>JAEPBF010000238.1:600000-760134 GCA_019739055.1 Passiflora organensis | reverse complement strand
CTGAATTACCATCCCTAATTATCATACAATTTTCGGCATTAAGAATCAGACAATAGCGCAAGTTGCGATTTCATGTTCACAGGTTGTAGAAGTTAACAAGGAAGGATTAAGGGTTTATAACATGTACAATCAAAAGAAACAAGATCAGAATTCAACAGGTTAATCAATTGATTTCATGTATAAAAAAGATTCAAAAGATGAAATCATGATTGTTCACTATGAATGGATATGAAACAATCATACGAATAAAGGTAACAACATCAGAGATCAATCAAAAGCAGAATTATAAAAATCTGAAAACCTAATTCCGTCGAATTTTGATTTAACTATAGAGAAATAAATACTAACCTTCATACAAAAAACAAAAGATGGATGGAAATAGGATTAATAGAGCTTTCCAACAAGCTATTATTTATAGGAATCCGACAAACGATGAGAGAGTTATGCTTGTTTAAAGTTCAAGAAGATTATGATAGTTCTGCCAAATTTCAATTTAACTTTAGAGAAAGATTGGAAAGAGAATGAAAAGAGCTTTCCAACAAGCTATTATTTTCAGGAATTCAAAAAACGATGAGAGAGCTATGCTTGTTTAAAATTCAAGAAGATTTTTGCAAAAATTGGGAGGTATATGGTTTTTAGGACCTACGAATTTGTGTGAGTTTTCTGTATAAGATTTTTGGGTGGCTGAATTTTTTATATAAGATGGTTATGAGATTATAATCCCTATCTTCAATGATTAGTTAAAGTAAAATAATTATCATAATTAAATTCTGTAATTATCCCTACTTAAACTTAAGATTTTTATTTCCTAAGGTAATTATCAACCAATAAAGAATCAATTTAAACGAAATTAATACCAGAAATAATTACTAAACATCTCTTACCAATTTCAGCCATCACACACCCTTTTCTTTAGAGGAGAAATGGTCTTCTTCACCTGCACTGGCTTCTGGACTTCTAGGACTCAAAATTCAGGGTCTCAGATCCTCCCCTCCTTATACGAATTTCGTCCTCGAAATTTTTAGCTCAAGTACCTAAGCAAATAGATAAGGAAATTTTGCATGCATAGATTCTTCAGTTTCCCAAGACTGTTCCTCAATTTGGCCATTACGCCAAACAACTCACACCATAGGCACGTTTCGACTGCAAAACTATCGAATTGACCAATCTAGTATGGCAACTGGCTGTATGGGATAGGATAGGTCTTCAGCAATTACAACTGGGGGTTCTTCGAGCACATGAGCAGGCTTTTGCATATACTTTCTCAACATAGATATATGGAACACATTATGAATTCTTTCCATATTTGGAGGTAAGGCAAGTCGGTATGCAACAGGGCCGATCCTCTCGACAATGTCATACAGACCAATGTAACGAGGTACTAGCTTACCTCGCTACTGAAAATGAAGGACTCATTTCCATGGGGAAACCTTTAGAAACACTTTGTCACCTACCGCAAAATCTAGCACCCTCCGTCAATTATTAGCGTAGTTTTTATGTCGATTCTAGGCTGTTTTTAGCCGTTTTCGAATCAAGTTCAACTATTCCGTTGCTTGATTAATCAATTCCGGATTGTCTAGGTGTCTTTCGCCTACTTCATTCCAGAAAATGGAAGTCCTGCAATGTCTCCCATATAATGTGCTTCATAAGGTGCCATACCGATACTTACATGAAAACTATTGTTGAAAGCGAATTCTGCCAACGGCAGGCATCTATCCCAACCGGTTTGTTGATCCAACACACTCGCTCGTAGCATGTTTTCGAGTGTTTGAATCGTCATTTCTGTTTGGCCATCGGTCTGGGGATGAAATGCTGTACTGAAATTGAATCTCAAACCCAGCGCATTCTGGAATTTCTCCCAAAATTGTGATGTGAAACGAGGGTCACGATCTCAAACGATGGAAACTGGCACTCCATGCAATCGAACAATCTTATCCAAGTAACGAACAACCAATTTTTCAGGTGTATCCGTCACACGTATAGGGAGGAAGTATGCAGATTTTGTGAATCGATCCATAGTCACCCAAATGGCATCGTATCGTTGCTGCAATCTAGGTAAACCGGTTACAAAATCCATTGTTATATGCTCCCACTTCCATTCTGGAATCGGAAGTGACTGAAGTAGTCCAGATGGTCGTTGATGTTTGATCTTTACTTGTTGACATATGAGGCATCGGGCAACGAACTCAGCAATGTGGTGTTTCATGTTTGGCCACCAATACTACTCCTTTATATCTCGGTACATCTTAGTGCTTCCAGGATGGATAGCGAACTTCAAACTATGCGCATCTGATAGAATAAGGTTACGAATATCAATATCTGATGGAACACATATCCGGTTTCTGAAGACAACAACTTCGTCATCTCATATTTTGAAATCACGAACTATGGCATCAACGCCATCAGAAAGTTGCTTCCGAATTTCAATCAGATTCGGATACTCTAATTGCTGATTCCGGATTTCCTCAATCAAGGTAGGTGTGACTTCGATTCGTGCCAACAATAAACCAGAATAATCAGTGCCAAGATGCACATGATTAGTCCTCAAATCCAGCAACATAGGCATGTAATGGGTGTGCATATAGGCCAAAACCGATGGGGAAGGAGGATGAAACTTTTGGCTGAAGGCATCAGCAACAACATTTGTCTTTCCAAGATGATATTCGATGATCACACCGTAGTCTTTGATCAGCTCTACCCATCTTCAATGCAAACACCATGGCTGCAAGCTCCAAATCATGTGTAGGATAGTTGCTTTCATGCGGTCGTAACTTTCGGGAAGCGTATACAACGACTTTCCCGTCTTGCATCAATATGCATCCAAGTCCGGATTTTGGCGCATCGCTGTAAACCACATATTTCTTTCTACAAATAGGTAAAGTAAGGATAGGTGCGGAAACTAACCGATTTTTCAATTCTTCAAAACTTTGCTTGCATTTCTCATTTTACATGAACGGCTCACCCTTGGGCATTAGTTTTCTCAATGATCCGGCAAGCGATGAAAAATTTTCCACAAAGAGACGGTAGTATCCTGCTAAACCAAGGAAACTATGAACTTCGAACACAATTTGCAGGGGTTCTTAGGCAATTACAACTTCAATTTTCTTTGAATCATCTAACACACCTTGGACGGAAACAACATGGCCAAGGAAACTGACTTCGCGTAACCAAAATTCACATTTGGAGTATTTTGCGAACAACCGCCGATCCTTTAAAACATTCAGCACAATCCGCAAGTGCTTAGCATACTCTTCTTTCGATTTTGAATAAATCAGAATGTCGTCTATGAAGACTATCACAAATTTATCCAAAAAATCATAGAACACATGATTCATCAAGTCCATGAACACAACTTGTGCATTGTTCAAACCAAATGGCATAACCAGAAATTCGTAATGTCCATATCGCGATCTGAACGCGGTCTTCGGAATATCATCATCACGAACTCGCAATTGATGGTATCCAGGTCTGAGATCGATCTTGGAGAATATGGCTGCACCCTGGGGTTGGTTGAACAAATCGTCGATGCGTGGCAAAGGGTACTTGTTCTTCACAGTCACACGATTCAGCTGCCGATAGTCGATGCATAATCGCAGCGAACCATCTTTCTTCTTCATGAACACTACAGGTGCTCCCCAAGGTGACACACTAGGTCGGATGAAACCACGATCCAACAAATCTTCCAATTGCGTTTTTAGTTCCTTCATTTTCGCAAGAGCCATATGGTATGGAGGAATGGAAATTTAATTCGTACCAGGAACTAACTCAATGCCAAATTTCACTTCCCTTATTGGTGGTAGACCGGCTATGTCTTCTGGAAATTCGTGAACCATTGGGACAGAATCCAGACCCGAGGATTCTTTAGAAATATCATGTACGTGTGCAAGATATGCAGTACATTCTTTTCTGATTAGTCGCTTTGTATCAAGTCAGGATATCATGCAGGTTGGAACAACTCGCCTATCACCTTCAAAAAAGTAGTCGGGACCATCAGGAAAAGTGAACCACACAGGTTTGGTGAAACACTCCATA
Source organism: Passiflora organensis (assembly GCA_019739055.1). NCBI lineage: Eukaryota > Viridiplantae > Streptophyta > Magnoliopsida > Malpighiales > Passifloraceae > Passiflora > Passiflora organensis. Next base: position 756,102 of record JAEPBF010000238.1, on the reverse strand, counting down.
CGGGCTTGATATTTCACCAGACAGTCCATGCTTAAAATCACATCCAGCTCTCGGATGTCCAATGGAATTAGATCTACTTCAAGTACATTCAGACCCATACATACAGCACAACCGATGTAAACTTGATCACAAATCAGTTGCTCTCCCAAAGGAGTTAAAACCGCAATAGGAGGAATCAAAGGAGGAAGAGGTCGATCCATGCTAAGTGCTGTCTTTGGACTTACAAATGATCTATTTGCTCTGGGATCTATTAATACTTTAGCATTTGGAGAAAAGACTGAAATTGTACATGTCACCACATCAGGACTAGCCTCGACATTAGTTAGGGTGAACAACCTTGTTGGTCTTGGTTGCGCCTCACCTGTGGATCCGTTGGGTGGTCCTCTTGGTGCGCGTGTTGGCGGTTTGGTGGGGTTAGCATACCGACCTCGGCTCGCACTAGATGTGCCTGTGATACGTCTCGGCTTCTGGCATTCTCACTAAATGTGCCCCATTTTGCCACAATTGTAACATCGACGTTGCTGAGTATTCCACATAGTTCCACTAGAATTCAAAAAAGAAAAGTTCTTCTTGTTGTTACTTCCATTGCCATTAATTTTCAGAGGATAAGAGCTGAAAGGATAGGGTCTCGTACACAGATTAAATTTTGAATCTTGTCGGAAGGACCCACCACTAGTGGCTGCGGATGGTTTATTGGTTTGCACGATCTTTTCGGCTTCAGTCACGGCAATAAATATTTCTTGCAAATTCTGTACCGGTGTCGTATCAACGATGGTTTTGAGTTCTGTACACAGCCCATCATGAAATCGCCTCGCAAGCTGGTACGGTGAGCGATCCTCTTCAGGTGCAAATCGGGACAGTTCTTTTAATGCCTTTTCATATTCCAGCACCGAACGGGTTCCCTATTCAAGCTTGTAGAAAGTTTGTCGCTGCTCATTTTTATGGAATCTCGTATAAAACCTTTCTTCGAATTCATATCGAAATTCTTCCCATGTAGGCAGACGATCGCCAAATCGCAAACTCAAAGTTGTCCACCATGCGAGGGCTTCTCCCTCCAATAGGAAACTGGCGATCGCTAACTTGTCATCATCAGAGATACTTAAAAACAAAGATCTTGGCAAAAGGTGTCGATCCATTAGCGAGCGGTAGCAGCTCCGGCTGATCCATTGAAATCTTTACATCCCAATTGTTGAGCTTCCATCAATAGTTTTGTAATCATGATGGGAAGTCTCTCGACCTTCTTAGGATGTGCCGGTTGTACAGTTTCAAGTGGAGGAATAAGTTCTTCCACAGGCGCGAGTCCAGGAGCATTCTGAAGTTGCGCCTCCATACGTTGGTGATTTGCAGCAATTCCTTGCAATACATTTAAGATTTGTACCATCACATGATCGATGGCTGGTGCGGTTGGTGCCTCAGGTTGGTTTTCGGGCTCAGCTTGCCCTCCCTGCTCATTTTGTGCATTCGGCTCCTCTTGCTCAACAGGTTGTTATTCGACCTAAACCTCATACCTACTCCGTCGATCCCTTGTAGCATTCAACCTTGCCATACTATATAAACATACGATTTTTACCTAACACATATCTATTTATGATACTAAGAAAAGAAATGGTACCTTGTGGAGAGACATGGACCGGATGATATGCAGAAGCTAGAAATCAAATTACTCATGCACACGATTATGGAAATTTTGGAAACCATATGCACACATGCAATGCACACTCGGCAATTACCTCAACACACACATAAGCACTCAACAACAGTACAAACCATACACAGAAATCATGCAAAACCACATCTCATGCATTCGGCAACAAACATGTCTCACACATATTAACCTTTGGCAAGCATAGGTTCACACAAAACATACTTGACTTGCATACAAATAAATCACATGCTCGACAAACTTGACAACAATACATAAAGAGATACCTGGTAATGATAAGAAATCACATACGGATACTCAGCAACATGCATCAACAAATACACATTCTCGACAATGATAAGAAACCCAGCTAAATACTCAAAAACACATCAAATCATACAAGACATAAAAATACTCATAAGCACGCAACAAGTTAATCAATCAGACACGACATCTAAACATTTCTAACTAGGTTCTTAACATCTGATTAAGTTTTGGTATTAGCCCTCTAAGTAAGTGGGTGTGTGAGCATGTACCTTCCTACAAACACAAAATCAACAATCTAGTTAGCATACAATAAATCATATAACCTAAACCATGCTCTGCTACCAAACCTGTAATGACCCCAATTCCTACCTATTAAAATTTGCTCTGATAAAGGCCATTACTGCTGTGAAATCCAAACAAACGCAAAGACACCTAGAACCTATCTGAATCCCACCAGGCTTACCCATTATTTTTTTTTTGACTTTTAACGTGGTCGTTCTATATGTTTAATAACAAATGGAGCATGATATTGAACAATCATTCTGGTATCATACGGAACTAATAAAAAATCAGTGGAAGTCTTTAAATTTAAGTATTGGAATCAAAACACAAGTCCCATGGGGATCCAAATAACCAGCAAGAAATCCTCCAACATGTTCCAAAATATAACAAGAAAAAGAGGGATATTGAAAAAACCAGAAAAGTAGTCCAATCTATGATCATATTGTATGCACAAGCAACCAAGGAAATAAGAATGCAAAGGTGGTGCAATAAAATATATCAACTAAAGGGGATCACGCAATTCAAGAATTCAGTTAAAAACTGTAAGGCCAAATCTAAGGCTGAGGGGGGACTATAAATACTTCTGAAAACTCAGAAGTACACAGGCAGGTAGAACTCATCAGATTGCTCTCGAAAAAGAAGAAGAAAGGCCATCCCCTTCCACCTGTGTTGTCCAAGGCCTACTGCACAAAAGGTAAATGGTTAACACACAAGTAATTCAGTAAGCATATTCATTTTTCCACACAAGGACAAGGGCTTCCTGCCACACAAGGACCAGACATCCAGCAAGCTCATGCTGGGGATTACCACCCATACGAATCCCATACCAGTAAGAACTTCCCCTCTCACAAGGAGCTTCAATGCTTATCCCGAATGGCCACCGGAAAAGGATCCTGACACACAACACAAACCAGCACACACAAGCAAGTACAAAACACAATACCACAACAGGGTATCCTTAATCATGTAAGAATGCAATCAACATGTTCAATACACACAACATATTCAAACTAGGCACTCATATCTTATCTTAAGGGATTTGGTATAGCCTAGAGGATCACCTCTTGGTCCGAAATTCAAGCATTCCTACAATAACATATGTGCATACAATATTATTTATAAAGGTACCAAAGTTAACAAACAAACAACAAGGATCTCTGGAGAAACTGATGAGGCTTAGATCCTTCCTCTCTTGTCTCTGAACAAGAAGTTACTTCCTTGTCATTATTCAATAATTCTGCACTACCTATAGCATCACAAAGCAAAGCCAAAACCAAACTAAATATGCATATTCAATATCCAATTAAATACCTTATTTCCTTACCAATCCCACTCACCAAACCTATCAGAAACTAGTGATCAGATACCGCAGGTACCTCCCCCTTGGATGTGTGATGTGATAACCAAGAACTTAACAAGAAACAACCTGAATTACCATCCCTAATTATCATAAAATTTTCGACACTAAGAATAGGGCAATAGGGCAAGTTGTAATTTTATGTTAACAGGTTGTAGGAGTTGCGATCTCATGTTAACAAGGAAGGATTAAGGGTTTATGACTTGTATAATCAAAGGAAACAAGATCAGAATCTAATAGGTTAATCAATTGATCAAGATAGGCAACAATAGGGAAGTAAGGCAAAGGTAGGGCATACTGATTTCATGTATAGAAAAAATTTAAAAGATGAATTCATGATTGTTCACTATGAATGGATATTAAAAAACCATATGAATAAAGGTGCTAACATCAGAGATCAATCAAAGGAAAAATTATAAAAATCTGAAAACCTAACTCTGCTGAATTTTGATTTAACTTTAGAGATTGAAATACTAACCTTCAGATAAAAAACCAAAGATGGTTGGAAAAAAAATGAAGAGAGCTTTCCAACAAGCTATTATTTGTAGGAATTTGACAAACGATGAGAGAGTTATACTTGTTTGAAGTTCAAGAAGATTTTGGCAATTCCTCCGAATTTCGATTTTACTTTAAAGTAAGAAATACTAACATTCAGATGAAAAACCAATGATTATTGAAAACAAGATGAAAAGATCTTTCCAAAAAGCTATTATTTTCAGGAATCCGACAAACAATGAGAGAGTTATGCTTGTTTGAAGTTCAAGAAGATTTTGACGGCAATTGGGAGGTGTAAGGTTTTTAGGTCCTATGAATTTGTGTGTTTTCTGTATAAATTTTTTTGTGTGGCTGACTTCCTATTTATATAAGATGGTTATGAGATTATAATCCCTATCTTCAAGGCTTAATTAAAGTAAAATAATTATCATAATTAAATTCTGTAATTATCTCCTCTTAAACTTAAGGTTTTTATTTCCTAAGGTAATTATCAACCAATAAAGAATCAATTTAAAGGGAATTAATATCATAAATAATTACTAGACATCCCTTACAATTTCGGTCATCACATTTCCTTTTCTTCAGGAGCAAAATGGTATTTTTTACTTACATTGGCTTTTGGATTTCTAGGACTCAAAATTCAGGATCTCACATTTTTATATTAATTATCCTTAGTTTTATCTATTATTATCTAAGGTATTAGATAATTCTTCATTTTAAATAGAATTATTCTTTAATTATCCTTTTAAACTTAAAAGTAGGGAATTATCTCTTAGCTAATCCTTCTTAGACATCTATAAAAGAGTGGCTAGCCTATCCCACCTAAACATATCATGACCCACCTAGATATTTCAAAATTTATTCCCTTCCTCTTGAATTTCGATTTTTGCCTAAACCCTAGCCGAAACTTCTTGATCTTCATCTTGGCATAACTCTCTCATCCTTTATCAGATTTTTGTAAATAGTAACTTGTTAGAAAGCACCTTTTGTCCTCTTTCCAAACATCTTAGGTTTTTATTCTGTAGGTTAGCTTTTCTTTGTCAAAGGTTAAGTCGTAATTTGGCAAAATTACCAAAATCTATTCGAACTTCAAAATTGCATAACTCTTTCATCGTTTGTCAGATTTTTGCAAATAATAGCTTATTGGAAAACTTTTTCCTTTCTCTATTCAGCCAATTGGGTTTTTTTTCTGTACGTTAATTTTTTTGTTGTAATTTAGGTCGTACTTTGGTGGGATTAGGTTTCATGAATGTGTGATTCTGTATTCAATCTGTTATTGTTCCTCTTATTCATAGGATTGTTTAGCATCCATTCATGATGTAAACTCATGAATTCTTCCTTTGAATCTTCCCTATTCATAAAATCAGCATGCCCTACCTTTGCCCTATTGATGCCTATCTTGATCAATTGATTAACCTATTGGATTCTGATTTTGTTTCTTTTGACTTTACAGGTTATAAACACCTATTCCTTTCTTAATTTATTAAAATCACAATCTTTAACCTCTCTAACTTTCAAATCGCAAGTTTCCCTAAAAACTATAAGATGTTGCCAAAATTTGTATATTGAAGTAGGGTGAATAATCAAGTTGATTCTTATTGAGTTTTTTGCCATCACATCACGTATTCAAGGGAAAGCTATTGCTGCATCCGGATCGCTGGATTTTTATAAGTTAATTGGTAAAGATTCCCAATGCCTTTGGGTTTTAATTAAGTAATCTTGTGGCTTAGTATTGTGTGGTCTTTGCCTTGTGATTGTTTAGAAGATTCTGATCTTATTGTAAAGGAAAAGAATTGCATATGATTCAGCCACGTGAGAGGTAGATCTATGCCTCATTGGTTCCTTTTGTTACCCTATTGTTTGATTGTTTGAATATGACTGAATTCGACTGTCTATCTTGGTTATATGCTTGTGGAATGTGTGATTATGATAATAGGGAATCTCGGAACTTAATAGGAAAATAGGTTGCCTAATTCGATTATAACTTTCAGGATTGATCTTTGATTTGTATTGTGATTTGATTAAGGATCTTTTGTTGTAATTTGTGTATGCGTGTATGTGCCTTGTCTGTGCTTTGTTTGAAGGATCCTTTTGTCGCTGGCCATATGAGGTAAGTATTGTTGCTACTAGGGAGAGGGGAGATGCTTAACGAACATGGAAGTTTATGGGTGGTTATTCCCAGCTAGAGCTCGTTGGATGCCTTGTAGGCTGGTTCATGTCCGGACGTCAGGAAGCCTTGTAGGCCAGTTCAAGTCTAGACGTCAAGATGCTCTATAGGCCATTTCGAGTCTAGACATTAGAATGCCCTGTTTGAGAGTGATAGGATGACTTGTATGTGTTGTTGTAAGAGTGCTTCTAGACCAGTTCGAGTCTGGATGTCGGAGACAGTTAAAAGTCTTGCTGTAATATTGATTCTCTAACCATTTTACCCTTTTTGCAACATAGCCCTGGACAAAAAGGACAGATGGGGACAAACCTTGGTTTTGAAAATCAGATTATGTATAGGTTGCTTTTGTACTTTTGAATAAGAAGTGTTTTCAGTCTTTCCCCATGTTTTCTACCAAATTCGGCCTGCCCTCATATTGTGTGTGCTTGTGATGATTTCAGCTCCTAATATGGGTGCTTGATACTTGCGGTTTTAATTAGATATCTTAGCTAGTTTTAGGTGTTGATCTTTTGGTTATTGGGAGATGTTTGATTGGTAATCCCTAGAACTTATGATGATGTGACCTTACTGAGATTCTTGTAATCTCATCCCTTTTTTTCTCCCCTTTTGTAGGCTTAGGTGTGTGCGTTGTTGCTGGTACCAAAGGTGTAAGATCAAGGCTGCATGGCTGGGCGAATTTGCATCCCTTTTCTATTGAATGCACATGCTATGTCTTTGAAATTGTGTGGATTTGCACTCTAGCTTTCCAATCCATCTTTCTATTTTTGTTGCTTCCGAAATATACATGATACTGTTGGTTGATGTTTTGAGATTCCTATGGGACTTGTGTGTTATGTTTCCATTTGTTTTGAGTATTAATATAAGTCTTCCGCTGATGTTTTCTTTTACTCCATATAAGCCAGAATTTCATTAATGTATAAGTATGCTCCAACCATTAAATAGCATATAAATCAACCAATAAAATTGACAATTAGGAGACTTGAGCCTTGTGGGATCTAAATAGGACCTTGCGAGGGCTTATTTGGGTTTCACGGCGGAAGGGTCCTAATAGGTTGGGTTGGGGTTCTTACAGATTTGGTAGCAGAACATTGTTTAGTAGATTGTGTGATTTGCATGATATTGTGTTCTAAATTTTAAAAGCATGCGCATATGTCTCTACGTACTTTAATTGATTATGACTTTAAACTATAAAAACAAGACTATAAGATTTGCATGCTTTTGTGAGTTGATTGCATGTTGTTATGTATGATTTTGCTGAGTGTTGTGTGTTTTGTGCTTTTTGTGTATGCCAAAATATGTGTGTTTGCTTGCTGTGTTTTATGTGCATGTTTGTGTTTTATTTCCTCCGTATGCACATCGTCCGGTGTACGTCTCTCCACCAAGGTACCATCTCTGTCTTGGTTTCATGTTTTGTTTTGGATAGTTAAATCATGTGTGTTTGTTTAGTATGGCATGGTCGACTAGGAAACGGAGTGGTGCAGTGAAAGAATGGTAGGTCCATAACCCTTAGTTCTTGTGCAGAAATTTCGAGGATAAAATGTTTGTGAGGAGGGTAGGATGTGAGACCCTGATCCTTCGTAGTGTAGATGCCCGGAAAGTCAAGGTAACGGTGTAGCTGAAATAACTATTTTATCCCTAAAGAAATGGATGCGTGATGGCCTAAAATAGTTGTTGTTAGATATTTTCTATTTTAATCCTAGTATTTTTATATTAATTATCTAAGGTATTAGATAATTCTTCCTTTTAAATAGAATTATTATTTAATTATCTTTTTAAGCTTAAAAGTATGAAATTATTTCTTAGTTAAACTTCGTTAGACACCTATAAAAAAGTGGCCAGCCTATCCCACCTAACATACCATAACCGATTTAAAAATTTCGAAATTTATCTCCAAATTCCGATTTTTGCCTAAATCCTAGTTGAAATTCGTTGATCTTCATCTTGGCATAATTCTCTCATCCTTTATCAAATTTCTGCAAATAATAGCTTTTTGGAAAGCTATTTCTGTCCTTTTTCCAACCATCTTGGTCTTTTCATCTGGAGATTAGATTTTCTTTCTCAAAAGTTATTGTAATTCGGCGGAATTGCCAAAATCTACTTGAACTTCAAAATAGCATAACTCTTTCATTGTTTGTCGGATTTTTGTAAATAATAGCTTGTTGGAAAGCTCTTTCTGTTCTCTATCCAGAAATCATGGGTTGTTTTTCTGGAGGTTAGTTTTGCTTTTCGTAATTTAGGTCATAATTCGGCGGGATTAGGTTTCAAGATTGTGTGATTCTGCCTTTTATTGATTTCTATTATTGTTCCTCTTGGTCATATGTTTGTTTAGCAAACATTCATGATGTAAAATCATGAATTTATCCTTTGAATCTTCTCTATTCATGAAATCATCATGCTCTAGCTTTGTCCTATTGATGCCTATCCTAATCAATTGATTAACCCAATGGATTCTGATCTTGTTTCTTTTGATTGTACATGTTATAAACACCTATTCCTTTCTTAATTTCATGAAATCACAACCTTTAACCTGTCTAACATTGAAATCGCAAATTTCCCTATAAACCTTTAGGTGTTGCTGAAATTTGTATATTGAATTAGGGTGAATAATCAGGTTGGTTCTTACTAAGTTTTTGGCCATCACGTCACACATTCAGAGGAAAGCTATTGCTGCATCTGAATCGTTGGATTTTGTTAGGTTAATTGGTAAGGATTCTCAATGCCTTTGGATTTTAACTAAGTAATCTTGTGGCTTAGTATTGTGTGGTCTTTGCCTTGTAATTGTTTAGGAGATTCTGATCTTATTGGAAAGGCAAAGGATTGCATATGACTCAGAAACGTGAGAGGTAGGATTTATGCCTCATCGGTTTCTTTGGTTACCCTATTGTTTTATTGTTTGAATATGATTGAATTTGATTGCTTATCTTTGTTATATGCTTATGAAATGTGTGATTATGATGATAAGGAATCTTGGAAGTTAATAAGAAAATAGGTTTCTTGATTTGGTTATGACTTTGACGATTGAATTTTAATTTGTATTGTGATTTGATTGAGGATCCTTTGTTGTGATTTGTGTGTACATGTACTATGTGTGTATGCGTGTATGTGGCTTGTTTGTGCTTAGTTTGAAGGATCTTTTTGTCGTTGGCCATGCAAGGTAAGTATTGCTGCTCCTAAGGATAGAGGAGATGCTTACCAAACTGGGAGGTTTAAGGGTGGTTATTCCCAGCAAGAGTTCGCTGGATGCCTTGTAGGCCGGTTCAAGTCCGGACGTTAGGAAGCCTTATAGGCTAGTTCGAGTCTGGATGTCGAGATGCCCAATAAGCTAGTTCGATTCTTGACGTTAGGATGCCCTATTTGAGAGTGACAGGATGACTTGTATGCATTGTTGCAAGAGTGCTCCTAGGCTAGTTCGACTCTTAATGTCGGAGAAAACTAAAAGGTTTGTTGTAATATTGATTGTCTAACCGTTTTAACCTTTTTGCAGTATAGCCTTGGACAACATGGGTAGATGGGGACAAACCTTGGTTTTGAAAATCAGATTATGTATAGGCTACCTGTGTACTTCTGAATAAAAAATGTTTTCAGTCTTTCCCGTTGTTTCTACCATATTAGGTCTACCCTCATATTGTGTATGCTTGTGATAATTTCAGCCTAAAATATGTATGTTTGATGCTTGTGGTTTTAATTAGATATCTTAGCTAGTTTTAGGTGTTGATATTTTGGCTATTGGGAGATATTTTAGTAGGAATCTCTAGGACTTATGATTCTATAACCCTACTGAGATTCTTGTAATCTCATCCCTTCTTTTCTCCCCCTTTGAAGGCTTCGTGTGTGCTTTGTTGCTGGTACCAAAGGTGTGAGATCAAGGTTGCATGGCTAGACGAATTTGCACCCCTTTTCTATTGAATGCGTGTGCCATGTCTTTGAACTTGTGTGGATTTGCATTCTGGCTTTCCAATCCCTCTTTCTTGTTTGTTGCTTCCAAAATATACATGGTACTATTGGTTGATGTTTTGAGATTCTTATGGAATTTGTGTGTTATATTTTCACTTGTTTTGAGTATTAATAAAGTCTTCTGTTAATCTTTTCTTTCTTTCCGTATAAGCCAAAAATTCATTCATATATGAATATGCTCCAACCTTTAAATAGCATATAAATTAACCAATAAAATTGAAATTAGGTGACTTGAGCCTTGTGGGATTCAAATAGGACCTTCCGAGGGCTTATTTGGGTTTCACGACGATAAGAATCCTAATAGGTTGGGTTTGTGTCCTTACATATCTTTCCCCTTAATGTGTGACGTGATGGCCAGAAACTCAACAAGAAAGAACCTGATTATTCACCCTAATTCAACATACAAATTTCGGCAACACCTTAGGGCTTAATAGATTATGTACGATTTCAACATTAAAGAGGTTAGGGGTTGCAATTTCAAGAAATTAAGAAAGGAATAGGTGTCAATTACTCAAACGATTAAAAAAAACAAGATCTAAAACCAAAAGACAAGTCGACTAATCATATTTCGGCAAACATAGGGTTAAGAATAGGACATGCCGATTTCTTCAGTAAGGAAAGATATAAGGGATGAATTCATTATAACTTAACAAGGATAGGTATCAAACATTCAAACGATGAAGATGAACAGAAACAGAAACCAACAAGGGGTTGAATCAAAATAAACTCGGCTAAGAACCCTAGAAATTACAGTAATAAAATTCAAAAGAAAACACTAACATTTTGCTTATGAAACCAAGATAATAAGATTCACAATGAAGAGAGGATTCTAACAAGTCAACACTCACAAGAATTTGATTGAAGGAGACAAATTTTGGCACTTAGGGTTTAGGGAAAAAAGTCAGTTTTGAGAGTGAGAGACCCCGAATTTTGAGTCCTAGAAGTACAGAAGCTAGTGCAGGTGAAATGTCCATTTTTTCCATGAAGAAATGGATGTGTGATGGCTGAAAATGGTATGGAAGGTTTTGTAACCATTTCTGATTTTATTTCCCTTTGATTTATTTCCTTATTGGTTCAATCTCACCTAAGGAGATAAAATTCTTAAAATTAAGGAAGGATAATTCTAGAATTTAATTCTGATGATTATCTTCCCTTATGTAGTCTTTAAATAGGGAAATTAATCCTATAAACACCCTACATAAAGCGGTATCCAATCAAACTTAGTTTTGACCCCAAAAACACAATATTCATGAAACCCTACATCATACCCTATTGCTTCCGAAATTTTCTTAATCTTCATCCTAGCATAACTCTCTCATTCTTTGTCAAATTTCTGCAAAAAATAGCTTGTTGGAAATTTCTTTCCATCCTCTATCCAGTTATAATGGTTTGATCATCAGAAGGTTAGTTCTTAACTATCAAAATACTGGTCGTAATTCGTCGGTTTTGGTGCCAAAATTGTGTGATTCTTCCTCCAATTGACTTATGTTGTTGTTACTTTTGTTTGTATGATTTTTTGGCATCCATTCATGTTGTAAAATCATAAATTTTTCCTCTGAATCTTCTCGATTCGTGAAATCAGCATGCCCTACCCTTTTTCCTTATTGTTGTCAATTTTGATTAATTGACTAACCTGTTGGTTTCTGATTTTGTTCACTTTGATTGTATATGTTATTAACACCTAATCCTACCTTTTAATCATGAAATCGTAACCCTTATAGCTTGTATGTATGAAATCGTAACCCTTAGTGCCAAAATTTGTATAGTTGATTGGGGTAGTAATTCAGGTTGAATCTTGTTAAGTTCTTGGCTATCACATCACACATCCAAGAGGAGGCACCTGTGGTATCAGATCACTAGTTTCTACTAGATTTGGTGAGTGAAATTGGTAAGCAATAGTTTATTGTTTAAAGACAAGATAGGTAGGATCTATGCCTCATTGGTTTCTTCAGAGATCCTTGTTGTTTGCTTGTTGATTTTAGTGCATATACTTGTTGATGGTTGTATACGCATGTGTTGGATAGTGTATGCTTGAATTTTTGATTGAGATGTGATCCTCTAGGCTATACTGAGCCCTTGAGATATGTTATGAGTGCCTAATTTACATGTGTTGTGTGAATTGAACATGCTGATTGTGTTCTGACATGATTGAGGATACCATGTTGTGGTATTGTGCTTTGTACTTACTTGTGTGTGCTTGTACATGTTTGTGTATCAGGATTTTTTTCTGTTGGCTATTTGGAGTTAGCGTTGATGCTCCTTGGGAGAGGAAAGGTTCTTACAAGTATAGGAGTCATACGGGTGGCAATCCCTAGCATGTGCTTGCTGCACGCCTAGTCCTTTTGTGGCTAGACGCCTTGTTCTTGTGTGGCAAGATTTCCTTAACCTTCTGTGATTTTGATGCCCTTATCCTTGTGTGGCTTGGAAGCTTGGAAGCTTGTATCCTTGTGTGGCCTGGATGCCTTGTCCTTGTGTGGAAAGATAAATAGGCTTGCTAATTAGCTTGAGTGCTAACTTTTTAACCTTTGTGCAGTGAAGCTTTGAACAACATAGGTGGAACGGGATGACCTTTTCTATTGATGAGATTGATTGATGATTTACCTCCCTGTGTACTTGTAAGACCCCGAATTTTCAGTCCTAGAAGTCCAGAAGCCAGTGCAGGTGAAAAGACCAATTTGCCTTTGAAAAATAAGATGTGTGATGGCCGAAATTGGTAAGGAATGTCCAGTAATTATTTTTGGTTTTAATTCCCTTTAATTTGGTTCTTTATTGGTAGATAGTTACCTTAAAAATAAAAACCTAAAATTAACGGAGGATAATTACTGAATTTAATTCTGATAATTATCTTACCATAATCTTATCTTTAAAGTGGTTAAATTAATCCCATAACTACTTTATATAAATAGGAAGTCGGCCACATTTAAACCTCTCATAGAAAATATACAAATTTCGTCCAACCAAAAACCCTACACCTCCCTATTCTGCCAAAATTTGTTGGAACTTCAAAAAGGATAACTATCTCATACTTTGGCGAATTATTGCAAATAATAGCTTGTTGGAAAACTCTTTCTGTCCTATTTCCATCCATTTTAGGTTTTTCATCTGAAGGTTAGTTTTTCTTTGTTAAAAGTTAAATCGTATTTTGGCGGAATTGCCAAAATCTACTTAAACTTTAAACAGGCATAACTCCCTCATCCTTTGTCAGATTCTTACGAATAATAGCTTGCTGGAAAAGTATCTTCATCCTATTTCTAACCATATTGATTTTTTTTTTAAGGTTAGTTTTTCTTTGTCGAAAATTGAGTAGTATTTCGGCAGGATTAGGTTTCAAGATTGTGTGATTCTGCCTTCAATTGATTTCTTTTGTTGTTTCTCTTGTTTGTATGATTGTTTTGCATCCATTCATGTTGTAAAATTATGAATTAATCCTATGAATTTTCCTATACATAAAATCATTATGCCCTGACCTTTCCCTATTGTTGTCTATCTTAATCAATTGATTAACCTATTGGATTCTGATTTTGTATCTTTTGAGTGTACAAGTTATAAACACCTAATCCTCCTTTGTTAATATAAAATCACAACCCTTACACCTTGTATGAATAAAATCGTAATTTTTCTTGTGCCTTACTCTTAGTTCTGAAATTTCCATGGTTAATTGGGATGGTAATTTGGGTTGAATCTTTTTAAGTTCTTGGATATCACATCACACATCAAAGGGGGAGGCACCTACGACATCAGATCACTAGTTTCTGATAGGTTTGGTGAGTCGAATTTGTAAGGAAACAGGCTATTCAATTGGCTATTGAGTATGCATGCTTAGTTTGGTTTTTTCTTTGCCTTGTGATACTATAAGTGGTTTAGAATCATTAAATAAAGGCTAAGGAATAGCTTCTTTTTCAGAGACCAGAGAGGTAGGATCTATGCCTCATCGGTTTCTCCAAAGATCCTTGTTGCTTGTTGATTATTTTCGATGCATACCCCTGTTATTATTGCATTCGAATTGATTGTAGGGTGTATACATGAATTGCTGATTGGGACCTGATTACTTAGGCTATACCCAACCCTTGAGATACGTTATGTATGCCTAATTTGCATGTGTTGTGTGTATTGAACATGCTGATTGTGTTCTGACATGGTTGAGGATACTCTGTTATGGTATTATGCTTTGTGCTTGCCTGTGTGCTTGTGCGTGTTTGTGTGACAGGATCCTATTTCGATGGCCATTCGGGGTAAGCGCTGATACTCCTTGGTTTTTACTAGTAAGGGAGTCATATGGGTGGTAATCCCCAACAAGAGCTCACTAGATGCCTAGTCCTGTGTGCTGGCTAGATACCTTGTCCTGTGTGCTGGCAAGAAACCCTAATCCTGTGAGCTGGTTAGGATGCCATGTCTTGTGTGCTGGCTGGATGCCTTGTCCTGTGTGCTGGCTAGATGCCTTGTCCTGTGTGCTGGCAAGAAGAATAGGCTTACTGTTTAGCTTGTGTGTTAACCTTTTACCTTTTGTGCAGTAAAGCCTTGAACAACACAAATGGAAGGGGATGGCCTTTCTTTTTCCTACTGCTAAGAGTAATCTGATGAATTTTACCTACCTGTGTACTTCTAACTTTTTAAAAGTGTTTTAGTCCACCCTCAGCCTTAGTTTCGGCCTTAAGCCATTGATTTATTATTGAATTGCGTGATACCCATAGTTATGTAGGGATGATCAAATGTTGTTTGGGAGATATTTGTTTAAGATTTCTGTAGATCTTATGATGTTGTGACCCTACTGAGATTCTTGTAATCTCATCCTGTTGTTTTCACTATTTTTTAGGCTTAGGTACATTCGTTGTTCGTGGTACCAGTGTGTGAGAATCAAGGCTGCGTGGCGGGATGATATTGCATCATTTTTGCCTACATGTTCCTGGATTGCTTGCATATATAACAAAAACTATGATTGGACTATTTTCTAGTTTTTCAAGTTCCTCCTTTGCTTGTTTGTTTCCGAATTATGTTAGAGGTTTAGATCCCTATGGGACTTGTGTTTTATGATTTAATTAATTAAATTTACAGATTTCCACTGTTATTTTTATCCACTCCATATGATACCAGAATACTTGTCCAATATCATGCTTCTACCTTTAAAAACATAGAGATAAAACTTGTTAAAAATCAGTTCTAAGAGGATAAGCATTGTGAGATACAGATAGGTCATAGGTTGGGTTTATTTGGGTTTCATAGAGGTAAGGATCCTAATAGGTTTGAATTCGGGTCCTTATAGAGAGGGATAGAATGTGGGACTCTGAATTTTGAGTGCTAGAAGTCCAGAAACCAGTACAGGTGAAAATGACCATTTTATTCCTAAAGAAAAGGATGTGTGATGGCTGAAATTGATAAGGGATGTCTAGTAATTATTTCTGGTATTAATTCTCTTTAAATTGATTCTTTATTAGTTGTTAATTATCTTAGGAAATAAAAACCCTAAGTTTAAGGGAGGAAGATTACATAATTTAATTCTAATAATTATCTTACATTAATTAAGTCTTTAAGTTAGGGATTTTAATCCCATAACCAATTTATAAAAATAGAAAGTCAGCCGCACAAAAATTTTATACAGAAAACACACAAAATTCGTAGGACCTAAAAACACTACACCTTCCAATTTCTGCTGAGATCTTCTTGAACTTCAAAAAAGCATAACTCTCTCATTGTTTGTCGTATTTCAGCAAATAATAGCTTTTTAGAAACATTTTTTCATTTTCTTTTCAACCATTCTTGGTTTTTTGACTTAAGATCAGTATTTTTTTCTCTAAAGTAAAATTAAAATTTGGCGGAATTTCCAAAATCTTGTTGAACTTCAAACAAACATAAATCTCTCATCATTTGTCGGATTCCTGAAAATAATAGCTTGTTGGAAAGCTATCTTCATCCTCTTTCCAACCATATTTCTTTTTTTTCTGAAGGTTAGTATTTCTTTCTCTAAAGTTAAATCGAAATTTGGCAGAATTAGGTTTTCAAATTTTAATAATTCTGCCTTTGATTGATCTCTGATGTTGTTACCTTCATTCGTATGATTCTTTAATATCCATTCATAGTGAACAATCATGAATTCATTCTTTGAATCTTTTCTATACATGAAATCAGTGTGCCCTGCCTTTGTCCTACTACCTATTGTGTCTATCTTGATCAATTGATTAACCTATTGGATTCTGATCTTGTTTCTTTTAATTATGCATGTTATAAATTCTTAATCCTTCCTTGTTAATATGAGATCGCAACTCCTACAACTTGTTAACAAGAAATTGTAACTTGCCCTATTGCCTTATTCTTAGTGCAGAAAATTGTATGATAATTAGGGATGGTAATTCAGGTTGTTTTTGTTAAATCCTTGGCTATCACACCACACATCTAAGAGGGAGGTACCTGTGGCGTCTGATCACTGGTTTCTGATAGGTTTGGTGAGTGAGATTGGTAAGGAAATAAGGTATTTAATTGGATATTGGATATGCATACTTAGTTTGGTTTTGGCTTTGCCTTGTGATGCTATAGGTAGTGCAGAATTATTGAATAATGGAAAAGGAATAACATCTTGTTCAGAGACAAGAGAGGTAGAATCTAAGCCTCAACAGTTTCTCCAGAAATCCTTGTTGTTTGCTTGTCAATTTTAGTGCCTTTACATGTAATGTTGTATGCCTATGTATTGTAGTAGGAATGCTTGAATTGTGGACCAAGATGCGATCCTCTAGGCTATTCCAAATCCCTTAAGATAGGATATGAGTGCCTAGTTGGCATATGTTGTGTGTATTGAACATGCTGATTGTGTTCTGACATGAATAACGATACCCTGTTGTGGTAATATGTTTTGTACTTGATTGTTTGTGTTGGTACGTGTTGTGTGTCAAGATCTTTTTTTCGGTGGCCATTCGGGGTAAGCGTTGATGCTCATTGTAAGAGGGGAGGTTCTTACTGGTTTGGGAGTCGTATGGGTGGCAATACCTAGTATGAGCTCACTGAATATCTGGTCCTTGTGTAGCTAGAAGCCCTGTCCTTGGGTGGCAGAAAACCCTTGTCCTTGTGTTGCTTGGGATGACTTGTCCTTGTTTTGCAAAATGAATAAGCTTACTGAATAGCTTGTGTTTTAACCATTTATCTTTTGTGCAGTAAGCCTTGGACAACACAGGTGGAAGGGGATGGCCTTTCTTCTTCATTGTCGAGGGAAATCTGATGAGTTCTACCTGCTTGTGTACTTCTGAGTTTACGAAAGTATTTGTAGTCCCCCTTTAGCCAAAGATTCAGCTCTACCCTTTTTAACTTAATTTTTGAATTGCGTGATCTCCTTTAGTTGCTAGGAATGATCTGATGTTGTTTGGGAGATTTATGTTTATGGTTTCTACAGATCATATGATGGTATGACCCTACTGAGATTCTTGTAATCTCATTCTGTTGTTTCCACCATTTTTCAGGCTTAGGTATATTCACTGTTCGTGGTACCAGTGTGTGAGATCAAGGCTGCACGACGGGGCGATATTGCATCAACTTTACATTCCTATTTCCTTGGTTGCTTGCACATTCAATATGATCAAAGATTGGACTACTTTTCTGGTTTTTCAAGATCCCTCTTTTGCTTGTTATATTTTGGAACATGTTGGAGGATTTCTTTCTGGTTTTTTAGATCCCTATGGGACTTGTGTGTTTTGATTCTAATAATTAAATTTAAAGACTTCCGCTGATATTTTATTCACTTCGTATGATACCAGAATGATTGTCCAATATCATGCTCCATTTGTTATTAAACATATAGAACGATTATACTAAAAGTCAAAAAATTAATGGGTAAGCTTGGTGGGATTCAGATAGGTTCTAGGGGTCTATGAGCTTGTTTGGATCTCATGGCAGTAATGGCCTTAATTGGAGCAAGTTTTAGTAGGTAGCAATTGGGTTCGTTACAGGTTTGGTAGCGGAGCATGGTTTAGGTTATATGATTTATTGTGTGCTAACCAGATTGTTGATTTTGTGTTTGTAGGAAGGTACATGTGCACACACCCACTTACTTAGAGGGCTAACACGAAAAATTAATCAGATGTTAAGAACCTTGTTATAAATGTTTAGATGTCATGTCTGATTGATTAACTTGTTGCTTGTCTATGAGTATTTTTATGTCTTGTATGATTTGATGTGTTTCTGAGTATTTAACTGGGTTTCTTATTATTGTTGAGAATGTGTATTTGTTGATGCATTCTACTGAGTATCCCTATGTGATTTCTTATCATTGCCAGGTATGTCTTTATGTATTGTTGTCAAGTTTGCCGAGCATGTGATTGATTTGTATACAAGTCAAGTATGTTTTGTGTGAACCTATGCTTGCAAAAGGTGAATATGTGTGAGACATATTTGTTACCGAATGCATGAGATGTGGCTTTGCATGATTTCTGTGTATGGTTTGTATTTTTGTTGAGTGCTTATGTGTGTGTGAGGTAATTTCCGAGTGTGTATTGTATGTGTGCATGTAGTTTCCAAAATTTCCATACTCATGTGCATGATTACTTTGATTTTTAGCATCTACATATCGTCCGGTGCATGCCTCTCCACCAGGTACCACTTTTTTTTCCTAGTATCGTAATTAGTTATGTGTTAAGTAACAATCGTATGTTTGTATAGTATGGCAAGGTTGAATGCTAAAAGGAATCGACGGGGTAGGTATGAGGTTCAGCAAGAGGAGCCGAATGCACAAACTGAGCAAGGTGGGCAAGCTGAGCCCGAAAACGAACCTGAGGCACCTGCCGCACCAGCCATCGATCATGTGATGTCACAAATCTTAAACATATTGCAAGGAATTGCTGCAAATCAACAGTGTATGGAGGCGTAACTTCAGAATGCTCCTGGACCCGCGCCTGTGGAAGAATTTATTCCTCCACTTGAACCTATACAGCTGGCACATCCTAAGGAGGCCGAGAGACTTCCCGTCATGATTACAAAACTATTGAAGGAAGCTCAACAATTGGGATGTAAAGATTTTAATGGTTCAATCGGAGCTGCTGCCGCTCGGAAATGGATCAACACCTTGTGTCGAGTACTATTTTGAAGGTGATAGGCGAGTTGTTCCAACTTCAATGATATCCTGACTTGATGCAAAATGACTAATCAGAAAAGGATGTACTACGTATCTCGCGCACGTACATGATATTTTCAAAGAATCCTCGGGTCTAGATTCTGTCCCAGTGGTTCACGAATTTCCAGAAGACATAGTCGGTCTACCACCAGTAAGGGAAGTTGAATTTGGCATTGAGTTAGTGCCTGGTACCAATCCGATTTCCATACCTCTATACCGTATGGCTCCTATGGAAATGAAGGAACTAAAAACTCAACTGGAAGATTTGCTGGATTGTGGTTTTTTTCGACCTAGAGTGTCACCTTGAGGAGTACCTGTCTTGTTCATGAAGAAGAAAGATGGTTCGCTGCGATTATGCATCAACTATCAGAAGTTTAATTGTGTGACTGTGAAGAACAAATACCCTTTGCCAAGCATCGACGATTTGTTCTACCAACTCATGGGTGCAGCAATATTCTCGAAGATCGATCTCAGATCTGGATACCCTCAATTGCTAGTTCGTAATGTTGATATTCCGAAGACAGCGTTCAGATCTTGATATGGACACTATGAATTTCTGGTTATGCCATTCGGTTTGACCAATTCACCAGCTGTATTCATGGACTTAATGAATCATGTGTTCTATGAGTTTCTGGATAAATTTGTGATAGTCTTCATCGATGACATTTTGATTTATTCAAAATCGGAAGAAGACCATGCTAAGCACTTTTTGATTGTGCTGAATGTTTTAAAGGATCGGCGGTTGTTCGCAAATTACTCCAAATGAAAATTCTGGTTACGCGAAGTCAGTTTCCTTGGCCATGTTGTTTCCGTCCAAGGTGTGTTAGTTGATCCAAAGAAAATTGAAGCCGTAATTGCCTGGGAACCCCCGCAAACTGTTTTTGAAGTTCGTAGTTTCCTTAGATTAGCAGGATACTACCGTGAAATTGTGAAAAAATTTTCATCGCTTGCCAGACCACTGACAAAACTGACGCGCAAGGGTGAGTCATTCGTGTGGAACGAGAAATGCCAGCAAAGTTTCAAAGAACTCAGAAATCGGTTAGTTTCCGCACCTATCGTTACTTTACCTCTTTGCGGAAAGGAGTATGTGGTTTACAGCGATGCATCGAAATCTAGAATTGGATGCATATTGTTGCAAGATGGGAAAGTCGTTACATATGCTTCCCGACAGTTACAACCACATGAAAGCAACTATCCTATGCAACCGTGGTGTTTGAGTTGAAAATATAGCGACATTACTTATACGGCGAGACATGCCGAATCTTCACCGATCACAAAAGCTTGAAGTACCTACTCATGCAAAAAGAATTGAATATGAGACAACAAAGATGGGTAGAGCTGATAAAAGACTACGATTTGATCATCGAATATCATCCTGGAAAGGAAAATGTTGTTGCTGATGCCTTAAGCCGAAAGTTTCATCCTCCTTCCCCATCGAATTTGGCCTATATGCGCACCCATTACATGCCTGTGTTGCTGTATTTGATGACTAACCGTGTGCATCTTTGCATTAATTATTCTGGTTCATTGTTGGCCCGAATCGAAGTGACACCTACCTTGATTGAGGAAATCTGGAATCAGAAATTAGAGGATCTGAAACTAATTGAAATTCGGAAGCAACTTTCTGATGGTGTTGATGCCATAGTTCGTGATTTCTGAATACGAGATGACAAAGTGCTTGTCTTCAGAAACCGGGTATGTGTTCCACAATATATTGATATTCGTAACTTTATTCTATCGGAGGCGCATAGTTCGAAACTCGCTATCCATCCCGGAAGTACTAAGATGTACCAAGATTTGGAAGAGCAATATTGGTGGCCAAACCTGAAACGCCACATTGCTGAGTTCATTGCCTGATGCCTCGTATGTCAACAAGTAAAGATCGAACATCAACCACTCGATGGACTACTTCAGTCACTTCTGATTCCAGAATGGAAGTGGGAGCATGTCACAATGGATTTTGTGACTGGTTTTCCTAGAACACAACAAGGATACGATGCCATTTGGGTGATAGTGGATCGATTGACGAAATCTGCACACTTCGTCCTATATGTGTGATGGAAACACCTGAGAAATTGGTTGTTCGTTACTTAGATGAGGTTGTTCAACTGCATGGAGTGCCTATGTTGGATTCCAGAATGCGCTGGGTTCGAGTTTAAATTTCAGTACAACATTTCATCCCCACACCGATGGCCAAACAGAAAGGATGATTCAAACACTCGAAGACATGCTATGAGTGAGTATGTTGGATCAGCAAACAGGTTGGGATCGATGCCTGCTGCTGGCAGAATTTGCTTACAACAATAGCTTTCATGTAAGCATGGGTATGGCAGTTTATGGAGCATTATATGGGAGACGTTGCAGGGTTCCCATTTGCTGGAATGAAGTAGAAGAAAGACGCCTAGACAATCCAGAATCAATTGATCAAGCAACGGAATAGTTGAACTTGATTCGACAACGGCTAAAAACAGCACACAATCGACAGAAAAACTACTACGATAATTGACAGAGGGAGCTAGAATTTGCAATAGGTGACAAAGTGTTTCTAAAGGTCACCCCATGGAAAGGAGTCCTTCATTTTCAGAAGCGAGGTAAGCTAGCACCTCATTATATTAGTCCATAAAACATTATCAAAAGGATCGGCCCTGTTGCACACCGACTTGCCTTATCTCCAAATATGGAAAGAATTCACAATGTGTTCCACGTAACTATGTTGAAAAACTATGTGCAAATCTCTGCTCATGTGCTCGAAGAACCCAGTTGTAATTGCTAAAGACCTATCTTATCCTGTACAGCCAGTTGTCATACTAGATCCGTCAGTTCAACAGCTTAACCGTCGAAGTGTGCCTATGGTGCGAGTTGTTGGCCGTAATAGCCAAAATTCAAAGATGAAATTTTTATGAAGGGAGGATGTGAGACTCTGAATTTTTAGTCCTAGAAGTCCAGAAGCCAGTGCAGGTGAAAAAGACCATTTTTTCCCTGAAGAAAAGGATATATGATGAGCGAAATTGGTAAGGGATGTCTAGTAATTATTTCAGGTATTAATTCTCTTTAAATTGATTCTTTATTGGTTGATAATTACCGTAGGAAATAAAAACCTTAAGTTTAAGGGGCGATAGTTACAGAATTTAATTTTGATAACTATATTACTTTAATTAACCCATGAAGATAGGGATTTTAATCCCATGACCATCTAATATAAATAGGAAGTCAGTCACACAAAACTCATATATAGAAAACACACAAAATTCGTAGGACCTAAAAGCACTACACCTTCCAATTTCTGCCAAAATCTTCTTGAACTTCAAACAAGCATAACTCTCTCATCGTTTGTCGGATTCCTGAAAATAATAGCTTGTTGGAAATCTCTCTTCATCCATTTTCCAACCATTGTTTGTTTTTTGTCTGAAGGTTAGTATTTTATTCTCTAAAGTTAAATAAAAATTCAACAGAACTGCCAAAATCTTTTTGAATTTTAAACAAATATAACTCTCGCATCATTTGTTGGATTCCTGAAAATAATATCTTGTTGGAAAAATATTTTCATCCTCTTTTCAACCATCTTTGGTTTTTCTTCTGAAAGTTAGTATTTCTTTTTCTAAAGTTAAATCAAAATTCGGCAGAACTGCCAAAATCTTCTTAAACTTCAAACAAGCATAACTCTCTCATCGTTTGTTCGATTCCTGAAAATAATAGATTTTTGGAAAGCTCTTTTCATCCTATTTCCAAAAATATGTGGTTTTTCATCTGAAGGTTTATATTTCTTTCTCTAAAGTTAAATCAAAATTCGAAGAAATTAGGTTTTCAGATTTTTATATTTCTGACTTTGATTAATCTTTGATGTTGTTACCTTTATTCGTATAATTGTTTAATATCCATTCATAGTGAACAATTATGAATTTATCTTTTGAATCTTTTCTGTACATGAAATCAATATGCCTTACCTTTTCCCTACTACCCTATTGTTGCCTATCTTGATCAATTGATTAACCTATTGGATTCTAATCTTGTTTCTTTTGATTATACATGTTATAAACCCTTAATCTTTCCTTGTTAACATGAGATCGTAACTCCTACAACTTGTTAACATGAAATCGCAACTATTGCTCTATTTTTAATGCCGAAAATTGTATGATAATTAGGGATTGTAATTCAAGTTGTTTCTTGTTAAGTTCGTGGCTATCACATCACACATCCAAGGGAGAGGTATCTGTGGCATCTGATCACTGGTTTCTGATAGGTTTGGTGAGTGGAATTGGTAAGGAAATAGGGTATTTAATTGGATATTAGATATGCATACTTAGTTTGGTTTTGGCTTTGCCTTGTGGTGCTATAGGTAGTGCAGAATTATTGAATAAAGGTAAGGGAATAACTTCTTGTTCAGAGACAAGAAAGGTAGGATCTAAGCCTCATCAGTTTCTCCAGAGATCCTTGTTGTTTGCTTGTTAATTTCGGTGCCTTTACATATAATGTTGTATGCGCATATGTTGTAATAGGAATGCTTGAATTGCGGACCAAGATGCGATCCTCTAGACTATACCGAATCCATTAAGATAGGATATGAGTGCCTAGTTTGTATCCCTGACATGATTAAGGATACCCTGTTGTGGTATTGTGTTTTGTACTTGCTTGTGTGTGTTGGTATGTGTTGTGTGTCAGGATCCTTTTCTGGTGGCCGCTCGAAGTAAGTGCTGATGCTCCTTATGTGAGTTGAAGTTCTTACTAGGGAGTCGTATGGATGGCAATCCCCAGCATGAGCTCGCTGGATATCTGGTCTTTGTGTGGCTCGAAGCCCTCTCCTTGTGTGGCAGGAAGCCCTTGTACTTGTGTGGCTTGGGATGTCTGGTTCTCGTGTGGCCAGAAGTCCTATTCTTGTTTGGCAGGAAGCCCTTGTCCTTGTGTGACTTAGGATGACTTGCCGTTGTGTGGCAAAATAAATAGTCTTACTGAATAGCTTGTGTGTTAACCATTTACCTTTTGTGCAATAAGCCTCAGACAACACAGGTGGAAGGGGATGACCTTTTTTTTTTCATTGCTGAGAGCAATCTGATGAGTTCTACCTGCCTGTGTACTTCTGAGTTTTCGGAAGTATTTGTAGTCCCCCCCTTAGTCTTAGATTTGGTTCTACCCTTTTTAACTGAATTCTTGAATTGCGTGATCCCCTTTAGTTGCTAGGAATGATCTGATGTTGTTTGGGAGATTTGTGTTTATGGTTTCTGCAAATCTTATGATGTTGTGACCATACTAAGATTATTGTAATCTCATTCTGTTGTTTCCACCATTTTTCAGGCTTAGGTACATTCACTGTTTGTGGTACCAGTGTGTGAGATCAAGGCTGCACGACGGGGCGATATTGCATCACCTTTGCATTCCTATTTCCTTGTTTGCTTGTGCATAAAAAAAAATCATAGATTGGACTACTTTTCTAGTTTTCTTTCAAGATCCCTCTTTTGCTTGTAATATTTTGGAACATAATGGAAGATTTCCTGTTAGTTATTTAGATCCCTTTGGGACTTGTGTGTTTTGATTCTAATAATTAAATTTAAAGACTTCTGCTGATGTTTTATTCACTCCGTATGATACCAGAATGGTTGTCCAATATCATGCTCCATTTGTTATTAAACATATAGAACGATTATGCTAAAAGTCAAAAACTTGAATGGGTAAACCTGGTGAGATTCAGATAGGTTCTAAGTGTCTTAGGGCTTATTTGGATTTCACAGCGGTAATGGCCTTAATCGAAACAAATTTTAATAGGTAGGAATTGGGGTCATTACAACTATCCTACATATGATTTGGAGTTTGCAGCCATGATGTTTGCGTTGAAAATATGATGACATTACTTATACGGCGAGACATACCGAATCTTCACCAATCACAAAAGCTTGAAGTACCTACTCACGCAAAAAGAATCGAATATGAGACATTGAAGATAGGTAGAGCTGATCAAAGACTACGATTTGATCAACGAATATCATCCTTGAAAGGCAAATATTGTTGCTGATGCCTTAAACTGAAAGTTTCATCCTCCTTCCCCATCGGTTTTGGCCTATATTGCTGGATTTGAGGACTAATAGTGTGCATCCTGGCACTAATTATTCTGGTTCATTGTTGACACAAATCAAAGTCACACCTACCTTGATTGAGGAAATCCAGAATCAGTAATTAGAGGATCCGAAACTCATTGAAATTAGGAAGCAACATCAATGACCCGCTGGACTACTTCAGTCACTTCCGATTCCAGAATGGAAATGAGAGCATGTCACAATGGATTTTTTGACCGGTTTGCCTAGATCGCAGCAAGGATATGAAGCTATTTGGGTGATTCTGGATCGATTGACGAAATCTGCACACTTCCTTCCTATACGTGTGATGGATACACCTGAGAAATTGGCTGTTCGTTATTTGGATAAGATTGTTCGATTGCATGAAGTGCCAGTTTCCATCGTTTCAGATCATGACCCTCATTTCACCTCACGATTTTGGGAGAAATTCCAGAATGCACTAGGTTCGAGATTGAATTTCAGTACGGCATTTCATCCCTAGACCGATGGCCAAACAAAAAGGATGATTCAAACACTCGAAGACATGCTACGAGCGATTGTGTTAGAACAGCAAACCGATTGGGATTGATGCCTGCCGTTTGCAGAATTTGCTTACAACATTAGTTTTCATGTACGCATCGGTATGGAACTTTATGAAGCATTATATGCGAGACGTTTCAGGACTCCCATTTGCTATAATGAAGTAGGCGAAAGATGCCTAGACAATCCGAAATTGATTGATCAAGCAACAGAACAACTTGATTCGACGTCGGCTAAAAACAGCCCTGAATAGACAGAAAAACTACTCTGATAATCGACGAAGGAATCTAGAATTTGAAGTATTTGAAAAAGGGTTTATGAAGGTCTCCCCATGGAAAAGTGTCCTTTATTTTCAGTAGTGAGGTAAGCTAGCATCTCGTTACATTGGTCCGTGTGACATTGTCGAGAGGATTGGCCCTGCTGCATACCAACTTGTCTTACCTCCAAATATGGAAAGAATTCACAATGTGTTCCACGTATCTATGTTGAGAAAGTATGTGCAAGACCCTGCTCATGTGCTTGAAGACCCCCTAGTTGTAATTTCTGAAGACCTATCATATCCCGTACAGCCAGTTGCCATACTAAATCGGTCAGTTCGACAGTTTCCCAGTCGAAACATGCCTATGGTGCAAGTTGTTTGGCGTAATGGACAAATTGGGGAACAGTCTTGGGAGATTAAGGAATCTATGCATGCAAAATTTCCTTATCTGTTTGCTTAGGTACTTGTGTTAAAATTTCGAGGAAGAAATTCTTTTAAGGAGGGGAGGATGTGAGACCCTGAATTTTGAGTTCTAGAAGTCCGGAATCCAGTGCAGGTGAAAAAGACCATTTTTTCCCGGAATAAAAGGATGTGTGATGGCCAAAATTGGTATGGGATGTCTAGTAATTATTTCTGGTATTAATTCTCTTTAAATTCATTCTTTATTGGTTGATAATTACCGTAGGAAATAAAAATCTTAAGTTTAAAGGGGGATAATTACAGAATTTAATGCAGATAATTATCTTACTTTAATTAAGCATTGAAGATAGGGATTATAATCTCATAACTATCTTATATAAATAGAAAGTCAGCCACACAAAAATCTTATACAAAAAACACAAAATTCGTAGGACCTAAAAACACTACACCTCCCAATTTCTTCCAAAATCTTCTTGAACTTCAAACAAGCATAACTCTCTCATCATTTGTCGGATTCCTGAAAATAATAGCTTGTTGGAAATATATTTTCATCCTCTTTTCAATAATTTCTTTTTATCTGAGCATTATTACTTCTTTCTCTAAAGTTAAATCGAAATTCGGCGGAACGACCAAAATTTTCTTAAACTTCAAACAAGCATAACTCTCTTATAGTTTGTCGGATTTCTACATATAATAGCTTGTTGGAATGCTCTCTTCAACTTCTTTCCAAAAATTTTTGGTTTTTTTTCTGAATATTATTATTTTTTTCCTTTAAAGTTAAATCGAAATTCAGCAGCATTAGGTTTTCAGATTTTTATAATTCTTCCTTTGATTGATGTCTGATGTTGTTACCTTTACTCATATGATTGTTTAGTATCCATTCATAGTGAAAAATCATGAATTCATCCTTTGAATATTTTTTATACATGAAATCAGTATGTCTTACCTTTGCCCTACTACCCTATTGTGCCTATCTTGATCAATTGATTAACCTATTGGATTCTGATTTTGTTTCTTTTGATTATACATGTTATAAACCCTTAATCTTTCCGTTTTAACATGAGATCGCAACACCTACAACTTGTTAACATGAAATCGCAACTTGCCTTATCGCCCTATTCTTATTGCCGAAAATTGTATGATAATTAGGGATGGTAATTCAGGTTGTTTCTTGTTAAGTTCATGGATATCACATCACACATCCAAGGGAGAGGTACCAGGGTCATCTGATCACTGGTTTCTGATAGGTTTAGTGAGTGGAATTGGTAAGGAAATAGAGTATTTAATTGGATATTGGATATGCATACTTTGTTTGGTTTTGGCTTTTCCTTGTGATGCTATAGGTAGTGCAGAATTATTGAATAAAGACAAGGGAATATCTTCTTATTTAGAGACAAGAGGGGTAAGATCTAAGCCTCATCAGTTTCTCCAAAGATCCTTATTGTTTGCTTATTAATTTTGGTGCGTTTACATGTAATGTTGTATGCACATATGTTGTAGTAAGAATGATTGAATTGCGGACCAAAATGCAATCCTCTAGGCTATACCGAATCCCTTAAGATAGGATATGAGTGCCTAGTTTTCATGTGTTGAGTGTATTTAACATGTTGATTGTGTTCTGATATGATTAAGTTTACTCTGTTGTGGTATTATGGTTTGTACTTGCTTGTGTGTGCCGGTACGTGTTGTGTATCAGGATGTTTTTCCGGTAGCCATTCAGGGTAAGCGCTGATGCTTCTTGTAAGAGGGGAGGTTTTTACTAGTATGGGAGTCGTATAGGTGACAATCCCCAGCATGAGCTTGCTGGATGTCTTGTCCTTGCGTGGCCAGAAGCCCTGTCCTTGTGTGGAAAAAAGCCCTTGTCCTTGTGTTGCAAAATGAATAGGCTTACAGAATAGCTTGTGTGTTAACCATTTACCTTTTGTGCAGTAAGCCTTGGACAACACAGGTGCAAAGGTATGGCCTTTCTTCTTCATTGTCGAGAGCAATCTGATGAGTTCTACCTGCCTGTGTACTTCTGAGTTTTCGGAAGTATTTGTAGTCCCCCTTGAGCCTTAGATTTGGGAGATTTGTGTTTAAGATTTCTGTAGATCTTATGATGTTGTGACCCTACTGAGGTTCTTGTAATCTTATTCTGTTGTTTCCACCATTTTTCAGGCTTAGGCACATTCATTGTTCGTGGTACTAGTGTGTGCGATCAAGGCTGCACGACGGGCCGATATTGCATCACCTTTGCATTCCTATTTCCTTGGTTGCTTGCACATACAATATGATCATAGATTAAACTACTTTTCTAGTTTTTCAAGATCCCTCTTTTGCTTGTTATATTTTGGAACATGTTAGAGGATTTCTTGCTAGTTATTTGGATCCCTATGGGACTTGTGTGTTTTGATTCTATTAATTAAATTTAAAGACTTCTGCTGATATTTTATTCACTTCATATGATACCAGAATGATTGTCCAATATCATGCTCCATTTTTTATTAAACATATAAAACGATAATGCTAAAATTCAAAAAAATTAATATGTAAGCCTGGTGGGATTCAGATAAGTTCTAGGTGTCTTTGAGTTTGTTTGGATCTCACGGCGGTAATGGCCTTAATCGGAGCAAATTTTAATAGGTAGGAATTGGGGTCGTTACAACCCTACCCTTGCCCTATTGTTGCCTATCTTGATCAATTGATGAACCTATTGGATTCCGATCTTGTTTCTTTTGAATGTATAACTTATAAACACTTAATGGCTACCCTTACACCTTCCTGACATGAAATCGCAAGCTATCTTGTGTCCTACACTTAGTGCCGAAATATATATAGTTAAATTGGGTGGAAATTCAGGTTGAATCTTGTTAAGTTCTTGGCTATCACATCACAGATCAAAAGAGGAGGCACCTGCGGCATCTGATCACTGATTTCTGGTAAGTATGGTGAGTGGAATTGGTAAGGAAATAGGGTATTCAATTGGTAATTGGGTATGAATGCTTAGTTTAGTTTTATCTTTGCCTTGTGATACTATAGGTGGTTCACAATTATTAATTAAAGACAAAGGATTAACTTCTTGTTCAGAGACAGGAGAGGTAGGATTTATGCCTCATCGGTTTCTCCAGAGATCTCAATTGTTTGTTTGTTGTTTTAGATGCATGTCCTTGTTATTATTGCATACGAATTGATTGTAGGACATGTGCAAGAATTGCGGATTGATATATGAATCCTATAGGCTATAACGAACTCTTGAGTTAGGTTTTGAGTGCCCAAATTGCATATGATATGTGAATTGAATAAGCTAATTGTGTTCTGACATGATTGAGGATACCCTGTTATGGTATTGTGCTTTTACATGTTTGTGTATGAGGATCCTGTTCCTATGGCCATTAGGGGTAAACGCTGATGCTCCTTGGGAGAGGAGAGGCTCTTACTCGTATGAGAGTTGTCAGGGTGGCAAACCCGAGCATGCACGCACTGGATGTCTAGTCCTTGTGTGGCAGGATGCCTTTATCCTTGTGTGGTTTGGGATACCTTTATTCTTGTGTGGCTTGGGATGTCTTGTCCTTGTATGGTAGGAGGAATAGGCTTACTGATTAGCTTGTGTGCTAAACTTTTACCCTTTGTGTAGTAAACCTGGGCCAACACAGGTGGAAGGAAAGAGCCTTTCTTTTTCCTATTGCCGAGAGCAATATGATGAGTTTTACATGTCTGTGTACTTCTAATAGTCAGAAATGTTTGCAGTCCACCCTCAGCCTTAGTTCCGGCTCTATCCTTTTGATTGATTTTTGAATTGCGTGATACCTATAAATGTGTAGGAATGATCTAGTGTTGTTTGGTAGAATTGTGTTTAAGATTTTTGTAGATCTTATGACGTTGTGACCCTACTGAGATTCTTGTAATCTCATCCTATTGTATTCACCATTTTTTAGGCTTAGGTACATCCACTGTCCGTGGTACCAGTGTGTGAGATCAAGGCTGCACGGCGGGGCGATATCGCATCACATTTGCATACCTGTTCCTTGATTGCTTGCGCATATAACATGAATTATGATTGGACTATTTTTCTAGTTTTCAAGGTTCCTCCTTTACTTGTTTTCGTTTTATTTTGTGAATTAACTTACTGGATGTTTGGATCCTTATGGGACTTGTGAGTTGTGGATTCATTGATTTTATTTAAAGACTTGCGCTGATATTTTATTCACTCCGTATGATACCAGAATATATGTCCAATATCATGCTCTAATAACTAATGAACATAACGAATGTACATTCTAAAAATCGAGAATTTGATAAGTAAGCCTTGTGGAATTCAGATACGTCCTGGTTCTTGGGCTTGTCTGAATTTTACGACAGTAATGGCTCTAATTGAAAGAATTAATAATAGGTTAGGATTTGGGGTCATTACAGGTTTGGTAGCGGTGCATGGCTTAAGGAATATAATTGGTTATATGCTAACTTGTTTGGTGATTTTGTGTTTGTAGGTAAGAACATGCGCACACACTCACTCACTTAGGGCTAGTACCAAAAGTAAACTAATGTTAAAAAGGGATTGATTTGTATGATTTAAATAAAGAGAATGGTAATCTGATTTGCTGTGTGTTTATGAATGTGTTAAGTAACAATTGTATGTTTGTATAGTATGGCAAGGTTGAACGCTATAAGGGATCAACGGGGTAGGTATGAGGTTCAGGCCGAACAGCAACCTATTGAGCAAGAGGAGCTGAATGCACAAACTGAGCAAAGAGGGCAAGCTGAGCCCGAAACCCAATCTGAGGCACCAGCCATTGGTCATGTGATGGCACAAATCCTAAACGTATTGTAAGGAATTACTGCAAATCAGCAGCGTATCGACGTGCAATTTCAGAATG
This sequence comes from Passiflora organensis, assembly GCA_019739055.1. NCBI lineage: Eukaryota > Viridiplantae > Streptophyta > Magnoliopsida > Malpighiales > Passifloraceae > Passiflora > Passiflora organensis. The sequence goes on along the minus strand of JAEPBF010000238.1, from coordinate 724,734 downwards.
CTCCTGCACCCACACCTGTGCAAGAACCTATTCCTCCACTTTAACCTAAGCCGACGCATCCTAAGGAAGCCGAGAGACTTCCCGTCGTGATTACAAAATTATTGAAGGAAGCTTGACAATTGGGATATAAAGATTTCAATGGTTCAGCTGGAGCCACTGTCGTTCGTGAATAGATCAACACCTTATGTCGAGTGTCCTTGTTCTTACGTATCTCAGATGATGACACGGTTACCATTGCCACTTTCCTACTTGTGGGAGAATCCCTCGCTTGGTGGACAGCTATGAGCTTACGGTCTGGCAATCGTCTACCTACATGGGCGGAATTTCGGTATGAATTCGACGAAAGATTCTATACGAGATTCCATAAAATTGAGCAGCGACAAGCTTTCTACAAGCTTCAACAGGGCACCCGTTTGGTGCTGGAATATGAAAAGACATTAAAGGAATTGTCCTGATTTGCACCTGAAGAGGATCGCTCACCGTACCAGCTTGTAAGACGATTTCAGGATGAGCTGAGTACCGAACTCAAAACCATCGTTGGTATGACACCGGTACAGAATTTTCAAGAACTAATTGTTGCCGCGATTGAAACTGAAAAGATCATGCAAACCAAGAAGCCTATTGGTAGGCATTAGTGGCGAATCCTTCAGGCGAGAATTGAAATTTAATCAACGTACGGGACCCTATCCATTAAGGTCCTATCCTCAAAAAATTAATGGCAATGGAAGTAACAACAAGAAGAACTTTTTTGGTACAAATCACAATGGATTTACGTAGAATTCTCAGCAATGTCAATGTATAATTATGGCAAAATGGGACACATTTAGCGGGAATGCCAAAAGCCGAGAAGTATCACTGGCGAACCTAGTGCAAGCCGAGGTTAGTATGGTAACCCTACCGAACCGCCAACACGCGCACCAGGAGGACCACCCAATGGATCTATAAGAGAGACGCAACCGAGACCAACAAGGCTATTCACCCTAACTGATGCTGAGGCTAGTCCTGACGTGGTGACAGGTACTATTTCAATTTTTTTCTCAAAATGCCAAAGTATTATTAGATCTCAGAGCAAATAGGTCATTTGTAAGTCCAAAGAAAGCACTTAACACGGATCGGCCTTTATCTCCCTTGACTCCTCTTATTGCGGTTTTGATTCCTTTGGGAGAGCAACTAATTTGTGATCTAGTCTACATCGGTTGTTCTGTACGTATGGGTCCGAATGTACTTGAAGTGGATCTAATTCCATTGGACATCCAACAAGTTGGATGTAATCTTAGGCATGGACTGTCAAACGAAATATCAAGCCTGTACGGAGTGTTTCACCAAACATGTGAGGTTCACTTTTCCTGATGGTGTCGAATACTGCTTTGAAGGTGATAAGCGAGTTGTTCCAACTTGAATGATTTCTTGGCTGGATGCGAAGCAATTGATCAACAAAGGATGTACAGCGTACCTCGTGCACGTACATGATATTTCTAAGGAGTCCTCGGATCTAGACTCTATTCCAGTAGTTCACAAATTTCCAGAAATATTTTCAGAAGACATAGCCGGTTTACCACCAGCAAGGGAAGTGGAATTCGGCATTGAGTTAGTGCCTGGTACGAATCCAATTTCCGTTCCTCCGTATCGTATGGCTCCTACGGAAATGAAGGAACTAAAAATACAATTAGAAGATTTGCTGGATCGCGGTTTCATCCGACCTAGTGTGTCACCTTGGGGAGCACCTGTCTTGTTCGTAAAGAAGAAAGATGGCTTGTTACAATTATACATCAACTATCGATTGTTGAATCGTGTGACCGTGAAGAACAAGTACCCTCTGCCACGCATCGATGATTTATTCGAGCAACTCTAGGGTGCAGTAATGTTCTCCAAGATCGACCTCAGATCTGGATACCATCAATTGCGAGATTCTGATACTGATATTCCGAAGACCGCATTCAGATCGTGATACGGCCACTACAAATTTCTGGTTATGCCATTCGGTTTGACCAATGCACCAACTGTGTTCATGGACCTAATGAATCGTGTGTTCCATGAGTTCCTAGATAAATTTGTGATAGGCTTCATCGACGACATTCTGATTTATTCAAAATCGAAAGAGGAATATGCTAAGCATTTGCAGATTGTGCTGAATGTTTTGAAGGATTTGCAGTTTTTTGCAAAGTACTCTAAATGCGAATTCTGGTTACGCGAAGTTGGTTTCCTTGGCCATATTGTTTCCTCCCAAGGTGTGTTAGTTGATCCAAAGAAGATTGAAGTAATAGTTGCTTGGGAACCTCCGTGAACTGTGTTCAAAGTTTGTAGTTTCCTTGGCTTAGCAGGACACTACCGTCGCTTTGTGGAGAATTTTTCATCACTTGACGCACCATTGACAAAACTGATGCGCAAGGGTGAGCCGTTCATGTGGAACGAGAAATGCCAGTGAAATTTCGAAGAACTGAAAAACCAGTTAGTTTCCGCACCTATCCTTACCTAACCTATTTGCGGAAAGGAGTATGTGGTTTACAGCGATACGTCGAAATCCGGACTTGGATGCATTTTGATGCAAGACGGGAAAGTCGTTGCTTATGCTTCCCGATAGTTACGACCGCACGAAAGCAACTACCCCTACATATGATTTGGAGCTTGCAACCGTGGTGTTTGTGTTGAAAATATGGCAACATTACTTATACGGTGAGACGTGCCGTATCTTCACGGACCACAAAAGCCTGAAGTACCTCCTCACACAAAAAGAATTGAATATGAGACAATGAAGATGGGTGGAGCTGATTAAAGACTTCAATTTGATCATCGAATATCATCCTGGAAAGGCAGATGTTGCTATTGATGCCTTGAGCCAAAATTTTCATCCTCCTTCCCCATCAGTTTTGGTTTACATGAGCACCCATTACATGCCTATGTTGCTGGATTTGAAAGCTAATCGTGTGCATCTTGGCACTGATTTTTCTGGATCGTTATTGGCACGAATCGAAGTCATGCTTACGTTGATTGAGGAAATCCGGAATCAACAATTAAAAGATCTGAAACTGATTGAAATTCGGAAGCAATTTTCTGATGGTGTTGATCCATAATTCATGATTTCAAAATACGAGATGACAAAGTACTTGTTTTCAGAAACCGAGCATGTGTTTCACAAGATGTTGATATTTGTAATCTTATTCTATCAGAGGTGCATAGTTTGAAGTTTGATATCCATGTGAGACCGTGAATTTTGAGTCTTTAAAATCTATAAGCCAGTACAGGTGAAAAAAACCGTTTGCCTCTGAAAAAAAGGATGTGTGATGACTTAAATTAGTAAGGGATGTTTAGTAATTATTTCTGGTATTAATTCCCTTAAAATTGATTCATTATTGGTTGATAATTACTTTAGGAAATAAAAACCCTAAGGGGGATAATTACAGAATTTAATTCTGATAATTATCTTATTTTAATTAAGCCATTAAGATTAGGATTTTAATTCCATAACCACCTTATATAAATAGGAAGTCAGCCACACAAAAATTTTATACAGAAAACGCACATAAAATTCGTAAGACCTAAAAACCCTACACCTCTCAATTTCTGCTAAAATCCACTGGAACTTAAAATAAGCATAACTGTCTCAAAGTTTATCAGATTCCTGCGAATAATAGTTTTTTGGAAAGCTCTCTTCATCCTATTAAAAACCATCTTCTGTTTTTCATCTGGAGGTTAATTTTTCTTTAATAAAATTTAAATCGAATTTCGGCAGAATTGCCAAAATCTGATTGAACTTCAAAATAGTATAACTCTTTCATCCTTTGTCGGATTCTTGCGAATAATAGTTTGTTGGAAAGATCTCTTCATCTTATTTACAACAATATCTGGCTTTTTGTTCGATGGTTAGGTTTTCTTTGTTAAAAGTTAAATTGAATTTCGGTAGAATTGCCAAAATCTGCTTGAACTTCAAAATAGCATAACTCTCTCATCCTTTTTTAGATTCTTGCGAATAATAGCTTGTTGGAAGTCTCTCATCATAATTTTTCTAGAAATATGTGGTTTTTTGTCATAAGGTTAGTTTTATTATATAGTAAGATAAGTTGAATTTCGATGGGATTAGGGTTCAAGATTGTGTGATTCTGTCTTCAATTGATTTCTGTTGTTGTTCCTCTTGTTTGTATGATTGTTTGGCATCTATTCATGTTATAAAATCGTAAATTCATCCTTTGAATCTTTTTTATACATGAAATCAGTATGCCCTACCCTTGCCCTATTGTTGCCTATCTTGATCAATTGATGAACATAATGGATTCCGATCATGTTTTTTTTTATTGTATAAGTTATAAAAACTTAATCCCTCTTTGTTAGCATGAAATCGCAAACTATCTTGTGTCCTACGTTTAGTGCCGAATTATACATAGTTAAATTGAGTGGTAATTCAGGTTGAATCTTGTTAAGTTTTTGGCAATCACATCACACATCAAAAGCAGAGGAACCTGCGGCATCTGACCACTGGTTTCTGATAGGTTTGGTGAGTGAAATTGGTAAGGAAATAGGGTATTCAATTGGTTATTGAGTATGCATGCTTAGTTTTGTTTTCTCATTGCCTTATGATATTATAGGTGGTTCAGAATTATTAAATAAAGACAAAGGAATAACTTCTTCTTTAGAGACAAGAGAGGTAGGATATATGCCTCATCGGTTTCTCTAGAGATCCCTGTTTTTTGTTTGTTGTTTTCGATGCATGCCTTTGCTATTATTGCATACGAATTGATTGTAGGATATGTGCAAGAATTGTGGATTGGGATATGAATCCTATAGGCTATACCGAACCCTTTAGTTAGGTTTTGAGTGCCCGAGCTGCATATGATATGTGAATTGAATAAGCTAATTGTGTTCTAACATAATTGAGGATACCTTGTTATGGTATTGTGCTTATGCTTGCCTGTGTGTGCTTGTACATGTTTGTGTGTCAAAATTCTGTTTCGATGGCCATTCGGGTTAAGCACTGATGCTCTTTGGGAGAGGGGAGGCTCTTACTGGTATGGGAGTTGTATGGGTGGCGATCCCCAGCATGCGCGCCCTGGAAGCCTTATCTTTTTGTAGCTTGGATGTTTAGTCCTTGTGTGGCTAGAAGTCTTGTCCTTGTGTGGCAGGATGCCCTTATCCTTTTGTGGTTTGGGATACCTTTGTCCTTGTGTGTCTTGGGATTTCTTGTCCTTGTGTGACAAGATGCATAGGCTTACTGATTAACTTGTGTGCTAACCTTATACCTTTTGTGCAATAAGCCTTGAACAACACAGGTAGAAGGGGACGACCTTTCTGTTTCCTATTTCCAAGAGCAATCTGATGAGTTTTACCTACCTGTGTACTTCTGATTTTTCGGAAGTGTTTGCAGTCCACCCTTAGCCTTAGTTTTAGTCTTATCCTTTTGATTGATTTTTGAATTGCGTGATACCCAAAAATGTGTAGGAATGATCAAATGTTGTTCGGAAGATTTTTGTTTAAGACTTCTGTAGATCTTATAATGTTGTGACCCTAATGATATTCTTGTAATCCCGTCCTATTGTATTCACCATTTTTAAGGCTTAGGTACATCCACTGTCCGTGGTACCAGTGTGTGAGATCAAGGCTGCACGGCGGGGCGATATCGCATCACAATAGCATACCTGTTGCTTAATCGCTTGAGCATATAACATGAGTTATGATTGGACTACTTTCTGGTTTTCAATGTTCCTCCTTTACTTGTTTCCGTTTTATTTTGGGAATTAACTTACTGGATGTTTGGATCCTTATGGGACTTGTGAGTTGTGGATTCATTGATTTTATTTAAAGATTTTCGCTGATATTTTATTCATTCCGTATGGTACTAGAATATATGTCCAATATCATGCTCCAATAAGTAATGAACATAACGAATGTGTATGGTAAAAATCGAGAATTTGATATGTAAGCCTTGCGGAATTCAGATACGTCCTGGTTCTTGGGCTTGTCTGAGTTTAACGACGGTAATGGTCCTAATCGGAGCAATTAATAATAGGTTAGGATTTGGGGTCGTTACAGAGAAGGAAGGGAATAATTCTAGAATTATTTAGGAGGTTTTGTGTATGATTTATCAGGGTAGGTCGGCTTCTCCTTTTATAGGTGTCTAAGGAGATTTAGTTAAGAGATAATTTCCTACTTTTAGGCTTAGATGGATAAGATATGATTAAAGGATAATTCTATTAAAAAGATAATTCTATTTAAAAGGAAAAATTATCTAATGCATCGGATAGTAAAGGATAAAACTAAGAATAACTAACACAAAAATACCAGAATTAAAAAATATTCGACAACAACTATTTTAGGCCATCACATATTCATTTCTTTAGAGGTAAAATAGTTATTTCAGCTGCATCGACTCCTATACTTCCTGGACATTTATACTATGGAGGATCGGAGTCTCACAATATATGTCCATTATCATACTCCAACCTTTAAAAAGTTTAAGTGACGAATCTAATAAAAAATCAGAACTAATGGAAATAAGCCCTGTGAGATTCAGATAGGTACTATGTTGGGTTTATTTGGATTTCCAAGTGGTAAGGATCCTAGTGGAGCGAATTCAGGTCCTTACAATACAGCCGAGTTTCTTACCAATTCCACTCACCAAACCTATCAAAAACCAGTGATCAAATGCTACTGAGATCTCCCCCTTGGATGCATGATGTGATAGAACAAAACAAAAACCAAACCGATTTGTAAACCCAATTTACCATGCAAATTTCGGCACTAAGTTAAGGAAATAGAGCAAATTGCGATTTCATGCATATAAGGTTTAAGAGTTGCAATTTCATGATAATGTAGAAGGATTAGGTGTTAATTACACATAAAATTAAAAGGAACATGATCAGAGTTCTATCAGCTTCCTTAGGAAAATAGGTCAATTTTTTTGCATAAGAAAAAGTTGTGACCTGTAAGACCTCATCTCTCCAAGTGCCTAGTGAGCGTGATCGTTTGGTGAGAGTTGACCTTTAGGAGTGGATATAGTCATAAAAAGACTAGGTGTGCATCCTGGTGTCTTAACGAGTGTTATAGGTCAACTATCGAGGTTTGAATCAATGGAAATCGATATTGGCCGGTTCTAGGGTCCGTTTTGAGTGACCAAGGCCTTTGGACCGAAAAACCTATTTGGGCTCATTGATTATTTTCCATGCCCAATTACCCATTTTTTAGCCTAATTAATAATTTTAGCTCATTTTTAATATTTATCAATTTTAAAACCTATTTTGATGTTTATTGGTTTTAAAACCGATTTGTCTCACTCAGGCCATATCGGGATTTTAAAACATTTCTTTTGGCTTTTTTTTCTGAGATTTTAGGCCCGGGTTATAAATACCCAGCTCAAAACGACACTAAGAAATTTTCTAAGTGTCGGAACAACAGCAACCTTCATTCTCTCCCGTTCTCTCTCGAGAAAACATCATTCGAATTCTGTCAATTTTTTTCAGACGAAAACCACTGGTCTTCATCCTTAAACACTTTCCTAACATTCCTGGCTGATATCCATCGTTAGTTTCCGATCGATGAGCCTTGATCAATTAATTCTTTGTTTTAGGGTATTTTTGGGAATTTCGTGGTAAATGCCATAAACTTTCGTTTTTGTTGTCGATTTTTGGTTCCCTTAGTTTACTATCAATGTTTCTAAGCTTGTTTGGTGGTTTCCATTATTCGAAAATGCCCCTTGATCTGTGAGTGAGCATTTTTTTGTTTTAATGACATTTTCGGTAATTTCGGGTGTTTTGAGATTTTGATTGAATTGTCAATTTTGAATGTTCCTAAAGCTTGGGTTAGTTGATTTACGAGTTGTGGAGCATGTTTTTGGGTCTATGGAATCCAATTGTGCGATTGAATGAGATTGGGTGTCGATTTAGAGCCATGAGTGGTTTGTGCGAGTGTTGGGCGTTTTGCCCGTCAGTTGGATTTCCAGATTTGCGAACCGTGAGTGTCTTGTTAGAGTGAGATGTGTGTTAGTGTGAGTGTCGTTGGGGTCTCTTAGGGTTCATTTTCAGTTTCGACTCCTTTTTGTCGGTTTCATTAATGTTGAGCTTATACATGTTTTGGTTCAGTTTGTGTGTTTAGGCGGTGTTGGAGCGATCAATAAAGGAAAGAGTTTTGCCAATAAGTTTCTGTGCGACAAAAATTGTGAGTTTACATTTCATATGCTTAGATGGAATAGTTCTGTGTTTTGAAATTAAGATAAGGTAAATGTATGGTTTTTAATAGAGGCCTTACATATGTTGTGATTGACATTCATCGTAGCTTCACGAATTCGTTTGCGAATGCTTGGATGCATGAACGATGTGTTTGAATTCCTAAGCATGTTGGTTATGTGTTTATGCATGTTGAGTGAGCATGTAACCAGAAGTTTGAAACAGTTCATTTGATTCGTGTTTATACCCATGTGTTTGTTTGTGTTAGATCCCCATTGAATTGTGTGTTTTTTGTTGTCGAGAAACCTTGGTAAGGGTTTTCGAGGGTTTGAACGAGTTCCGAGAGCATTCCAGGTCATTTTCAGGGCACGTAACTCGCCTGAGATGAGTACACACCCGTGTATTTTCTCAAGAGCCGGTGTACTATTTTGGACAGCGAGATGATGTGAGACCCCGATCCTTCCTAGTTTAGATGTCCAGGAAGTTCAGGAGTCGATGTAGTTGAAATTACTATTTTGGCCTCGAAGAAATAAGTGCGTGATGGCATAAAATGGCTACTGCCAGACATTTCCTATTTTAATTCTGGTATTTTGTATTAATTATCCTTAGTTTTATCCCTTATTATCTTAGCTATAAGATAATTCTTCATTTTAAATAGAATATCTCTTTTAATAGATTTATCCTTTTAAAAATAATTATCTATTTAATAGTATTATTCTATAATTATTTTTTTAAGCTTAAAAGAATAGATTTATCTCATAGCTAAACCTCCATAGACACCTATAAAATAGTGGCCAGCCTATCCCACCTAAACATACCAAAACCTACATAGAAATTTCGTAATTTATCCCTTTCTTCTCAATTTCTGATTTTTACCTAAACCCTAGTCGAAACTCTTTGATCTTCATCTTGGCATAACTCTCTCATCCTTTATCGGATTCTTGCGAATAGTAGCTTGTTGGAAAAATCTTTTCATCCTCTTTCCAACCATCTTGGTTTTTCATCTGAAAGTTAGTTTTTCTATGTTAAAAGTTAAATCGTATTTTGACAGAATTGTCAAAATCTGATTGAACTTCAAAATTGCATAACTCTTTCATCCCTTGACGGATTCTTGCAAATAATAGCTTGTTCGAAAACTCTCTTCATTCTCTTTCCAACCATATTTTTTTTACACCTGAAGATTAGTTTTTTTTGTTAAAAGTTAAATCTTATTTCGGAGGAATTGCTAAAATCTGCTAAAACTTCAAAATAGCATAACTCTCTCATCCTTTGTCTGAAATTTAGGTTGAAATTCGGTGGGACTAGGTTTCAAAATTGTGTGATTCTTCTTTCAATTGATTTTTTTTATTGTTCCACTTATTCGTATGATTGTTTAGCATCCATTCATGATTTTAAAATCATGAATTCATCCTTTGAATCTTCCCTATTCATGAAATCAGCATGCCCTACCTTTGCCATATTGATGCCTATCTTAATCAACTGATTAACCTACTGGATTTTGACCTTGTTTCTTTTGATTGTACATGTTATAAACACTTATTCCTTTCTTAACTTCATGAAATCACAACCCCTAACCTCTCTAATGTTGAAATCACAAGTTGCCCTATAAACCTTAAGGTGTTGCCAAAATTTGTATATTGAATTAAGGTGAAATATCAAGTGGATTCTTACTGAGTTATTGGCGATCACATCACACATTCAGGGGAAAGATATTGCTGCATCCGGATCGCTGGATTTGGGTAGGTTAATTGGTAAAGATTCCCAATGCCTTTGGTTTTTAATTAAGTAGTCTTGTGGCTTAGTATTGTGTGGTCTTTGCCTTGTAATTGTTTAGGAGATTCTGATCTTATTGGAAAGGCAAAGGATAACATCTGATTCAGACACGTGAGACGTGGCATCTATGCCTCATCGGTTCCTTTGGTTACTTTATTGTGTGATTGTTTGAATATGAGTGAATTTGATTCCCTATCTTGGTTATATGCTTGCGGAATGTGTGATTATGATAATAGGGAATCTCAGAAGTTAATAGTAAAATAGGTTGCCTGATTCGATTATGACTTTAAGGATTGATCTTTGATTTGTATTGTGATTTGATTGAGGATCCTTTGTTGTGATTTGTGTATGCGTGTACTACATGTGTATGTGTGTATGTGCCCTATTTGTGCTTTGTTTGAAGGATCCTTTTGTCGCTGGCCATGTAAGGTAAGTATTGTTGCTTTTATGGAGAGGAGAGATGCTTACCGAACTGGGACGTTTGTGGGTGGTTATTCCCAGCAAGAGCTCGCTGGATGCCTTGTAGGCCAATTCAAATCCGGAAGTTAGGAAGCCTTGTAGGCCAGTTCGAGTCTGGACGTCAAGATGTCCTATAGGCCAGTTCAAGTTTTGACGTTAGGTTGCTCTGTTTGAGAGTGACAGGATGACTTGTATGCACTGCTGCAAGAGTGCTCCTTTGCTAGTTCAAGTCTGGATGTCGTTGACAACTAAAAGGCTTGCTGCAATATTGATTGTCTAACCATTTACCTTTTGCACAGAGAAACCTTGGACAACACAGGTGGAAGGGAATGGTCTTTTCTTTTACTACTGCCGAGAGTAACCTGATGAGTTTTCCTGCCTATGTACTTCTGATTTTCAAAAGTGTTTATAGTCCACTCTCAGCCTTAGTTTCGGCCCTAACCCTTTTGATTGATTCTTGAATTGTGAGATACTCTCAGATGTGTAGGGATGATCTGATGTTGTTTGGGAGATGTTTGATTGGGAATCCCTAGGACTTATAATGCTGTGACCCTACTGAGATTCTTGTAATCTTATCCTTTCTTTTCTCCCCCTTTGCAAACTTAGGTGTGTACTTTGTTGCTGGTACCAAAGGTGTGAGTTCAACGCCGCACGGCTGGGCGACTTTGCACCTCTTTTCTATTGAATGTGCATGCCATGTCTTTGAACTTGTGTGGATTTGCATTCTGGCTTTCCAATCACTCGTTCTCTTTTTGTTGCTTTTGAATTATGCATGATACTATTGGTTGATGTTTTGAAATTCCTATGGGACATGTGTGCTATGTTTCTACTTGTTTTGAGTATTATATAAGTCTTCCGCTAATGTTTTCTTTCTCTCCGTATAAGCCAGAAATTCATTAATGTATGAATATGCTCCAACGTTTAAATAGAATATAGGTCAACCAATAAAATTGACAATTAGGTGACTTGAGCCTTGTCGGATTCAAATAGGACCTTGCGAGAGCTTATTTGGGTTTCACGACGGTAAGGGTCCTAATAGGTTGAGTTTGGGTTACAGATGAGTACACACCCGTGTACTTTCTCAAGAACTAGTGTAGCAAAGTACACGGTTTCATACTCTGGTCATGTACTCTGGTCATGTACTCAGTTCATGTACATGTACACGGCCTACACAGGTGAGTACACACCTGTGTACTTAGACAGTGTACTTGTACATAGCATATTCCAAAAAGTGCACAGTCGTGTACTTCAGGCTGTGTACTGCTCTGTCTTCCTCCGTTTCGATTCCACACGCCCACGTACCTATTCCAACGACCCATGTACCCTTCCCACAACCCGTGTAGTTCATTTTGGGACCTCCAAACCTACCCTATACCTATTCAACACCTAATGAACACCAAATCATACCCTAGCTAACCCCATATGAGTAGTTGTTTTGGTAACTGCTTGCATTACATGAATTATTGGGGTTTTCAAGTAAAAATTATACATGTGAGTTCTTAGGAACAACTATACATGTTAATGTTTGGTTAAAGATGGTAAGTACCTGGAATCCCAGTTGAGGGGAATATATGCTTACCTATGGGTGTTGTATGGATGGACTATTTATGTTTGCTTGATGTTTGCTATGACTTAGCAGGTTATGTGTTTATAAATATGTGGATTGTGATTAAGTGTGATACTGCGATTTGTCCACTCAGTTTCATATAGCATTGGCAGTAGAAGACTTATAAGTATTTTGTAAACGCAAAATTAACTACCAGTGGGCTTTCGGTTTCCATTTAGTGTGAGGGATTCCGAAAATGATTTGTAATCTATCCCGAAAGGTTTTTGGGGCATTATATGTGAGACCCAGTCCCCAGCCCGTAGGGGGGGTCAGGTTACCGAGTTACCCAATCCCACATCGAAAAGGAACGAGGGAGGTCTTGGGCTTATATGTGTTGTGTGAGTGGATCATTTGTAACAAGATGCATCTTTTGGGCCCTGTGGTTATAAGCCCAACTGAGCGTTACAGTTGTGATCCATCACACTCACATACACGTCCGGGCCTGCTGGGCCAAGGGTCCGGGAGCCAGGTCGTGACAAATGGTAGTGGAGCCGATCTCGTTCTCTCTTTCGGCTGGGCTTGGGCCGTGTTGTGTGTTCACATTTGGGCTCGTGAGTTTGGGACAAAGTCAGTTACGTTTGGCTCCCCTCGTGAGGACACGAGGTCTATAATGAGGGGAGATTGTGAGACCCAGCCCCAGCCCGTAGGGAGGGTCAGGTTACCGAGTTACCCAATCCCACATCGGAAAGGAACGAGGGAGGTTTTGGGCTTATATGTGTTGTGTGAGTGGATCATTTGTAACAAGATGCATCTTTTGGACCCTGTGGTTATAAGCCCAACTGAGCGTTACAGTTGTGATCCATCACACTCACATACAAGTTCGGGCCTGCTGGGCCAAGGGTCCGGGGGCCGGGTCTGTGAGACCTCACCCTTCTGAGAGTAGCTTACAATAGATTGCAGATTTGATTCGTAAATTTTTTTTCGTTGGGTGCGTCAGCTTTAGGGAGTCCTTAGCGTGTTTGAGTGCTTTAGGGTGTCTAGGTGTGATCGAGAGTACGTTAGAAGCGTGATTGAGGATTGAGTCAGTGGAAATTGGAATTTGACAGATTATGACCCGTTTTGAGTGACCATGAATTTTTGGGTCAATTACTATTCATCGAGCCCAAATACTATTCATAAGCCCAATTGATTAATTGTGTCAGCCCATGTACTAGCTAACCCATTAGTTACACTTGTGTCAGCCCATGTACTTGCTAACCCATTAGTTACACTTATGTCAGCCCATGTACTTGCTAACCCATTAGTTACACTTGTGTCAGCCCATGTACTTGCTAACCCATTAGTTACACTTATGTCAGCCCATGTACTTGCTAACCCATTAGTTACACTTGTGTCAGCCCATGTACTTGCTAACCCATTAGTTACACTTATGTCAGCCCATGTACTTGCTAACCCATTAGTTACACTTGTGTCAGCCCATGTATAACCCATTAGTTACACTTAAGTCTTGCCAATTGTGCATTAAACACAGCAGACCATTCATTTCATCTGCCCTAAATTCCTTTCCCCGTTTTTCTCTTCTCTTCACCATCCAAGAGCACCAACATTCACCTTCAACTCATTTTTACCTCAGAAATTGTTAGGGGATCATACCCTAACACTTCCCTAGTGTTTTCCACACATTTCCACTGGTAGTTTGGTGGGTGGGGGTGATTTCTAGAGCTGTTTTCATTCTGGACGAAAATTGAGATTTTACTGGTAAGTGGTTTAATTCTTGTTTCCATGCTTCTAAGATAGTTCCTTTAGGTTGCTAGTAATGTTGCTGAGTTAATTTAGTGAGTGATTGTGTCTGGAAACACCCTGAAAGTTTTGTGTAATTCTCGGGTGAACAGTGTCAGAGGGTGGAATTTGAATGTTCTTGATGAATTAGGTGTATGGGTGCATGAGATAAGTTCTGTATGTATGGAATATGAGTTGAGGGATACAGGTTTTTGTCATTAACTGTTATTGTGATGTGTGAATGCTTGCTGGTCAGAGTTGTCATTAAGGGGGAATGGTTGTGAGTTTATGGAGTGGTATGAGTTTGAGCAGTGACATTAAATTGTTCAATTGCAGAGGAGTGTTGAGTGGTAATTGTGAGAGGGTCTTTTAGGTTTCAAATTCAGTTGTAGTGTCTGATCACTTGAACTTAGGGTAGTTTACGGTTCTCTGATTGTCTTATGTGTATAGGTGGTATTGCGGCAACTGAGAAAGGCAAAGGTATCGCTGGTACATCGTCAGCGCGACAAGAGGTGGGAGTTTAAGTTTCATCTGCATACGCGTACTGGTTGATTTGTTTAATTAAAATTGGATTGCATGGTTTGATTTGAATAGAGGCATTGCTGGTACTCTGATAACTAATCATGTTAGACTCATATGAATGTTTGTCATGCTTTGGAACGCATTAAATATATGTTCAAAACTAAGCATGATGGCTGTGTGTTGTGCATTGTGTTGCCATGAGTGGATTGCTGCTTGTAACTGAGTGTGTGGCAACACAAGGGAGACTTGTTAAAAACGTGAGATTGGCCTAATGTGGAACTGGATAAATACATAGCATGCATTACAAGTTTTCCCTAAACGATTCTTAGGAATTTACTGGAATGACGAACTATGCTTGATCAAGCTAGGTAAGTATATGGGGATCCCAGCTGAGGGGACAGTTGCTTACCTTGGAGGGTTATGGAGGATATATCTGTATGAATGGTTGAGTGCACTATAAACTATCAGTCCTCATGATGCTGTATGCATACATCTACGAAACTGAGATGGAATCCGATAATTTGATTTCCTCCATTCAGTTTCGGACAACCTTGATGGTAGGGGTTTTGAACTGCTAAATTAAAACCATCAATGGGCTTCCAGGTGATCCTTTAGCGGGGATTATTCGGGAGTGGTTTGTGTCTGCCCCGGTAGGTTTGGGCATACTAGCCGTGTATCAGAAAGATGATTTTTTGCAATTGCATAATGTTTTGGTCATTGTGCATTGTGCATTGTGCATTGTGCATTGTGAATTTCGTTATGTGCATATATGAGCATGAGACTCAATTGTGTTACGTACTTGCCTTACAAACTGATTTAGTAACTGCCTCTATTCCAACGTTTGTGCTTATGACGCGGTACTCCCACTGAGGTCCTTTGATCTCACCCCCCTGCTTTATTTTCCTCAGGGCTAAATTGAGAGCTAGCAGTTCAGCTTCCAGGTTACGATTCCATTGTTGGTCGTAGGGCTGGACATTGTACTCCACACATTTTGGACACTCGGCATTATTTGTGTTGTCGGTATACATTTGACGTGTGCATATGTATGCTAAACGTGTGAATCTGGAATTTAAATTTTATACTGCAAAGTTTATATGACAGTGCGATATTATGTGAAATGTTTGACAGAATTATATCGTTGGTTGATATGTGTAAAAGACTTCTGCTGACGGTTAATAATTCCGTTGTTGATTTTGCCGAGTTGTTATAATAACGTGCCATGCTTCAATTTCAAAGGAAAGTTTCAAGATTGGGAAATAATTTTACAGTAAGCCTTGTGTAATTTTGATTGATCCACCCGTTGGGTCGATCGGGGTTGCACGGCGGTGAGGTTCCCATTTACCGGGAAACGGGTCCTCACAGGGTCGTGACAAATGGTAGTGGAGCCGATTTCGTTCTCTCTTCCGGCTGGGCTTGGGCCGTGTTGTGTGTTCATGTTTGGGCTCGTGAGTTTGGGCCCAAGTCAGTTACGTTTGGCTCCCCTCGTGAGGACACGAGGTCTATAATGAGGGGAGATTGTGAGACCCAGCCCCAGCCCGTAGGGAGGGTCAGGTTACCGAGTTACCCAATCCCACATCGGAAAGGAACGAGGGAGGTTTTGGGCTTATATGTGTTGTGTGAGTGGATCATTTGTAACAAGATGCATCTTTTGGGCCCTGTGGTTATAAGCCCAACTGAGCGTTACAGTTGTGATCCATCACACTCACATACATGTTCGGGCCTGCTGGGCCAAGGGTCCGGGGGCCGGGTCGTGACATTATAGCCCGTGTGACAATGCAGTGTGTTGTGAGTTTTTAAAACCTATTGAGCTGGTATTTCTTGCGTAGGGTTTTACAATACATACAATATGCATACTTTCCTGTAAAACATTTTGAGTGCATGTTTAGTACGCATGGATGTATACGGTGTTTAAAGCAACAATTTTTATACCTGATTTTCTGCATGCCTCTATTCCACCAGATATGCTTATGACACAGTAACTTTCATTGAGGTTTTTTTATCTCACCCCCTCTTGTTGATCTTTTCAGAGTAGTTCATTTGTTGTAGTTATGAGACCTTGATTTTTGTGTCTTAGAAGTCCAGAAGTCAGTGCAGCTGAAATGACTATTTTACTTCTGAAGAAATAGATGTGTGATAACCGAAAATGGCATAGAAGGCTCTTTCCTTGTTTGGTTGATTCCATTTCCTTTCTATTTATTTTCCTTCTTGGTTCATCCTTATAAAAAGTGGTATATCTCCTAAAATTAAGAGATAATTCTAGAAATTAACCCTAAAGATTATCTTCTTATATCTAGCCTTAAAAGTAGAAAAAATTAATCCCACTAATTCTATAAACATACCATCCAGCCACACATGTCCACACACACCAAAAATATACAAAATCATCACGCAATCAACCGTTCTTCCCTACCCTTGTTGCCAAAATTTCTAAACGTCCACCCTAGTGAATTCTTTCATCCTTTATCAGATTTTTGTGAGTAATAGCTTGTTAGAATGCTCTTTCAATCCTCTATCCTGCTATTCTGGTTTCATCATTAGAAGGTTAGATTTTCCTTGTACTTTTCCTTGTCTCAATTTCTTAGGGTTTGGTGCCGAAATCCTTTGATTGATCCTTCAATTGGTTTTTGTTGTTGTTCATTTTGTTCATATGATTCTTTGGCACCCCTTCATGTTATAATATCATGAATTCATCCATTAAATCTTCCCTATGAATAAAATCGGCATCCCCATACCTTTGCTTATTATTGTCAATTTTGATCAATTCACTTGTCTATTAGTTTCAGATATTGTTCTTTTTAATCGTATGTGTAATTAACACATAATCCTTCCTTGTAATCATGAAATCATAACCTCTAAACCTTGTATGCTTGAAATTGCAATTTCCCTTATACCTGATTTTAGTGCCACGATTTCAATGGTTAACTAGGATGATAAATGAAGTTGATTCTTGTTGTGTTCTTGGCTATCACATCACACATTCAAGGGGGAGGTCAAAGCAGCATCTGATCACTGGTTTCTAATAGGTTCGGTGAGTGGAATTGGTGAGGAACTAGGATGTTTACTTGGTTATTGAGTATGCATGTTTAGTATGGTTTTGTCTTTGCCTTATGATGATATAGGTGGTTCAGATCCTCTAAATAAAGGAAAAGGAATAGCTACTTATTAGAGAGGTAGGATCTATACCTCATCGATTTCTCCAGAGATCCTTGATTTCTTATTTGATCATGTTCTTGTTGAAGGTTATATACGCATGCCTTGTATAGTGTATGCATGAGTTACAGATTTTATGATATATTAGGCAGACTTAGACCTTTAAGATAGGTTTGTGTGCCTTATTCGCATGTGATGTTTGCATTGAACATACTGATTGTGTTATGATATGATTGAGGATACCCTATTGTGATGTAATGTCTTCTACTTGCTTGTGTGTGCTTGTACATGTTTATGTGTCAAGATCCTTTTCCAGTGGCCATTCGAGGTAAACGTTGATGCTCCTAAGGAGAGGAGAGGTTGTTACTGGTATGGGAGTTATATGGGTGGGAATCTCCAATTTGTGCATGTTGGATGTCTAGTCCTGTATGTTGGCTAGATGCCTTGTCCTGTGTGTTGGCAAGATGCCCTTATCCTTGTGTGGTTTGGATTCCTTCAATCTTGTGTGGTTGGGATGTCTAGTGTTATATGCTGGCTAGATGCCTTGTTCTGTATGCTGGGAATATGAATAGGCTTGCTAATTAGCTTGTGTGCTAACCTTTTACCCTTTGTGTAGCTAAGCCTTGGACAACACAAGTGGAAGAGGATTGATTGCCTTTTCTATTGATGAGACTGAATGACGATTTTCCTGCCTTTGTACATCTGATTTTCAGAAATGTTTGTAGTCCACTCTCAGTATGTAGCTCTCGCCCATACCCTATTGATTGACTAATGTTTGTGTGATATCTCTTTAGATGTGTAGGCGAAGCTGATGTTGTTCGGGAGATGATTGTTTAGATTTTTGTAGATTTTTTGATGTTGTGACCTTGCTGAGATTTTTGTAATCTCACCTTGTTGTTCTTACCATTTTTCAGGCTTAGGTACATCCTCTATTCATGCTACCAGTGTGTGAGATCAAGGCTGCATGGCGGGACGATGTTGCATCATATTTTGTAAGGACCCAAACCCAAACTATTAGGACCCTTACCGCCGTGAAACGCAATTAAGCCCTCGCAAGGTCCTATTTGAATCCCACAAGGCTCAAGTCACCTAATTGTTAATTTTATTGGTTGATTTATATGCTATTTAAATGTTGGAGCATATTCATACATTAATGAATTTCTGGCTTATACGGAGTGAAAGAAAACATCAGCGGAAGACTTATATAATACTCAAAACAAGTAAAAACATAACACACAAGTCCCATAGGAATCTCGAAACATCAACCAATAGTATCTTGCATATTTCGGAAGCAACAAAAAGAGAAAGACGAATTGGAAAGCCAGAATGCAAATCCGCACAAGTTCAAAGACATTATATACGCATTCAATAGAAAAGGAGTGAAAATTCGTCCAGCCGTGCAGCCTTGATCTCATACCTTTGGTACCAGCAACAAAGTACACACCTAAGCCTGCAAAGGGGGAGAAAAGAAGGGATGAGATTACAAGAATCTCAGCAGCGTCACAGCAACATAAATCCTAGAGATTCCCAATCAAATATCTCCCAAACAACATCAGATCATCCTTACTCATCTAAGGGTATCACGCAATTCTAGAATAAATCAAAAGGGTTAGGGCCGAAACTAAGGCTAAGGGTAGACTACAAACATTTCTTAAAATCAGAAGTACACAAGCAGGAAAACTCATCAGGTTACTCTCAGCAGTAGGAAAAGAAAAGGTCATCCCCTTCCACCTGTGTTGTCTAAGGCTTTGCTGCATAAAGGGTAAATGGTTAGACAATCAATATTACAGCAAGCCTTTTAGTTGTCTCCGACATCCAGACTTGAACTGGCCTAGGAGCACTCTTGCAGCAGTGCATACGAGTCATCCTGTCACTCTCAAACAGGGGAACCTAATGTCCAGACTCAAACTGGCCTACAAGGCTTCCTGACGTTGGACTTGAACCGGCCTACAAGGCATCTAGCAAGTTCTTGTTGGGAATAACCACCAATAAACCTCCTGGTTCGGTAAGCATCTCTCCTCTCCCTCAGAGAAACAATGCTTACCTCGCATAGCCAGCGACAAAAGGATCCTTCAAACAATGCACAAACAGGGCACATACACACATAGTACATGCATACACAAATCACAATAAGAGATCCTCAATCAAATCATAATACAAATCAAAGATCAATCCTCAAAGTCATAACTGAATCATGCAACCTATTTTCCTATCAACTTCTGAGATTCCCTATCATCATAATCACACATTCTGCAAGCATATAACCAAGATAGACAATCGAATTGACTCATATTCAAACAATCAAACAATAAGGTAACTAGAGGAACCGATAAGGCATAGATCCTACCTCTCATGTGTCTGAACCAGATGCAATCCTTTGCATTTCTAGTAAGAAGAAAATCTCCTAAACAATTACAAGGCAAAGACCATACAATACTAGGCCACAAGACTACTTAATTAAAAACCAAAGGCATTGGGAATCATTACCAATTAACCTACAAAAATTCAGTGATCTGAATGCATCAATATCTTTCTCCAGAATGCATGATGTAATGGCAAAAAATTCAGTAAGAATCAACTTGATTATTCACTCTAATTCAATATACAAATTTCGGAAATATCTTTAGGTTTATAAAGGAAATTGCATTTTCCATATTAGAGAGGTTATGTGTTGTGATTTCATGAAATTAAGAAGGGAATAGGTGTTTATAATATGTACAATAAAAAAAAACAAGATTAGAATCCAATAGGTTAATCAATTGATCAAGATAGACATCAAAAGGGCAAAGGTAGGGCATCCTGAATTCATGAATAGCGAAGATTCAAAGGATAAATTCATGATTTTAAAATCATGAATGGATGCTAAACAATCATATCAACAAGAGAAACAATAATAGAAATCAATTGAAGGCAGAATCACAGAATTTTGACCTAAATTACGGCAAAGAAAAGCTAACCTGTAGAAGAAAAACCTAATATCACTGGATATAGAACTGAAAGAGCTTTCTAACAAGCTACTATTCACAAGAATCCGACAAAGGATGAGAAGGTTATGCTATTTTGAAGTTCAAGTAGATTTTTGCAATTCCTTCGAAATACAATTTAAATTTTAACATAGAAAAACTAACCTCCAGATAAAAAACCAAAGATGGTTGGAAAGAGGATGAAGAGAACTTTCCAAAAATCTATTATTCACAAGAATCCGATAAAGGATGAGAGAGTTATGCCAAGATGAAGATCAAGGAGTTTCGGCTAGGGTTTAGGCAAAAATCAGAAATTGAGAAGAAAGGGTTAAATTACAAAATTTTTATGTAGGTTTGGTACGTTTAGGTGGGATAGGCTAGCCACTCTTTTATAGGTGTCTAAAGAGGTTTAGCTAAGAGATAAATCCCTACTTTTAAGCATAAAAAGATAATTAAAGATAATTTTATTAGATGGATAATTCTATTTAAAAAGATAAATCTATTAAAATAGATATTCTATTTAAAACGAAGAATTATCTAATACCTTGGATAATAAGGGATAAAATTGAGGATAATTAATATAAAAATACCAGAATTAAAATAGGAAATATCTAGCAGTAACCATTTTAGGCCATCATGCATCCATTTCTTCAACGGCAAAATAGTCATTTCAGCTACATCGACTCCTGGACTTCCTAAACTTCCTGGACATCTAAACTAAAAAGGATCGGGGTCTCACGCATTTTCAAACTTGTTTCCTTGGTTGTTTACGCATATAACATGAAGTTTGATTGGACTATTTTCTGGTTCTTTGAATGCCTTTTTTGCTTGTTGGTTTCTGGAATTTATTGGAGAATTACTTGTTTGATTTTGAGATCCCTATGGGACTTATGTGTTGTGGTATCTTTAATAAATTGTAAAGACTTTCGTTGATGTTCTTATTCACTCTGTATATTGCTAGAATGTTTGTCCATTATCATGCTCCAACCTTTAAAAAGCATACAAAAGAAACTTAATATAATCAAAATTTAAGGAGATAAGCCTTGTGAGATTCAGATAGGTCCTAGGCTGGGTTTATTTGGGTTTCACAATGGTAAAGGTCTAATAGGTTGGATTTGGGTCCCTTACAGGTTTGGTAACGGAGCATGATTTAGGAAATATGATTTGTTATATGCTAACCTGTTTGTTGGTTTCGCGTTTGTAGGAAGAGACATGCGCACAAACCCAGACTTAGAGGATTAATGCCGAAAATAATCTGATATTAAAACCTAGTTTGAAATATTTAAATGTTATGTTTGATTATTTGATTTTTTGTGTGTTTATGTGTGTTCTTATGCATTGTATAATTAGATATGTTCTGATGTGTTTTGATGAGTGTTTTGCTGTGTTTCCTTGCAATTGCCGAGTATAAGTGAAACTTGCTGTGTGTTGATTGTGCTTTTGTGATGTGTGTTGCTGATTACTTCATGATGTTGGTATGATTTCCAAATGCATGAGTGTGTTATGAGAGTGCTGAATGTATTTGTTGCCAAATAATTGTAGTGTGTTTTATGCTTATTGCCGAATGTGTGTGTACTTGTGTGCATATATGTGTTCTGTTTTCTAGTATATGCATATCATCCGGTGTATGCCTCTCCACTAGGTACCACTTTCTTTTCCTTAGTTTTGTATTCTGGTTATGTGCCCAATGACATCATGTTCTTGTATAGTATAGCAAGGCAGAATACACCTAGAGATCGTTAGGGTAGGTATGAAGCCCTAGCTGAAGAGAAACTTGTTGATTAGAATGAACCGAATACACAAAATGAGAAGGGAGGGAAAACTGAGCCCTAAAACCAACCGAAGGCACCAGCCGCACTAGCCATTGATCCTGTGATGGCCCAAATACTGAACGTATTGCAAGGGATTGCTGCGAATCAACAGCGAATGGAGGCCCAATTTTAGAATGCACCCGCACCACCTGTGGAAGACCATATTCCTCCAGTTAAACCTATTCAGCTGGCTCATCCTAAGTAAGCCGAGAGACTTCCAGCTGTTATTACGAAGTTTCAAAACGAAGCCCGGCTGCTGGAATGTAAGGATTTCAGCGGTTCAGCAGGTGTCGATGCAAATCGTAAATCGATTGACACCCTATGCTGAGTGTCCTTGTTCTTGTATATCTCTGATAACAACAATGTTGCAATTGCCATTTTCTTACTTGAGGGAGAAGCCCTCACATGGTGGACAGCTGTGAGTTTGCGGTTCGGGGATCGTTTTCCTAGGTGGGAGGAGTTCTAGTAAGAGTTTGATAAGAGATTCTACACCCGGTTCCAAAAAAGTGAGCAGCAACAAGTTTTCTTTAAGCTGTAACAAGGCACCCATTTGGTGCTGGAATACGAGAAGGAATTAAAGGAGTTGCCTAATTCACACCTAAGGAGGATTGCTCACCACACCAGCTGTCAAGACAAATCCAGGATACGTTGAGTACCCAACTCAATACCATTGGTGGCCCAACACTGGTGCATAATTTGCAAGAATTAATCGTTGCTGCAACTAAAGCTAAGAAGATCATGCAAAGCAAGAAGCCATCCGCAACAAGTAGTGGCGGATCATTCAGGCGTGATTCCAAGTTCAACTTGCATATGGGACACTATCCTTTAAGGTCCTACCCTCCGAAGAATAATAGCGATGGGGGTAACTTTAGAAGGAAAATTTCCAGTCCTAATCCAAATGGATCTATGTGGCAGCCATGTCAATGCTACAACTGTGGCGAAATAGGCCATATTCAGAGAGACTGTCATAAACTGAGACATATCACAGGCTTACCAAATGCAGGCCGAGGTGGCTATGCAAATCCCACTAATCCACCAGCATGTGCACCTGGGGGACCACCCAGCTGATCTACGAGTGAGGTGCAGCCCATGCCCATGAGATTGTTCACCAAGATTGATGCCAAAGCTAGCCCTGATGTGGTGACAGGTACTATATCCATCTTTTCTTAAAATGCTAAAGTGTTATTAGATCCCGTAGCGAATAGATCATTTGTGAGTCCAAGGATAGCACTTAGTTCAGATCGGCCTCTGTCTCGTCTCTCTCCTCCTATTGCGGTTTTGACCCTTTTGGGATAGCAACTGACTTGTGATATCGTCTACATTGGTTGTGTTGTACGTATGGTTCCGAATATACTTGAAGTAGATCTGATTCCATTGGACATCTGAGAGCTGGATTGATATTAGGCATGAATTGTCTGGCCAAATATCAAGCCCGAATGGAATGTTTCACCAAGAGTTTATGGTTCACTCTTCCTGATGGTTCCGAGTATTGCTTTGAGGGTGATAAAAAAGTTGTTCCAACTTGCATGATTTCCTAGCTCGATGCAAAGTGATTGATCAACAAAGGATGTACTACGTACCTCTCACATCTACATTAAGTTTCTAAAGAGTCCCGAATCTGGATTCTGTTCCAATGGTTCGTGAATTTCTGGATGTGTTTCCAGAAGACATAATCGGTTTGCCACCAGTAAGAGAAGTGGTATTCGACATTGAACAAGTGTGAAGTACGAATCCGATTTCCATTCCTCCTTATCGTATGGTTCTTGTGGAAATGAAGGAATTGAAGTAATTGGAAGATTTACTGGATCGTGGTTTCATCTGACCCAGTGTGTCACTTTGGGGAGCACCTATTTTGTTTGTGAACAAGAAAGATAGTTCACTGCGATTGTGCATTGACTATTGGCAGCTGAATCATGTGACTATGAAGAACAAGTATCCTTTGCCATGAATTGATGACTTCTTCGATGAACTCCAAGGTGCAGCCGAGTTTCCAAGATCGATCTCAGATCAGGATACCATTAGTTGCGTGTTTGTGAGTCTGATATTTCAAAGACCGCATTCTGATCCTGATACGGCCACTACGAATTTCTGGTTTTGCCATTCGGTATGACCAATGCACTAGCAGTATTCATGGATCTGATGAATCGCATATTCTGAAAGTTTCTAGACAGATTTGTGATAGTTTTCAACGACGACATTCTGATTTACTCAAAATCAGAAGAGAAGCATGTTGAGTATTTGCGAATTCTGCTCAAAATTTTGAGGGATCGACATTTGTTTGCAAAGTACTCCAAATGCGAATGCTGGTTGCACGAAATTGGTTTCTTTGGCCATACTGTTTCAGCCCATGTTGTACTAGTTGATCCAAAGAAGATTGAAGCTGTATTTTCCTAGGAACCCCCGCAATTGTATTCGAAGTTCGTAGTTTACTTGGCTTAGCTGGATACTACCGTCGCTTCATGGAGAATTTTTCATTGCTTGCTGAACCTTTAACGAAATTGACGCGCAAAAGGAGAGTTGTTCGTGTGGAACGAGATATGCCAGCAAAGCCTCAAAGAATTAAAGGATCGGTTAGCTTCCGCACCTATTCTTACCTTACTAGTCGGTGGAAAAGAGTATGTGGTGTACAGCGATGTATCAAAGTCAGGACTTGGATGCATGTCGATGTAAGATGGGAAAGTCGTTGCCTATGCTTCCTGACAGTTGCGATCGTACAAGAGCAACTATCCTACGCATAATTTGAAGCTTGCGGGCATGGTGTTCACATTGAAAATATGACGCCACTACCCTGTACGGTGAGACATGTAAAATATTCACCGACCACAGAAGCTTGAAATATCTCCTTACACAGAAGGAGTTGAATAGGAGACAATGAAGATGGGTGGAGTTGACTAAAGACTATGATCTGACCATCAAATATCATCCTGGAAAAATAAATGTAGTTGCTGATTCTTTAAGCCTGAAGATCTATCCTCCTTCCCCATTGGTTTTGGCCTATATACGCAGCCAATACATGCCAATATTGCTGGATTTGAGGGCTATGTGTGTGCATCTTGGCAGTGATTTTTCTGGTTTGTTGTTGGCTCTAATTGAAGTCAAGCTTACTTTACTGGAAGAGATCTGAAATCAGCAATCAAAAGATCCAAGATTGCCAAAAGTTCAGAAACAACTATCTGATGGTGTTGATGCCATAGTTTGTGATTTCAGACTACGAGACAATGGAGTTCTTGTCTTCAAAAACTGAGTATATGTGCCACAAGATGTTGATGTACACAGTCTGGTTTTTTTTTAGACACATAGTTCGAAGTTTGCTAATCATTCGGGTAATACTAAGATGTACTGAGATCTGAAAGAAAAATATTGGTGGCCGAACATGAAGCGTGACATTGCTGAGTTTGTTTCCCGATGCCTTGTATGTCAACAGGTGAAGATCGAGCATCAAAGACCCGCTGGTTTACTTCATTCACTTCCGATTCCAGAATGGAAGTGGGAACATGTCACAATGGACTTTATGACTAGTTTTCCTAGACCTTATCAAGGATTCAATGCTATTTGGGTGATCATGGATCGACTGGCAAAATCAGCACAATTTCTACCTGTTCGTATGACACACACCCATGAGAAATTGGTTGTTCATTATTTGGATGAGATTGTTCATTTACATGGAATGCCAGTTTCCATTGTTTCAGATTGTGACCCTCATTTTTCCACATGATTTCCGGAGAAATTCCAGAATGCATTGGGTTCGAGAATGAATTTCAGTACAGCGTTTCATCCCCAAACTAATGGTTAATCTGAAAGAACGATTCTGACGATTGAAAACATGTTGCATACGAGTGTATTGGATCAAAATACCAGTTGGGATTGATGTCTATCTTTGGTGGAGTTCGATTACAATAACAATTTCCATGTAAGGATTGGTATGGCTACTTATGAAGCACTATATGAGAGATGATGCAGAACTCTCGTTGGCTGGAATGAAGTAGGCGAGAGATGCCTAGATAATTCGAAATTGATTAATCAAGCAATGGAGTGGCTGAATTTGATTCGACAAAGGCTGAAGACAACACAAGATCGACAGAAAAACTATGCCATTAATCGACGAAGGGAGCTGTAATTTGCGGTGGGTGACAAGGTGTTTCTAAAAGTCGCCCCCTGGAAAGGTGTTGTTTGTTTTCAGCAGCGAGGTAAACTAGCACCTCGATACATTGGTCCATATGGCATTATTGAAAGAATCAGCACTGTTGCATACCGACTAGCATTGCCTCCAAATATGGAAAGAATTCACAACTTGTTTCCCATTTCGATGTTGAGAAAGTATGTGTGAGACTCTGCTCATGTGCTCAAAGAACCACTAGTTAAAGTTGCTGAATACCTATCCTACCCCATTCAGCCAGTTGCCATAATAGATCGGCCAGTTTGTTAGCTTCGAAGTCGAAGCATGCCGATGGTACAAGTTGTTTGGCATAATGGTCAAATTAAGGAACAGTATTGGGAGACTAAGGAATCTATGCATGCAAAATTTCCTTACCTGTTTTGTTAGGTACTTGAGCTAAAATTTCGTAGACGAAATTTTCATAAGAAGAGGATGTGAGACCTTGATTTTTGTGTCCTAGAAGTCCAGAAGCCAATATAGCTGAAATTATCATTTTGCCCCTGAAGAAATGGATGTGTGACAGCCAAAAATGATATAGAAGGTTCTTTCCTCTTTTGGTTGATTTCATTTCCTTCTTGGTTCATCCTTATAAAAAATAGAATATCTCCTAAAATAAAAAGATAATTCGAGAAATTAATCTTAATGATTATTTATATCTAGCCTTAAAAGTAGGAAAAACTAATCTCACTAATCCTATAAACATACCATACAGCCACACTTGTCCACACACACCAAAAATACACCAAATCATCACGCAATCAACCCTTATTCCCTACCCTTGCTATTGAAATTTCTAAACATTCACCCCAGTTGAATTCTTTCATCCTTTATCAGATTTTTGTGAATATTAGCTTGTTGGAAAGCTCTTTCCATCCTCTATCCGGCTATCTTGGTTTCATCATCAGAAGGTTAGATTTCTCTTATAATTTTCCTTACTGCAATTGCTTAGGGTTTGGTGCCAAAATCCTTTGATTGATCCTTCAAATGGTTTCTGTTGTTGTTCTTTTTGTTCATATGATTGTTTGGCACCTATTCATGTTATAATATCATGAATTAATCCTTTAAATCTTCCTTATGAATGAAATCAACATACCCTATACCTTTGTTTATTGTTGTCGATTTTGATCTATTGACTTGTCTATTGGTTTCTGATATTGTTCTTTTTAATCGTATGTGTAATTAACACGTGATCCTTCCTTGTAGTCATGAAATCACAACTATTAAACCTTGTTTGCATGAAATCTCAATTTCCCTTGTACCCTATCTTAGTGCCGAAATTTTCATGGTTAATTGGTATGATAAATTCGGTTGATTCTTGTTGTGTTCTTGGGTATCACATCACACATTCAAGGGAGAGGTCTCAGCAGAATCTGATCATTGGTTTCTAATAGCCTCGGTGAGTGAAATTGGTCAAGAAATAGGATGTTTACTTCGTTATTGAGTATGCATGCTTAGTATGGTTTTGTCTTTACCTTATGATGCTATAGGTGGTTCGGATCCTCTAAGGCAAAGGAATAATTACTTGTTTAGAGACAAGAGAGGTAGGATCTATACCTCATCGGTTTCTCCAGAGATCCTTGATTGCTTATTTGATATTTTTGGTGCATGTTCTTATTGATGGTTATATGTGCATGCCTTGTATAGTGTATGCATGAGTTACGGATTGAGCTATGATACATTAGGTAGTGTTGAACCTTTGAGATATGTTGTGTGTGCCTAATGCGTATGTGATGTGTGCATTGAATATGATGATTGGGATGTGATATGATTTAGGATGCCCTGCAATGATGTTATGCCTTGTATTTGCTTGTATGTGCTTGTATATGTTTGTGTGTCAGGATCCTTTTTCGATGGCTATTTGCGGTAAACGTTAATGCTCCTGAGAAGAGGAGAGGTTCTTACTGGTATGGGAGTTATATGGGTGGCAATCTCCAATTTGTGTATGTTGGATGCCTAGTCCTGTGTGCTGGCAAGATGCCCTTATCCTTATGTGGTTGGGATGCATAGTGCTGTGTGCTGACTAGATGCCTTGACCTGTGTGTTGCCAAGATGAATAGGCTTGCTTAATAGCTTGTGTGCTAACCTTTTACCTTTTGTGTAGCTAAGTCTTGGACAAAACATGTGGAAGGGGATAATTTTCCTGTCTGTGTACTTCTGATTTTCGGAAGTGTTTGCAATCCACCATAAGCCTATAACTCTCGGCTCTATCCCTATTATTTGACTAATGTTTGTTTGATATCCCTTTAGATGTGTAGGCGAATCTGATGTTGTTCGAGAGATGATTGTTTAGATTTTTTCAGATCTTATGATGTTGTGACCCTCCTGAAATTCTTGTAATCTCACTCTGTTGTTTTCACTATTTTTCAGGCTTTGGTACATCATTTATTCGTGGTTCCAGTGTGTGAGATCAAAGCTGCACGGTGGGATGATATTGAATTGTATTCGCATATCTGTTTCCATGTTGCTTGCGCATATAATATGAAGTTTGATTGGACTAATTTCTGGTTCTTTGAATGCCTCCTTTGCTTATTGGTTTCCGAAATTTATTGGAGGATTACTTGTTTGATTTTGAGATCTCTGTGGGACTTATGTGTTGTGGAACCTTTAATAAATTATAAAGACTTCCGCTGATGTTTTTATTCACTCCATATATTGCCAAAATGTTTGTCCATTATCATGCTCTAACTTTTAAAAAGCATAAGAAAGAAACTTAATAAAATCAAAACTTAGGGAGATAAGCCTTATGAGATTCAGATAGGTCCTAGGTTGAGTTTATTTGGGTTTTACGGTGGTAAGGGTCCTAATAGGTTGAATTCGGGTCTTTACAGTAGCCGTGCATCTTAGAGGTTATATTTTCCCGGTGTTAGTCTTAGAGCTGGATCATTATACTTGCACGTCTTGGAAACTCAGCATGTTTTGTGTTTTGACATTTTTATACTTTATAGACAGACATGCTTGTTTTAGACTACCTTTGTTATTATGGATCCATTGTGGGCTTGTTTTTCCGGATTTGATATCTTATATGCATGCATGATCTGTATTTCCGTTATGTTATGAGATGTGTACCTTGGGCAGTTGTTGTGTCTATCCATATGGGCTTGTGTATGTTCTAATTGTGTTGCATATTTGGGATTGTGTTGTAAGAACCCAAATCCAACCTATAAGGACCCTACCGCCGTGAAATCCAAATAAATCTAACATAGGACCTATCTGAATCTCAAAAGACTTATCTCCCTAAGTTTCTTTCTTATTCTTTTTAAAGATTGGAGTAAGATAATGGATAAACATTCTGGCAATATATGGAGTGAATAAAAACATTAGTGAAAATCTTTAAAATTAATCAAAGGAACCACAACACACAAGTCTCATAGGGATTTCAAAATCCAACAAGTAATCCTCCAATAAATCCGGAAACAAACAAGCAAAGGAGGGATTCAAAAGTCCAGGAGTTAGTCTAATCAAAGTTCATG
Organism: Passiflora organensis; assembly: GCA_019739055.1. Taxonomy (NCBI): domain Eukaryota; kingdom Viridiplantae; phylum Streptophyta; class Magnoliopsida; order Malpighiales; family Passifloraceae; genus Passiflora; species Passiflora organensis. The sequence continues at coordinate 694,955 of JAEPBF010000238.1, read as the reverse complement.
TTATATGCGCAAGCAATCAGAAAGGAAGGAGTTATGCAAATGTGATGCAATATCGTCCTGCCATGCAACTTTGATCTTATACAATGGTACCACGAACAGATGATGTACCTAAGCTTGAAAAATGGTGAAAACAACAGGGTGAGATTACAAGAATCTCGTTAGAGTCACAATATCATGAAATCTACAAAAATCTTAAACAAGCATTTCCTGAACAATATCAGATTCGCCTACATATTTATAGGGATATCACATAAACATTAGACAATCAATAGGTATAGGGCCGAAAGCTTATAAACTGAGGATGGACTACAAACACTTTCGAAAATCAGAAGCATACAGATAGGAAAATCATCATTCAATCTCATCAATAGAAAAGAACATCCCCTTCTACCTGTGTTGTCCACGGCTTTGCTTCATGAAGGGTAAAATATTAGCACATAAGTTAATCAGCAAGCCTATTCATCTTGCTAGCACACAAGACAAGGCATCTAGCAAGCAGAGAGGACTAGGCATCCAGAAAGCTATTGCTGGGGATTGTCATCGATACAACTCCTATACTAGTAGGAACTTCTTCTCTCCTTAGGAGCATCATCGCTTATCCCTAATGGCCACCGAAAAAGGATGCTTACAACAGATATATACAAGCACACACAACCAAGTACAAAACATAGCACCACGATAGAGCATCTTTAATCATACACAACACAATTAGCATGTCATGTGCATATAATACAACCGCACTAGGCATATACAACCTACCTTAGGGGTTCTAAGTTGCCTAACAATTTCATAGTTCAATCCGCAACTATGCATACCAAACATAACACATGCGCATAAACCACTTACAAAGACATGCAACCGAAAACATCAATCAGACAACAAGAATCTCTAGAGAAACCGATTAGGTATAGATTATACCTCTCTTGTCTCAGAACAAGTAGCTATCCATTTGCCTTTATTTAGAGGATCCAAACAACCTATATCATCATAAAGAAAAGACAAAACCATACTAAACACGCATACTCAATAACCAAGTCAAAATTCTATTTCCTTACCAATTCCACTCACCAAACCTATCAAAAATCAGTGATCAGATGGTGTTGAGACCTCCTGTAAGACCCCGATCCTTCCAAGTTTAGATGTCCAGGAAGTCCAGGAGCCGATGTAGTTGAAATGACTATTTTGCACCTAAGGAAATGAATGTGTGATGGCCTAAAATGGTTGCTGCTGGATATTTTCTACTTTAATTTTGGTATTTTTTGTGATAATTATCCTTAAAATTATCTTTTATTTTCCAAGGTATTAGATAATTCTTCCTTTTAAATAAAATATCTCTTTTAATAGAGTTATCTTTTTAAATAGAAATATCCTTCTAATAGAATTATCCTTTTAAGCTTAAAAGTAAGGAAATATCTCTTAGCTTAACCTCCTTAGACACCTATAAAAGAGTGGCCAACCTATCCTACCTAAACATACCAAAACCTACCTAAAAATTTCGTAATTTATCTCTTTACTCTCAATTTAAGATTTTTGCCTAAACCTTAGCCAAATTTCCTTGATCTTCATCTTTACATAACTCTCTTATCCTTTATCAGATTCTGGTTGTAATAGCATGTTGGAAAGCTCTTTCTATCCTCTATCTAGCTATTCTGGGTTGGTAATCAGAATTTTAGTTCTTCCCTATTGAAATTTAACTCGTAATTCGTCGGTTTTGTGTAAGAAATTCCTTGATCTTAATCTTAGCATAACTCTCTCATTCTTTGTCTGATTTCTGCAAATAATAGCTTGTTGGAAAGCTATTTCCATCCTCTATCCAACTATCTTTGGTTGGTCATCATAAGGTTAGTTATTATCTGTCTAAATTCAATTCGAAATTCATCGGTTTTTGTGCCAAAGTTGTGTGATTCTTCCTTCAATTGATTCCTATTGTTGTTCCTTTTGCTCATATGATTGTTTCGAATCCATTCATGTTGTAAAATCATGAATTCATCCTTTGACTCTTCCTTATACAAAAAATTGGCATGCTCTATTCCTGACCCTATGTTTGCCAAATTTGATCAATTGACTTGTCTATTAGTTTCAAACCTTGTTTCTTATAATTGTTTGAGTAATTGCTACCTACTCCTTTCTTAATTTCTTAAAATCTCAACCCCTAACCTCTTTAATGTTGAAATCACACATACCCCGGTTAGGTGATGCCAACATTTGTATGATGAATTATGATGAACAATCAGGTTGTTTCTTGCTTAGTTTCTGGCCATCACATCACACATTCAGGGGGAAGATGTTGTTGCATCTAGATTGCTGGATTATGGAGATTCTGATCTTCTTGGAAAGGAAAATGATTGCATCTGATTCATTCACGTGAGAGGTAGGATCTATGCCGCATCTTTTCCTTTGGTTACCCTATTGTTTGATTATTTGAATATGATTGAATTCGATTGTCTATCTTGGTTATATGCTTGCAGAATGTGTGATTATGGTGATGGGGAATCTTGGAAGTTAATAGGGCAATAGGTTGCCTAATTCGGTTATAACTTTGAGAATTGATCTTTGATTTGTATTGTGATTTGATTGAGGATCCTTTGCAGTGATTTGTGTATGCGTGTACTATATGTGTATGTGTATATGTATGCCTTGTTTGTGCTTGTTTGAAGGATCTTTTTGTCACTTTCCATGCGAGGTGAGTATTGTTGCTCCTAGCGAAAGGAGAGGTGCTTACCGAACTGGGAGCTTTATGAGTGGTTATTCCCAGCAAGAGCTCATTGGATGCTTTGTAGGCCAGTTCAAGTCTGGAAGTCAGGATTCCTTGTATGCCAGTTCGATTCTGGACATCAAGATGCCCTATACGCCAGATCGATCCTAGACGTTAGGACGCACTATTTTTGTGTGGCAAGATGACTTGTATGTGCTGCTACAAAAGTGCTCCTAGGCCAGTTCAAGTCTGGATGTCGGAGACAACTAAAACGCCTATTGTAATATTGATTGTCTAACAGTTTTACCCTTTTTGCAGCATAGCCTTGGACAACATGGGCAGATGGGGACAAATATTGGTTTTAAAAATCAGATTATGTTATAGGCTGCCTGCGTGCTGTTGAATAAGAAGTGTTTTCAGTCTTTCCCTTTATTTCCTACAAATTTTACCCTACCCTCATATTGTGTGTGTTGTGATGATTTCAGCCCCTATTATGTGTGTTTGATGCTTACGGTTTTAATTAGATATCTTAGCTGGTTTTAGGTGTTGATATTTTGGTTATTGGGAATCCTTAGGACTTATGATGTTGTGACCCTACTGGGATTCTTGTAATCTCATTCCTTCTTTTCTCCCCCTTTGCAAGCTTAAGTGAATGCTTTGTTGCTGGTACTAAAAGTTTGAGATTAAGGCTGCATAGCTGGATGAATTTGCACTTCATTTGCATCCCTTTCATGTAGAATACGCATGCTATTTCTTTGAATTTGTGTGGATTTGCATTCTGGCTTTTCAATCCCTGTTCCTCCTTCATTGTTGCTTCTGAAATATACATGATACTATTGGTTGATGTTTTGAGATTCCTATAGGACTTGTGTGTTATGTTTCTACTTGTTTTGAATGTTAATATAAGTCTTCAACTGATGTTTTCTTTTACTCCTTATAAGCCAGAAATTCATTAATTTATAAACATGCTCCAACCTTTAAATATCATAAAAATCAACCAATAAAATTGACATTTAGGTGACTTGAGCCTTGTAGGATTCAAATAGGACCTTGCAATGGCTTATTTGGGTTTCACGGCGGTAAAGATCCTAATATGTTGGGTTTGGGTCCTTATACCTCTCCCTCGGATGTGTGATGTGATAGCCAGGAACACAACAATATCAACCTGATTTATCATAAAATTAACCATGCAAAATTTGGCACTAAGATAATGTTAAAAATAACACTTGCGATTTCATGCATACAAGGTTTTGGGGTTGCGATTTTATGATTGCAAGGGAGGATTAGGTGTTAACTACACATCTGATTTAAAAAAACATGATCAAACACCAATAGACAAGTCAATTGATCAAAACCGACAACAATAGGCAAAGGTATAGGGCATGCCAATTTTATGTATAGAGAAGATTTAAAGGATGAATTTATGATATTATAATATTAATAGATGTCAAATAATCATATGAACAAAAGGAACAACAATAGAAACCCATTTAAGGATCATTTAAAGAATTTTGGCACCAAACCCTAAGCATCTGCAATAAGAAAAAGTATAAGGAAATTCTAACCTTTTGATGATGAAACCAAGATAGCAAGATAGGGGATGAAAAGAGATTTCCAACAAGCTATTATTTATAGAAATCTGATAAAGGATGAAAGAATTCGGCTATAATAAAGGTTAAGAAATTTTGGCAACAAGGGTAGGGTGTAGAGTTTGATTGTTTGATGACTTTGTGTGTTTTTGGTGTAGGATTTAAATGTGGCAGGCTACCTCCTTGTATAGGGTATTTATGGGATTAATTTTCCTACTTTTATGACTAGATATAAGGAGATAATCATTAGGATTTAATTCTAGAATTATCTTTTATGAATAGATAATGCATCATTAATGCTAGAAATGAACTAATGAAGTAATAAAACAAGAAATGAACACTAAACCTTTACTACCATTTTCAGCTATCACACCTCTATTTCTGCAGGAGCAAAATCGACATTTCAACTACACTGGCTTCTGGACTTCTAGGACACAAAAATCAAGGTCTCACTGTGAAACCCCGAATTTTGAGTCCTAGAAGTCCAAAAGCTAGTGGAGGTAAAAAAACCATTTTTCCCCTGAAGAAAAGGACCTGTGATAGCCAAAATTGGTAAGGAATGTTTGGTAATTATTTCTGGTATTAATTCCCTTTAATTTGGTTCTTAATTTGTTGATAATCACTTAGGAATTAAAATCCCTAAAAATTAAAAAGGGATAATTACAGAATTTAAATCTGGTAGTTATCTTACTTTAAGAAAGACTTTAAAGTAGTAATCTTAATTCCATACCCATCCATTATAAATAGGAAACCAACCCCACAAAAATCATTCATAGAAAACACACAAAACTCATATAGCCTAAAACCCTTTTTGCCTCCCTATATTTGTCAAAATTCCTTGAAACTTTAAACCAACATAACTCTCTCATCGTTTGTCGGATTCCTGAAAATAATAGCTTGTTGGAAATTTCTCTTCATCTTCTTTTCAAAAATTTATAGGTTTTTGCCAGGAGATTAGTATTTCTTCCTTGTAAGATAAGTCGAAACTCAGCGGAACTGCCAAAAATTTTCTTCAATTTCAATATAGCATAACTCTTTCATCATTTGTCGGATTCCTACAAATAATAGCTTGCTGGAAATATCACTTCATCCTCTTTCCAAAAATATTCATTTTGTTGTTTGAATGTTCGTAATTCTTTTTTAAAAGAAAAGTCAAAACTCAGTGGAACTACCAAAATCTTCTTGAACTTTAATATAGCATAACTCTTTCATCGTTTGTTGGATTCCTGCAAATAATAGCTTATTGGAAAGCTCTCTTCATCCTCTTTCCAAAAATATTTCTTTTGTTGTTTGAATGTTCGTAATTCCTTTTCAAAAGAAAAGTCGAAACTCAGCAGAATTGCCAAAATCTTCTTGAGCTTCAATATAGCATAACTCTTTCATTGTTTTTCGGATTCCTGCAAATAATAGCTTGTTGGAAAGCTATCTTCTTCCCCTTTCGAACCATTTTTTTTTTGTGTACGTTTGAATTTATTTCTCAAAAGATAAGTTGAAAATCGGAGGCAGAATTAGGTTTTAAGATTTTTATAATTCTGCCTTTGATTGATCTATCATGTTGTTGCCCTTATTCCTATGATTGTTTACAATCAAATTCATAGTGAACAATTATGATTTCATCCCTTGAATGCATGAAGTCAAAAACTGCCTTGTGCCTTACTCTAAGTGCCAAACTTTGCATAGTTAACTGGGATGGTAAATCAGGTTGAATCTTTAAGTTTCTGGCTATCACATCACACATCCAAGGAGGAGGCACCTGCGACATCTGATCACTGGTTTCTGATAGGTTTGGTGAGTGGAATTGGTAAGTAAATAGGGTATTTACTTGGTTATTGCATATGCACACTTCGTTTGTTTTTTTGGTCTTTGCCTAATGATGACTTAGGTGGTCCGGAAGTATCTAGTAAGCGTAAAGGAATAGTTTCTTGTTCAGATACAAGAGAGGTAGGATCTATGCCTCATCGGTTTCTCCAGAGACCTGGTTGTTTGCTTAATTGATTTCGATACGTATGATTGTGAAACTGTAAGCACATTAATATTAAATAATGCATGCTTGAGTTGCGAAATGAATTTAAGAATTTCTAGGCTATACTGAATCCCTTAAGGTAGGTTAGGAGTGCATAGCTTGTATGTGTGATGTGTATGAACATGCTGAATGTGATCTGACAGAATTGAGAATACCCTATTGGGGTTTTGTGCTTTGTGCTTGCCTATGTGTGCTTGTACTTGTTTGTGTGTCAGGATCCTTTTCCGGTGGCCATTCGGGGTAAGCGCTGATGCACCTAGTGAGAGGGGAGGTTCTTACTAGTATGGGAGTCGTATAGGTGGTAAATTCCAGCAAGAGCTCGCTGGATGTCTGGTCCTTGTGTGGCCAGAAGCACTGTCCTTGTGTAGGAGGAACCCCTTATCCTTGTGTGGTTTGGGAAGCCCTTATCCTTATGTTGTTTGGGATGCCCTTGTCCTTGTGTGGCTTGGGATGTTTTGTCCTTGTGTGGCAAGATGAATAGGCTTGCTGATTAACTTGTGTGTTAACCAATTACCTTTCGTGCAGTAAGCCTTAGACAACACAGGTGGAAGGGGATGGCCTTTTCTTCTTCATTGCCGAGAACAATCTGATGAGTTCTGCCTGCCTGTGTACTTTTGATACTTTTCGGAAGTGTTTGTAGTCCCCCTCGTCCTTAGATTCAGCTCTACCCTTTTTGATTGAATCTTTGAATTGCATGAATCCCTTTAAATGCGTAGGAATGATCAGATGTTGTTCGAGAGATTTGTATTTATAGTTTCTGCAGATCTTATGATGTTGTTACTCTACTGAGATTCTTATAATCTCAATTTGTTGTTTTCACCATTTTTTTCAGGATTAGGTACAGCCACTGCTCGTGGTACCAGTGTGTGAGATCAAGGCTGTACGGCGGGGCAATATCGCATCACTTTTGCAGACCTATTCCTTGATTACTTGCCCATATAACTTGAATAAAAATTGGACTACTTTCTGGTTTATTTTAGTATTCCTCCTTTGCTTGTTATTTTCAACTATGTTGAAGGAATTCTTGCTGGTTATTTGGATTCTTAAGGGACTTGTGTGTTATGAATCTAGTGATTTAATTTAAAGACTTCCGCTCATGTTTTTACTCACTCCGTATGATACCAGAATGATTATCCAATATCATGCTCCAACTGTTATTAAAAACATTGAATGAACATGCTAAAATTCGAAATATTAGTGAGTAAGCCTGGTGGGATTCAGATAGGTCCTAGGTGTCTTTAGGCTTGTTTGGGTTCCACAGCCGTAATGACCATAATCGGAGCAAATATTAATAGGTAGGAATTGGGGTCGTTACACTCACATCCTCCCCTCATAAAAATTTTGTCTTCAAAATTTCCGCACAAGTACCCAAGAAAATAGGTAAGGAAATTTTGCACGTATAAATTCCTCAGTCTCTCAAGACTATTCCTCCATTTGGCCATTATGCCAAACAATTCATACCATATGCATGTTTCGACTAAGAAGTTGATGAATTGACCGTTCTAGTATGGAAACTGGCTGCATGGGATAGGTTAGGTCTTCAGTAACTTCAAATGGTGGTTCTTCGAGCACATGAGCAGGGTCTCGCACATATTTTCTCAATATTGAAACGTGAAACATGTTGTGAATTCTTTCCATATTCGAAGGAAATGCTAGTCGGTATGCAACATGGCCGATTTTTTCAACAATACCACAAGGACCAATGTACCGAGGTGCTAGTTTACCTCGCTGTAGAAAACGACGGACACGTTTCCATGAGGCGACTTTCAAAAACATCTTATTACCCACCGGAAATTCCAGCTCCCTTTGTTGATTATCGGCATAGTTTTTCTACCAATCTTGTGATGTCTTCAGCCTTTGTCTAATCAAATTCAGCTGTTCTGTGCCTTGATCAATCAATTCCAGATTATCTAGGCATCTCTCGCCTACTTCGTTCTAACAAACGGGAGTTCTGCAATGTCTCCCATATAATGTGTCATAAAGATCAATTCCAATGCTTACATGGAAACTGTTGTTGTAAATGAATTTTGACAAAGGTAGACATCGATCCCAAATGATATTTTGGTCCAATACACATGCACGCAACATGTCTTCAAGCGTCTGAATTGTTCTTTCAGATTGACCATCGGTCTGGGAATGAAATGTTGTACTGAAATTCAGTCTCAAACTCAAGGCATTCTGGAATTTCTCCCAAAATTGTGAAGTGAAACAAGGGTTACAAGCTGAAACAATGGAAACTAGCACTCAATGTAGACGAACAATCTCGTCCAAATAACAAACAACTAATTACTCAGGGATTTCTCTCACATGAATAGGTAGGAAGTGTGCAGATTTCACCAGTCAATCTACAATCACCCAAATGACATTGAATCATCGTTGAGATCTATGCAAACCAGTCACAAAGTCCATCGTGGCATGTTCCCACTTCCATTCTGGAATCGGAAGTGACTAAAGTAAACCAGCGGGCCTTTGATGCTCGATCTTCACTTGTTGACATACAAGGCATTGAGCAACGAACTCAGAAATGTGACGTTTCATGTTCAGCCATAAATATTGTTCTTTAAGATCTCGATACATCTTAGTGCTACCGGGATGAATAACAAACTTCGAACTATGCGCTGCAGATAAAATCAGATTGTGAATATCAACATCTTGTGGCACACATACCCAGTTTCTGAATACAAGAACTCCATCATCTCGCACTTTGAAATCACGAACTACGGCATCAACACCTTCAGACTGAATTTCAACCAATTTTGGATCTTCTTATTGCTGATTGCTGATTTCGGATTTCTTCCAGCGAAGTAGGTTGACTTTAATTCAAGCCAACAACAAACCAGAATAATCACTGTCAAGATGCAGATGCATAGCCTTCAAATCTAGCAGCATTGGCATGTATTGGGTGCGCATGTAGTCCAAAACCGATAGGGAAGGAAAATGGATCTTCTGGCTCAAGGCATCAGCTATGTCTTCTGCAAACACATCCGGAAATTCACGAACCACTAGAACAGAATCCAGATCCGAAGACTCTTTAGAAATGTCATATACATGCACAAGGTACACAGTACAACCTTTTCTTATTAATTTTTTTTCATCAATCTAGGAAATCATGCAAGTTGGAACAACTCGCCTATCTCCTTTAAATCAATGCTTGGAACCATCTAGAAGAGTGACCACACACGCTTGGTGAAACACTTCATTCGGGCTTAATATTTGGCCAAACAATCCATGCCTAAAATCACATCCAGCTCTTAGAAGTCCAATGGAATCAGATCCACTTCAAGTATATTCAAATCCATACGTATAGAATAGCCGATGTAGACTAGATCACAAGTTAGTTTTTCTCTCAAAGGGGTCAGAACTGCAAAAGGAGGAGATAGGGGAGACAAAGGCTGATCTGAACTAAGTGCTATCCTTGGACTCACAAACGATCTATTTGCTTCGGGATCTAATAACACTTTAGCATTTTAAGAAAAGACTGAAATAGTACCTGTCACCACATCAGGACTTGCTTCGACATCAGTCAAGGTGAAAAATCTTGTTGGTTTGGGTTGCGCCTCACTTGTAGATCTGCTAGGTGGTCCTCTAGGTGCACGTGTTGGTAGTTTAGTGGGATTGGCATGCCCACCTCAACTTGCATTAAGTGTGCCTGTGATACATCTCGATTAAGGATAGTCTCTCTGAATATGGCCCATTTCGCCACAGTTGTAGCATCAACATGGCTGCAACCTCCACATAGATCTGTTGGGATTTGGACCAAAAAAAATTCTTCCTGAGACAACCCCCATTGCCATTTTTCTTTGTAGGATAGGACCTCAAAGGATATGATCTCGTACAATGGTTGAATCTAGCTAGGAACACAACAAGAATCAACCTGATTTATCATCCCAATTAACCATGTAAATTTTGGCACTAAGATAGGGTTCAAAAGAGCAATTGCGATTTCATGCATACAAGGTTTAGGGGTTTTGATTTCATGATTACAAGGAAAGATTAGGTGTTAATTACACATACGATTAAAAGGAACAAGATCAGAAACCAATAGACAAGTCAATTGATCAAAATTAGCAACAATAGGCAAAGGTATAAGGCATGCCAATTTCATACATAGAGAAGATTTAAAGGATGAATTCATGATATTATAACATGAATAGACGCCAAATAATCATATGAATGAAAGGAATAACAACAGAACCACATTAAAGGATCAATCAAAGAATTTTGGCATCAAACTCTAAGCAATTGCGATAAGGAAAATTATAAGAAAATTCTAACCTTCTGATGATGTAACCAAGGTAGCAAGATAGAGGATGGAAAGAGGTTTCTAACAAACTATTATTTGTAGAAATCTAATAAAGAATGAAAGAATTCGGCTGTGGTGAAGGTTAAGAAATTTTGGCAACAAGGGTAGGGTGTAGGGTTTGATTGCTTGATGATTTTGTGTGTTTTTGGTGTAGGATTTAAGTGTCGCCAGCTACCTCCTTGTACAGATTGGTTATGGGATTAATTTTCCTATTTTTAAGACTAAAAATAAAGATATAATCATTAGGATTTAATTCTGGAATTATCTATTATAAATAGATAATGCATCATTAATGCTAAAATTGAACTAAGGAAGAAATGAAATAAGAAATGAACAATAAACCTTTACTACCATTTTTGGCTACCACACATCTATTTATTTTAGGACAAAACTTTCATTTCAGCTGCACTGGCTTCTAGACTTTTAGGACACAAAATTCAGGTTCTAACACGTGTAGCCTGTTGTATGTGATTTAAGACTTCTGCTGATATGTTTGCATACTCCGTTACTTGATTTTGTGCAGGGTGTATTATGTTATATGCCATACTCCTTTTTAAAAAAATCAAATTTCTATGTACTTTTGGGAATTCGGTTTTGTAAAGTTAATGTTAGTCTTGTGTGGTTTTCATCGATCTATGTATTGGGTCGATCGGGACTATACGGCGGTGAGGATCTCATTTACCAGGAGTGGGTTGTAAGGACCCCAAATCCTAATGTATTATTATTTGCTCTTATTAGTAGCCTTACTGCCATGAAACCCAAATAAGCTAAAAAACCATGACCTATTTGAATCCCACAAGACTTACCCATCTAATTTCTAATTTTTAACATGTTCATTCTTTGTATTCATAACAATTGGAGCAAGATATTTGACAAGCATTCTGGTATCATGCACAGTTAATAAAACATCATTATAAATATGTAAATTTAATCAATGAATCCACAACACACAAGTACCATAGGGATCCAAATATCCAGCAAGTAAACCTCCAACATAATTCGGAAACAACAAGCAAAGGAAGAATCTTGAAAAAAAACAGAAAATAATCCAATCATAGTTCATGTTATATGTGCAAGCAATCAAGGAAACTAGAATGCAAATGTGATGCGATATTGCCCTGCTGTGCACCCTTGATCTCACACACTGGTACCATGAACAGAGAATGTACCTAAGCCTAAAAAATGGTGAAAACAATTGGATGAGATTACAAGAATCTCAGTAGGGTCATAACATTATAAGATCTACAGAAATCTTAAACAAACATCTCCCAAACAATATTAGATCAGCCTATACATCTAAAAGGAATCACAATCATCATTCAACAATAAAGGGATAGGGCCGAAAATCAGAAGTACATAGGCAGGTAAATCATCTATCAATCTCATCAACAGGAAAAGCCATCCCCTTCCACCTATATTGTCCAAGGCTTCGCACAAAGGGTAAAAAGGTTAGCGCACAAGCTAATCAACAAACCTATTCATCTTGCCACACACGAACAAGGCATCCAAGCCAGACAAGGACAAGAGCATCCAATCCACACAAGGATAAGGGCATCTTGCCACACAAGGACAAGGTGTCTAGGCACACAAGAACTAGGCAACCAGCGTGGACATGTAGACTACCACCCATACGACTCCCACACCAGTAAGAACCTCTCCTCTCCCAAGGAGAATCAGCGCTTACCCCGAATGGCTACCGGAAAAGGATCCTGACACACAAACACGTACAAGCACATACAAGCAAGTACAAAGCATAATACCACAACAGGGTATCCTTAATCATGTCAGAACACAATCAACATATTTAATTCACACAAAACATGCAAATTAGGCACTCATAACCTAACTCAAGGGTTCGGTATATGCACCAAAATCAATAAGCAAACAACAAGAATCTCTAAAGAAACCGATGAGGCATAGATCCTACCATCTTCAACAAAAAGCTATTTCTTTGCCTTTATTCAAGGGATCCGAACCACCTATATTATCACCAGGCAAAGACGAAAACAATCTAAGCATGCATATTCAATAATCAATTGAATACCCTATTTTCTTACCATTTCCACTCACCAAATCTATCAGAAACCAGTGATGAGATACCGTAGGTGCCTCCCCCTTGGATGTGTGAAGTGATAGTTAGGAACTTATCAAGATTCAGCCTAAATTACCATCCCAATTAACTATGGAAATTTCGGCACTAAGAATAAAGCATAAGAAAAATTACGATTTCATGCATACAAGGTGTAAGGGTTGCGATCTCATGTTAACAAGGAAGGATTAGGTGTTTATAGCATGTACAATCAAAAGAAACAAGATCAGAATCCAATAGGTTAATCAATTTATCAAAATCAACAACAATATGGCAAGGGTAGGGTATACAGATTTCATGTATAGAGGAAATTGAAAGGATGAATTCAAGATTTTACAACATGAATGGATGTTAAAAATTCACATGAACAAGAGAAACAACAATAGAAATCAATTGAAGGCAGAATCACACAATTTTAGAACCAAACCCGCCGAATTACGACCTAATTTTCAATAAGGAAAAACTAACCTTCCGATGAAAACCCCAAGATGGTTGGATATAGGATGGAAAGAGCTTTCCAACAAGCTATTATTTGCAAGAATTTGACAAAGGATGCGAGAGTTATGCTATTTTGAAGTTAAAGGAATTTCAACAGTAATAGGGAGGTGTAGGGTTCGAGTTTCGACGAATTTTGCATGTTTCTGATGTGAGATATAAGTGTGGCCGGCTAGTCCTTTATATAAATGGGTTTATGGGATTAATTTCCCCTACTTTAAAAGCTATATTAAAGAAAGATAATTATCAGAGTTAAATTCAATAATTATCCTCCCTTATTTTTAAGAATTTTATTTTCTAAGATAGTTATCAACCAATAAAGAACCAAATCAAAGAAAATTAAAACCAGAAATAATTTCTAGACATTCCAAACCATTTTTAGCCATCACACATTCATTTCTTCAGGGAAAAAATGGTCATTTCACCTATACTGGCTTCTGGACTTCTAGGACTCAAAATTCGGGGTCTCACATGGGTTCACACAAGCATTAGCACATTTTGTGCTAGAGGCAGATATGATGAGTGTTATAATGGCTAGCAGGTTTGAGCATGGGCTCAACTATGATGTCCGTTTCATCTTAGGATTAAAGATGAGAAAGAACTTTGAGTTGTTGGTAGGAGATGCAGAGAATGCTTAGGAGATCCATCGGGAATAGAGAGGTCAAAGTCAGAGGTGCAAGGACATTGCAATTGGCAAAGGTCCTATTAGGCATAATTCGAAGTTCAAGAAGAGATTAAAGGATAGGACAACCAATCCTTACCCTTTTGTATAGGCGAGGTCCTAGAGGACTACCTCAATGACTACACGCTCGTAGCCAACTAGATTATTCCAGAGTGTGAGTAGGCCATTTAGGCCACCTAGGTGCATCCATCACAGGTACAACTCAGACACGTCTCTTTAACTTGGCCAATGCAAGAATAGTGGCCAGTCTGAACATCATGACAAGTATTATCATTATTTTCTTTTCTTGTGCTAGAGTCTTGTTAGACTCCAGAATGAATAGGTCTTTTGTCATTCCTAGGATAGCTAGGAATATAGATCAAGAGTTGTCACCTCTAGATCCTCTCATTAAGGTACTGACCCCGTTAGGTGAGAAGTTGGCTTGCAATAGTGTTTATTTGGGTTGTATTATGGGGATGGGTTCAATAGAGATTGAGATCGAGGTCTAATAGGACTCGAGTTTGAGAAAGATTTTTTACCAGGTATAACTCCTATTTTCATCCCAACATATCGAATGACACCAACAAAATTGAAGGCGTTGAAGACCCAGCTTGAGGATTTAGTAGACAAAGGATTTATTAGACCTAGTGTATCTCCTTGGGGCATGCCAATTCTATTCGTAAAGGAGAAGGATGGCACACTCAGGTTGTGTTTTATCCACAATTCTTATATCATTGATGTATAACCGGAGTGTGCCATCCTTCTTACGAACATAACTGGAGTGCCCCAAGGAGATACACTAGATCTAATAAATCCTCTGTCTCTAAATCCTCAAGATGGTTCTTCAACTCCTTCAATTCTACTGATGTCATCTAGTCTGGTGAGATGGAAATAGGAGCTATACCCAACAATAGCTAGATCTCGATCTCGATCTCTCTCTCCAATGGCAAACCTATCACATTATCTGGGAATACATCGATATACTCTCTCACCACTAGTATACTGCTTAACTCCGGGTACTCAATTGTTAGGTCCCTGACATTTTCTAAAAAAGCTAAGCGAGCCATTACAAGCCAACCTCATAATACAACCCAAACAAAAACTATTGCAAGCCAACTACTCACCTAATGGGGTCAGTACCTCAATAGACAGATCTATAGGTGACAACTCTCTATCTAGCTACTCTAGAACCGACAAAAGATATATTTGCTCTAGGATCTAACAAAATTTTTCACAAGAAGAGAAAACAATGATAATAACTGTCACAATATCTGGACTAGCCATTGCCCCTACATCGGCCAAGGTGAAGAGGCATGTTTGCTGCCTTTGCTATTTTGGTTGCTGCTGTTGGTTTGTAGTCTGGCTACTAGAAGGTCTGACTATCTTAATCCTCTGAGGTGCTTTGGAAAAATCTCAAGAACCTATAAAACTGATCTCTGACCTTTGAGCTACTAGAAGTGCTAGAAGTCCACCAGGCTGGTAGCTAAATTAGTAAGAGGCGTTCTCATTGAACTATCCATGTGACTGAGAGTCCTCACAGTCCAGGCTCAATGATGCCATTGTCAGGGGCTCACTCTACCATTGAGCTAATAGCCCATCGTACAGGCCCTCAACGAGGGGCCAGTAATTACCTAATTAAGATCAATAAATAATAAATCAGTTTGGAAAATAATAAATGGGCTGAAAATAGGTTAGTCAGCACAAAGGTCTACGGTCACTCAAAACGGATCCGAAATAAACTCAATAGATTTTCACTGACTCAAATCTCGAACACTTGACCTAGACCACTCATTAAGAAAACTAGACATATACCTAGGTTTCCTATGATGGTGTCCACCTCACTCGAGTCTGACTATCCACCTTGGATCCTTAGGGCTAACAAACTCGGCCAACTAGTCAAAAGCTCAAAACAGATCAATTTGATTGCTCTGACTATACTCTTAAGCTAACTAGACACATAAAAGGTCAGGGTCCCACAGGTTCCACTAATTGTTTGTTCATATATGCAAGGAACAAACTAAGTTTGTTCATCTATGCAAGGAACAAACTAAGTTTGAGGACATTATAGAGACAACACAGTCTTTTGACTGGTCGAAGACCCTTAACCACAAATAATCGATAATGTTATAATGGTCAATTACATAACAAACCTGATTAATTGAAGGCATCCAACAACTGGTAGCACTCGCCCATACAACCGATCCTAGTTTTGAGTTTTGACTAATCATCCTTTCAATCCAACCCATCAAAGACAGGGAGGAACAATCAATCGAACAGGTCATTCAACCAGTCGAATTCTTGAAGAATCACCGATCGCACTTACCCACCGATCCATTGATGACAAGTCAAGACGATTAAGATTTTTGCACTGGAACCAAAATTGACTGGTCGAATTTAACACAATGACCGCTCGTACTATGAAAGAGATTTGATTTTACAAAGTTGATTGGTCTGAATTACATACTTAAAAATTGAGCTACCAATCAATTGAAATCCATCTCGATGAATTAGAGACACAAAAGCACCACATAGGAGCTTGACGATTCAACTGATTGACCCATCGCTTTAAAATAAACAACCAGTAGAAAGGTGAGTAGTTGCTCGACAAGGAAAAACCGGTCTAAACATAAAAGGATGGAGTCCTTTCATAGTTCGACTAGTCGCTCTAAACCTAGCAATCAATCGAAGTCTTTTCTCTTTCATGTTCAGCCATACTCAACATCTGTCTTCACAAAAACTTTTATTTCTTTCTTTCCATCCTAAAAACTTTATTCTCCAAAATCCAAAAATCACATTGGTGGGATTTAAAAATGTGACATTCCATAATTCACCCATTCTTGAAGTACCATCTAAAAGGTCTCGGACATCCTCCTCATGTGTCGTTGCTTCACCCACACCTAAACCCATCATTCCTCCATCCACATCTGAGCCACCAATAAGGAGAGTTTGGGTTCCTTTATCTATACTAGTAATGAAAGAACCATCTCCCATATCATCATTTGATTACTCGACAATGTGCAACCTAAGAAGTAATGGTGCCAGCATAACCGATGTTCCTGGCATTGAAATCACTATTGCTATTCAATACCAATGACATCAAGTCAAAAATTTGCATGCTTAATGAAGAGGTTATCTAGAGTATGATTTTTCGTTACTATTATTTCAAAAAATATGGAGGAGCGAGAGATTGGGCACTAGAACGAGCACTAGTGTCAAATGAACTTCCCTATAGAAGCATAAAATGCGAGCTTCCTTATCAAGCACATTTTTTCAAGAAAACAAGATTGCCAATTGTTTGGCATCCACTGAGCTGTAATGGAAAACTTTAGCAGGCACACTATAGACAGCAATGGATTAGTAGATGTGAGTTATGCAATACCGGCATGGTAGCAATATGTGGATGTTTGACCTCTTCCGATGTCAAGATCCACTGCCACCACCGTAGGGAAAGATGGACCACACAATACTTGGTATGTACAATCATCATCAAACATAATATAATGAATAATCCATTCATTATGTTATGTTTGGTGATAATTGTACCAGTGTAATTATACTACTTGTTAGCAATCATATACTTGCAATTATTGATAAATATGTAAAAAAATTTTGCATAGTTGCCTGGTTTCAACCGATCAAGCCTGTTTTCTATTCGATTGATTGAATTGCTTTTTTTTTTTATGAACTAGTTCATAAGTATTGTGTGTTTTAAATTCTAATTTTCTTGGTTAAATGTTTACTTGGTATTTCTTATGCTGTATATTAGTATACATGTACCTATTCCACTAGCTCACCCAGTAAGGAAACAATCTGACCAATCGAACGGAAAAAAGCTCAATTAGTCGAGACTAGGAAACGATGTAAAAAAATTATTACGTATTTATTAATAACACTCGCAAGAGTATGATTGTTAACAAGTAGTATATATATGTTTGTATAATCATCATCAAACAAAATATATTGAATGCATTATTCATTATATTTTGTTTGATGATGATTGTAGATATCAAGTATTGCTCAATCTTCCTCTCCTCACAATGGTGGACATAGAAACTATGGATATTATAAGAATTCATACATCCACATATTGTTGCACAAGTATTGCATGGCTAACATCTGTTGTGCCACTAATCTTTAGGTTGCACATAGTTCACTGATCAAATGAGGATACGGGAGATGATTCTTTCCTCTAGATTTTCAGGTGTTGAGTTTTTTAAAGATGATCTTGCCAACATCGATCTGGATTTCGAGTAGTATTTTGTGTAAGGATCCCTAACCCATATTCCTGAATTTGCTCCTACTAGGACCCCTATCGACACGAAACCCAAATAAACCCAACATAGGACCTATCTGAATCTCACAAGGCTTATCCCCTTAGAACTGGTTTTAACAAGTTTTATTCTTATGCTTTAAAAGATTGGAGTATGATATTGGACAAGTATTCTAGTATCATACGGCATGAATAAAAGCATCAGTAAAAGTCTTTAAATTTAATCAATGAAATCACAGCACACAAGTCCTATAGGGATCTAAATATCCAGCAAGTAAACCTCCAACATAATTCGGAAACAAACAAGCAAAGAAGGAATTTGAAGAACTAGAAAATAGCCCAACCATAGATCATGTTATATGTGCAAGCAATGAAGGAACTGATATGCAAATGTAATGCAATATCGCTCCATCGTGCAGCCTTGATTCCCACACACTGGTACCACAAACAACGAATGTACCTAAGTCTGAAAAATGGTGAAAACAACAAGATGAGATTACAAGAATCTCAGTAGGGTCATAACATCTTAAGATCTGTAGAAATCTTAAACAAAAATCTCTCAATCAACATCAGATCATCCTATACAACTAAAAGATATCACGCAAGCATTCAAACATCCAAAAGTGTAGGGCCGAAACTAAGGCTAAGGGTGGACTACAAACACTTTTGAAAATCAGAAGTACATAGGCAAAAAAAACTCATCAATCATCTCGAAAATAGGAAAAAAGCATTCCCTTCCACCTGCGTTATCCAAGGATTCGTTGCACAAAGGGTAAAAGGTTAGCACACAAGCTAATCAGCAAGCTCATTCATCTTGCTAATACATAGGACTAGGCATCTAGCCAGCACACAGGACTAGGCCTCCTAACCAGCACACAAGATTAGGACATCCAAACCACACAAGGATAAGGACATCTTGCTAGCACACAGAATAAGGCATCTTGCTAGCATACAGGACAAGGCATCTAGCCAGCACACAGGACAAGGCATCTAGCCAACACACATGACTAGGCATCCAGCGTGTACAAGCTGGGGATTTCCACCCATACAACTCCCATACCAGTAAGAACCTCTTCTCTCCCAAAGAGCATCAGAGCTTACCCTGAATGGCCACCGGAAAAGGATCCTGACACAAAAACATGTAACAAATACACACAAAAAAATACAGGGCACAATACCATAACACGGTATCCTCAATCATATCAGAACACAATCAGCATGTTCAATGCACCCAACATATGCAAATTAGGCACTCAAAGGTTCGGTATAGCGTAAGTAAGCCTCAAATCAATTTTCAATTCATCCATACACTATCTCACATATGCGCATACAACATCAAAAAGAACATGCATCCAAAATAACAACCAACAACAAAGATTTCTAGAGAAACCGATGAGGCATAGATCCAACATCTCTTGTCTCTGAACAGTAAGCTATTCCTTTGCCTTTATTCAAGGGATCTGAACCACCTATAATAGTATAAGGAAAAGATAAAACCAAACTAAGCATGCATACTCAATAATCAAGTAGATATCCTATTTCCTTACCAATTCTACTCACCAAACCTATCAGAAACAAGTGATCAGATGCCGTAGGTGCCTACCCCTTGGATGTGTGATGTGATAGCCAAGAACTTAACAAGATTCAACCTGAATTACCACCCCAATTAACTATACAAATTTCGACCCTAAGATAGAGCTCACAAGGCAATTGCAATTTCATGATTACAAGGTATATGGGTTGCTATTTCATGATAAGAAGAAGGATTAGGTGTTAATAACACATACAATAAAAAAGAACAAGATCATAAACCAATAGGTTAGTCAATTGATCAAAATCGGCAACAATAGGGTAAAGTGTAGGGCATGTCGATTTCATGTATAGGGAAGATTCAAAGAATGAATTCATGATATTACAACATGAATGAACTCTAAACAATCATACGAACAAAAGGAACAACAACAGAAATCAATTAAAGGAAGAATCATAGAATTTCGGTACTAAACCTAATAATTTACGATTAGGTTTTTGACAGGGAAAAACTAACCTTCTGGTGATCAAACTAAGATATCTAGATAGAGGATTAAAATTTTTTTCTATCAAGCTATTATTTGCAGAAATCTGACAGAGAATGAAAGAGTTATACTAGGATGAAGGTTGGAAATTTTTTACAGCAATAGGGTAAAGTGTCAGGTTTGATCGCTTGATAATTTTGTGTGTTTTGGGTGTGTATGGACAAGTGTGGCCAGCTACTCTTTATGTAGGGTATAATAGGATTAATTTTCCTACTTTAAAGGCTAGATAAGGGAATATAATCATTAAAATTAAATTCTGGAATTATCCTTCCTTAATTTTAGGAATTTTTCACCTAAGGTAAGATTGAACCAATTAGGAAATGAAACCAGAAAAGAATACTAGACCTACATTACAAATTTCGGCCATCACACATCCTTTTTCACAGAGGTAAATGATCATTTTACGTGCACAGGCTTCTGGACTTCTAGAACTCAAAATTTGGGGTCTCACAGTAGTATTTTGCACAGCAGTAATGAGGTTTCTCTAGTCACCTCATGATCTTGTGATGTTGGAATTAGTTATGACTAGTAGAATTATACTACAATTTGGCCTCCTTATAGAAATTTGTGATTATAATAGTATCCTTAGGAAGCTATAGTGTCCTTTGCCTCGTTGTCAGCATCTTCTGTTCTGAGACCCTAAATTTTGATTTTTAGAAATCCAGAAGCCAATGCTAGTGAAAAAGACTATTTTGTCCCTAAAGAAAAGGATATGTGATGACCGAAATTGGTAAGGGAAGTCTAGTAATTATTTTTGGTATTAATTCCCTTTAAATTAATTCTTCACTGGTTGATAATTACCTTAGGAAATAAAACCCCTAAGTTTAAGGGGATAATTACAAAATTTAATTCTGATAATTATCTTACTTTAACTAAACATTTAAGGTAGGGATTTTAATCCAATAACTACCTAATATAAATAGAAAGTCAGCCACACAAAAATTTTATACTGAAAACACACAAAATTCCTAAGACCTAAAAACATTACAACTCCCAATTTCTGCTAAAAGCCGATGAAACTTCAAACAAGCATAACTCTCTCATCATTTATCAAATTCTTGCAAATAATAGTTTGTTGGAAAACTTTCTTCATCGTCTTTCAAAAAATATATGATTTTTTGTTTGGAAGTTATTTTTTTTCGTTAAAAGTTAAATCAAATTTTGGCAGAATTATCAAAATCTATTTGAACTTCAAAATAACATAACTCTCTCATACTTTGTAAGATTCTTGCATATAATAGTTTATTGGAAATTTATCTTCATCCTCTTTCTAGCTATATTTTTCTTTATGGCAGGAGATTAGTTTTTCTTTATCGTAAGAAAATTTCAATTTCGACAGGATTAGGGTTCAAAATTGTGTGATTCTGCCTTCAATTGATTTCTATTGTTGTTCATCTTGCTTGTATCATCGTTTGGCATCTATTTATGTTATAAAATCATGAATTTATCCTTTAAATCTTTTCTACACATTAAATCAGTATGCCCTACCCTTGCACTATTATTACCTATCCTGATCAATTGATGAACCTATTGGATTCCAATCTTCTTTCTTTTGATTATATAAGTTATAAACACTTAATCCTTCTTTGTTAGCATTAAATCGCAACCCTTACACCTAGCTAACATGAAATAGCAAACTATCTTGTGTCCTATGCTTAGTGCCAAAATATACATAGTTAAATTGGGTGGTAATTCAAGTTGAATCTTGTTAAGTTCTTGGCTATCACATGACACATCGAAAGGGGAGGTACTTGCGGCATCTGACCACTAGTTTTTGGTAGGTTTGGTGAGTGGAATTAGCAAGGAAATAGGGTATTCAATTGGTTATTGAGTATCCATGCTTAGTTTTGTTTTGTTTTTGCCTTGTGATATTATAGGTGGTTTGGAATTATTAAATAAAAGCAAAGGAATAGCTTCTTGTTCAGAGAAAAGAGAGGTAGGATCTATGCCTCGTCAGTTTCTTCAGAGATTCCTGTTGTTTGTTTGTTGTTTTCGATGCATGCTCTTGTTATTATTGCATGTGAATTGATCGTACGATATGTGCAAGAATTGTGGATTGAGATATGAATCCTATAGGCTATAACGAACCCTTAAGTTAGGTTTTGAGTGCCCGAACTGCATATGATATGTGAATTAAATAAGCTAATTGTGTTATGACATGATTGAGGATACTTTGTTATGGTATTGTGCTTGTGCTTGCCTATGTGTGCTTGTACATGTTTGTGTGTCACGATCCTGTTCCGATGGCCATTCGGGGTAAGCGTTGATGCTCCTTAGATGAGGGGAGGCTCTTACTGGTGTGGGAGTTGTATGGGTGGAAAATCCCAGCATGCACGCGCTAGATGTCTAGTCCTTGTGCGGCTAGAAGTCTTGTCCTTGTGTGGCAGAATGCCCTTATCCTTGGGTAGTAGGATGCCCTTATCCTTGGGTAGCAGGATGCCTTTATCCTTGTGTGATTTCCTTTGTCCTTGTGTGGCATGAGATGTCTTATCCTTGTGTGGCAGGATGAATAGGCTTACTGATTAGCTTGTGTATTAACCTTTTACCCTTTGTGCAGTAAACCATGGACAACACAGGTGGAAAGGGATGACCTTTCTTTTTTCTATTGCTGAGAGCAATCTAATGAGTTTTACTTGCTTGTGTACTTCTGATTTTTGGAAGTGTTTGCAGTCCACCCTCACCCTTAGTTTCGGCCCTATCCTTTTGATTGATTTTTGAATTGCGTGATACCTATAGATATGTAGGAATGATCTAATGTTGTTGAAGGGATTTGTGTTTAAGATTTCTGTTGATCTTATGATATTGTGATCCTACTGAGATTCTTGTAAGCTCATCCTGTTGTATTCACCATTTTTTCAGGCTTAGGTACATCCACTATCTGTGGTACCACTGTGTGAGAACAAGGTTGCATGGCGGGACGATATCGCATCACATTAGCATACATGTTCCTTGATTGCTTACGAATATAACATGAATTAAGATTGGAATATTTTTTGGGTTTTCAAGGTTCCTCTTTTACTTATTTCCATTTTATTTTGGGAATTAACTTACTAGATGTTTGGATCCTTATGGGACTTGTGAGTTGTGGATTCATTGATTTTATTTAAAGACTTCCACTGATATTTTATTCACTCTGTATGATACCAGAACACATGTTCAATATCATGCTCTAATAACTAATGAACATAACGAATGTACATGCTAAAAATCGAAAATTTGATAAGTAAGCCTTCTGGAATTCAGATACGTCCTGGTTTTTGGGCTTGTCTGAGTTTCACGGCGGTAATGGCCCTAATCGTAGCAATTAATAATGGGTTAGGATTTGGGGTCATTACATGCGTATTGATGCAAGACGGGAAAGTCATTGCTTATGCTTCCCGATAGTTACGACCTCACGAAAGCAACTACCCTATGCATGATTTGGTGCTTGCAGTCATGGTGTTTGCGTTGAAATTATGGCGACATTACTTATACGGTGAGACATGCCGTATCTTCACCGACTATAAAAACATGAAGTACCTTCTCACACAAAAAGAATTGAATATGAGAAAATAAATATGGGGGGAGCTGATTAAAAACTACGACTTGATCATCGAATATCATCATGGAAAGGAAAATATTGTTGCTGATGCCTTGAGCTGAAAGTTTCATCCTCCTTCCCCATCGGTTTTGGCTAACATGTGCACCCATTACAAGTCTATGTTGCTAGATTTGAAAGTTAATCGTGTGCATCTTGGTACTGATTTTTCTGGATTATTATTGGCACGAATCGAAGACATGCCTACCTTGATTGAGGAAATCCGGAATCAGCAATTAGTGGATCCAAAACTGATTGAAATTCGTAAGCAACTTTCTGATGGTGTTGACACCATAGTTCATGATTTCAGAATACGAGATGACGAATTGCTTGTCTTCAGAAATCGGCTATGTGTTTCACAAGATGTTGATGTTCGTAACCTTATTCTATCGGAAGCGTGTAGTTCGAAGTTCGCTATCCATCCCGGAAGCACTAAGATGTATTGAGATTTAAAGGAGCAGTATTGGTGGCCAAACATGAAATGCCACATTGCTGTATTCGTTGCCCGATGCCTCGTATGTCAATGAGTAAAGATCGAACATCAACGACCCGCTGGTTTACTTCAGTCACCGATTCCAGAATGGAAGTGGGAGCATGTCACAATGGATTTTGTGACCGGCTTGCCTAGATCGCAGTGAGGATACGATGCCATTTGGGTGATTGTGGATCAATTGACAAAATCTATACCCTTCCTCCCTATACGTGCGATAGATACACCTGAGAAATTGGTTGTTCGTTACTTGGACGAGATTGTTCGATTGCATGGAGTGCTAGTTTCCATCATTTCAGATCGTGACCACCGTTTGACCAAACGATTTCGGGAGAAATTCTAGAATGCGCTGGGTTCAAGATTGAATTTCAGTATAGCATTTCATCTCTAGACCGATGGCCAATCAGAAAGGACGATTTAGACACTCGAAGACATGTTACGTGCGAATGTGTTGGACCAGCAAACCTGTTGGGATAGATGCCTACCATTGGCAGAATTTACTTACAACAACAGTTTTCATGTAAGCATCAGTATGGCACCTTACGAAGCATTATATGCCTTCCATTGCAGAACTCCCATTTCCTGGAATGAAGTAGGCAAGAGATGACTAGACAATCTGGAAGTGATTGAACAAGCAAAAGAGTAGTTGAACATGATTTGACAACGGCTAAAAACAACCCAAAATCGGCAGAAAAACTACGCCGATAATCGATGAAGGAGTTAGAATTTGCGGTAGGTGACAAAGTGTTTTTGAAGGTCGCTCCATGGAAAGGAGTCCTTAATTTTCAGCAGCGAGGTAAGTTAGCATCTTGTTACATTGGTCCATATCACATCGTCGAGAGGATCGACCCTATTGCATAACGACTTGCCTTACCTACAAATATGGAAAGAATTCACAACGTGTTTCACGTTTCAATGTTGAGAAAGTATGTGCAAGACCGTGCTCAAGTGCTCGAAGAATCCCCAGTTGTAATCACTGAGGACCTATCTTATCCCATACAGCCAGTTTCCATACTAGATCGGTCAGTTCGACAACTTTGTGGTCGAATCGTGCCTATGGTACGAGTTGTTCGACGCAACAGCCAAATTAAGGAACAGTCTTGGGAGACTGAGGCATCTGTACGTGAAAAATTTCCTTATCTGTTTGCTTAGGTACTTGTGCTAAAATTTCGAGGACGAAATTCTTATAAGGAGAGAAGGATTTGAAACCATGAATTTTGAGACCTAGAAATCAAGAAGCCAGTACAGGTGAAAAAAACCATTTTTCCCCTGAAGAAAAGTATGTGTGATGGCCGAAATTGGTAAGGGATGTCTAGTAATTATTTCCGGTACTAATTCTCTTTAAATTTATTCTTTATTGGTTGATAATTATTTTAGGAAATAAAAATCTTAAGTTTAAAGGGATAATTACAAAATTTAATTCTGATAATTATCTTACTTTAATCAAGCTTTTAAGGTAGGGATTTTAATCTCATAACCACCTTATATAAATAGGAAGCCAGCAACACAAAAATCTTATACAGAAAACACACAAAATTCCTAAGACCTAAAAACCCTACAACTCTCAATTTCTGTTAAAGGCCGATAAAACTTCAAACAAGCATAACTCTCTCATCATTTATCAAATTCTTGCAAATAATAGCTTGTTGGAAAATTATTTTCATCTTATTACCAAAAAAATATGATTTTTTGTTTGGAAGTTATTTTTTCTTTGTTAAAAATTAAATCGAATTTCGGCGAAATTGTCAAAATCTGTTTGAACTTCAAAATAGCATAGCTCTCTCATACTTTGTAAGATTCTTACGAATAATAGCTTGTTGGAAAGTCATATTTATCCTCTTTATATCCATATTTGGCTTTATGGCAGGGGATTAGTTTTTCTTTATCATAAGATAATTTCAATTTCGACAGGATTAGGGTTCAAAATTGTGTAATTATGCCTTCAATTGATTTCTATTGTTGTTTCTCTTGTTCGTATCATTGTTTGGCATCTATTTATGTTATAAAATCATGAATTTATCGTTTGAATCGTTTCTACACATGAAATCAGTATGCCCTATCCTTGCACTATTGTTACCTATCTTGATCAATTGATGAACCTATTGGATTCCAATCTTGTTTCTTTTGATTATATAAGTTATAAACACTTAATCCCTCTTTGTTAGCATTAAATCGCAACCCTTACTCCTTGCTAACATGAAATCGCAAACTATCTTGTGTCCTATGCTTAGTGCCAAAATATACATAGTTAAATTGGGTTGTAATTCAAGTTGAATCTTGTTAAGTTCTTGGCTATCACATCACACATCAAAAGGGAAGGCACCTGCGGCATCTGACCACTGGTTTTTGATAGGTTTGGTGAGTGGAATTAGCAAGGAAATAGGCTATTCAATTAGTTATTGAGTATGCATGCTTAGTTTTGTTTTGTTTTTGCCTTGTGATACTATAGATGGTTCGAAATTACTAAATAAAGACAAAGGAATAGCTTCTTGTTCAGAGAAAAGAGAGGTAGGATCTATGTCTCATCAGTTTCTCCAAAGATCCCTATTGTTTGTTTGTTGTTTTCGATGCAAGCTCTTGTTATTATTGCATGTGAATTGATCATAGGATATGTGCAAGAATTGCGGATTGAGATATGAATCCTATAGGCTATACCAAACCCTTGAGTTAGGTTTTGAGTGCCCGAATAGCATACGATATGTGAATTAAATAAGCTAATTGTGTTGTGACATGATTGAGGATACTTTGTTATGGTATTGTTCTTGTGCTTTCCTATGTGTGCTTGTACATGTTTGTGTGTCAGGATCCTGTTCCGATGGCCATTCGGGGTAAGGATTGATGCTCCTTGGAAGAGGGGAGGCTCTTACTGGTGTGGGAGTTGTATGGGTGGCAAACCCCAGTATGCACGCGCTGGATGTCTAGTCCTTGTGTGGCTAGAAGTCTTATCCTTGTGTGGCAGGATGTCCTTATCCGTGTGTGGCAGGATGCCCTCATCCTTGTGTGATTTCCCTTGTCCTTGTGTGGCTTGAGATGTCTTATCCTTGTGTGGCAGGATGAATAGGCTTACTGATTAGTTTGTGTGCTAACCTTTTACCCATTATGCAGTAAACATTGGACAATACAGGTGGAAGGGGACGACTTTTCTTTTTTCTATTGCTAAGAGCAATCTAATGAGTTTTACTTGCTTGTGTACTTCTGATTTTTGAAAATGTTTGCAGTCCACCTTCACCCTTAGTTTTGGCCTTATCCTTTTGATTGATTTTGAATTACGTGAAAGCTATAGATATATAGGAATGATGTAATATTGTTCAGGAGATTTGTGTTTAAGTTTTTTGTAGATCTTATGTTGTTGTGATCCTACTGAAATCCTTGTAATCTCATCATGTTGTATTCACCATTTTCTAGGTTTAGGTACATCCACTATCCGTGATACCACTATGTGAGATCAAAACTGCATGGCGGGACGATATCGCATCACATTAGCATACCTGTTCCTTGATTGCTTACGAATATAACATGAATTATGATTGAAATATTTTTCTGGTTTTCAAGGTTCCTCCTTTACTTAATTCCGTTTTATTTTGGGAATTAACTTACTAGATGTTTGGATCCTTATGGGACTTGTGAGTTGTGGATTTATTGATTTTATTTAAAGACTTCCACTGATATTTTATTCATTCCGTATGATACCAGAACACATGTCCAATATCATGCTCCAATAACTAATGAACATAACGAATGTACATGCTAAAAATAAAAAATTTGATAAGTAAGCCTTCTGGAATTCAGATACGTCCTGGTTCTTGGGCTTGTCTGAGTTTCATGGCGGTAATGGCCCTAATCGGAGCATTTAATAATGGGTTAGGATTTGGGGTCGTTACATGCGTGTTGATGCAAGACGGAAAAGTCATTGCTTATGCTTCGCGATAGTAACGACTGCATGAAAGCAACTACCCTATGCATGATTTGGTGCTTGCAGTCGTGATGTTTGCGTTGAAAATATGGAGACATTACTTATACTGAGAGACATGTCGTATCTTCACCGACCACAAAAGCCTGAAGTACCTCCTCAAGAAAAAAGAACTGAATATGAGACAACAAAGAGGGGGACAACTGATTAAAGACTACGATTTGATCATCGAATATCATCCTGGAAAGGCAAATGTTATTGCTGATGCCTTGAGCTGAAAGTTTCATCCTCCTTCCCCATCGATTTTGGCTTACATGTGCACCCATTACATGCCTATGTTGCTAGATTTGAAAGCTAATCGTGTTCATCTTGGTACTGATTTTTCTGGATTGTTATAGGAACAAATCGAAGGTATTCTTACCTTGTTTGAGGAAATCCGGAATCAGCAATTAAAGGATCCGAAACTAATTGAAATTCGGAAGCAACTTTCTGATGGTGTTGATACCATAGTTCGTGATTTCAGAATACGAGATGACGAAGTGCTTGTTTTCAGAAATCGGCTATGTGTTTCACAAGATGTTGATATTCGTAACCTTATTCTATCGGAGGCGTATAGTTCGAAGTTCGCTATCCATCCCGGAAGCACTAAGATGTACCGAGATTTAAAGAAACAGTATTGGTGGCCAAACATGAAACACCACATTGCTGTGTTCGTTGTCCGATGTCTCGTATGTCAATGAGTAAAGATCGAACATCAACGACCCGTTGGTTTACTTCATTCACCGATTCCAGAATGGAAGTGGGAGCATGTCACAATGGATTTTGTGACCGGCTTGCCTAGATCGCAGCGAGGATACGACTCCATTTGGGTGATTGTGGATCGATTGATAAAATCTGTACACTTCCTCCCTATACATGCGACAGATACACCTGAGAAATTGGTTGTTCGTTACTTGGACGAGATTGTTCGATTGCATGGAGTGCTAGTTTCCATGATTTCAGATTGTGACTCCCGTTTCACCATACGATTTTGGAAAAATTCTAGAATGCGCTGGATTCGAGATTGAATTTCAGTACAGCATTTCATCCCTAGACCGATGGCCAATCAGAAAGGACAATTCAGACACTCGAAGACATGTTACGTGCGAATGTGTTAGACCAGCAAACTGGTTAAGATAGATGCCTGCCATTGGTAGAATTTACTTGCAACAGTAGATTTCATGTAAGCATCAGTATGGCACCTTACGAAGCATTATATTGGAGACGTTGCAGAACTTCCATTTTCTGTAATGAAGTAGGCAAGGGAAGCCTAGACAATCCGGAATTGATTGATCAAACAATAGAGCAGTTGAACATGATTTGACAACGGCTAAAAACAACCCAAAATCGGCAGAAAAACTACGTCGATAATCGAAAAACCCAAAAAGTGTTTTTGAAGGTCGCTCCATGAAAAGGAGTCCTTCGTTTTCAGCAGCGAGGTAAGCTAGCACCTCATTACATTGGTTCGTATGACATCGTCGAGAGGATCGGCCGTATTGCATACCGACTCGCCTTACCTACAAATATAGAAAGAATTCACAACGTATTTCATGTTTCAATGTTGAGAAAATATGTGCAAGACCGTGCTCACGTGCTCTAAGAACTCCCAGTTGTAATCGCTAAGGACCTATCTTATCCCGTACAGCCAGTTGCCATACTAAATCGGTCAGTTCGACAACTTCGCGGTCGAAGCGTGCCTATAGTACGAGTTGTTCGGCGCAATAGCCAGATTGAGGAATAGTCTTGGGAGACTGAGGCATCAATACATGCCAAATTTCCTTATCTCTTTGTTTAGGTACTTTGCTAAATTTTTGAGGACGAAATTCTTATAAGGAGAGAAGGATTTGAGACCCTGAATTTTGAGTCTTAGAAGTTAGGAAGCAAGTACAGGTGAATAATATTGTTTTCCCCTGAAGAAAAGGATGTGTCATGGCCGAAATCGGTAAGGGAGGTCTAGTAATTATTTCTGGTACTAATTCTCTTTAAATTGATTCTTTATTGATTGATAATTATTTTAGGAAACAAAAATCCTAAATTTAAAGGGATAATTACAGAATTTAATTCTGATAATTATCTTACTTTAATTAAACTTTTAAGGTAGGGATTTTAATCTCATAACCACCTTATATAAATAGGAAGCCAGCCACACAAAAATCTTATACAGAAAACACACAGAATTCCTAAGACCTAAAAACCCTACAGCTCCCAATTTCTGCTAAAAGCCGATGAAACTTCAAATAAGCATAACTCTCTCATCATTTATCAAATTCTTGCAAATAATAGCTTGTTGGAAAACTCTCTTCATCTTCTTTCCAAAAATATATGGTTTTTTGTTTGGAAACTATTTTTTCTTTGTTAAAAGTTAAATCGAATTTCAACGGAATTGTCAAAATTTGTTTGAAATTCAAATTAGCACAACTCTCTTATCCTTTGTAAGATTGTTGCGAATAATAGCTTGTTGCAAAGTTATCTTTATCCTCTTTCTAGCCATATTTGTCTTTATGGAAGGAGATTAGTTTTTCTTTATCGTAAGATAATTTCAATTTTAACAGGATTAGCAAGGAAATAGGGTATTTAATTGGTTATTGAGTATACATGCCTAGTTTAGTTTTGTTTTTTCCTTGTGATACTATAGGTGGTTCAGAATTATTAAATAAAGATAAAGGAATAGCTTCTTGTTCAGAGAAAAGAGAGGTAGGATCTATGCCTAATTAGTGTCTCCAGAAATCCCTGTTGTTTTCAATGCAAGCTCTTGTTATTATTGCATGCGAATTGATCGTAGGATATGTGCAAGAATTGCGGATTGAGATATGAATCTTATAGGCTATACCGAACCATTGAGTTAGGTTTTGAGTGCCCGAACGGCATACAATATGTGAATGAAACGAGCTAATTATGTTCTGACATGATTGAGGGTACTTTGTTATGGTATTGTGCTTGTACATGTTTGTGTGTCAGGATCCTGTTCAGATGGCCATTCGGGGTAAGTGTTGATGCTCCTTAGAAGAGGAGAGGCTCTTACTGGCATGGGATTTGTATGGGTGGCAAACCCCAGCATGCACACGCTGGATGTCTAGTCCTTGTGTGGCAGGATGCCTTTATCCTTGTGTGTCTTGAGATGTTTTATCCTTGTGTGGTAGGATGAATAGGCTTACTGATTAGCTTGTGTGCTAACCTTTTACCCTTTGTGGAGTAAACCTTGGACAATACAGGTAGAAGGGGACGGCCTTTCTTTTTCTTATTTTCGAGAGCAATCTAATGAGTTTTACTTGCTTATGTACTTTTGATTTTTGGAAGTGTTTGCAGTCCACCCTCACCATTAGGTTCGGCCCTATCCTTTTGATTGATTTTTGAATTGCATGATACCTATAGATATATAGGAATGATCTAATGTTGTTCAGGAGATTTGTGTTTACGATTTCTGTAGATCTTATGATGTTGTGATCCTACTGAGATTCTTGTAATCTCATCCTGTTGTATTCACCATTTTTCAGGCTTAGGTACATCCACTACCCGTGGTACCATTGTGTGAGATCAAGACTGTATGGCGGGACGATATCGCATCACATTAGCATACCTGTTCCTTGATTGCTTACGAATATAACATGAATTATGATTGGAATATTTTTCTGGTTTTCACGGTTACTCCTTTACTTAATTCCGTTTTATTTTGGGAATTAACTTACTGGATGTTTGGATCCTTATGGGACTTGTGAGTTGTGGATTCATTGTTTTTATTTAAAGACTTCCACTGATATTTTATTCACTCCCTATGATACCAGAATACATGTCCAATATCATGCTCCAATAACTATTGAACATAACGAATGTACATGCTAAAAATCAAAAATTTGATAAGTAAGCCTTCTGGAATTCAGATATTTCCTGGTTCTTGGGCTTGTCTGAGTTTCACGGCGTTAATGGCCCTAATAGGAGCAATTAATAATGGGTTAGGATTTGGGGTCGTTACATGCGTATTGATGCAAGATGGGAAAGTCGTTGCTCATACTTCCCGATAGTTACGACCGCACGAAAGCAACTACCCTATGCATGATTTGGTGCTTGCAGCCGTGGTGTTTACGTTGAAAATATGGCATCATTACTTATACGGTGAGACTTGTCGTATCTTCACCGACCACAAAAGCCTGAAAAACCTCCTCACACAAAAAGAATTAAATATGAGAAAACAAAGATGGGGAGAGCTGATTAAAGACTACGATTTGATCATCGAATATCATTTTGGAAAGGCAAATGTTATTGCTGATGCCTTGAGCTGAAAGTTTCATCCTCCTTCCCCATCGGTTTTGGCTTACATATGCACCCATTACATACCTATGTTGCTAGATTTGAAAGTTAATAATGTGCATCTTGGTACTGATTTTTCTGAATTGTTATTGGCACAAATCGAATACATGCCTACCTTGTTTGAGGAAATCCGGAATCAGACATTAGAGGATCTGTGATTGAAATTCGGAAGCAACTTTCTGATGGTGTTGATACCATAGTTCATGATTTCAGAATACGAGATGACGAACTGCTTGTCTTCAGAAACCGGCTATGTGTTTCACAAGATGATGATATTCGTAACCTTATTTTATCGGAGACGTATAGTTCGAAGTTCGTTATCCATCCCGAAAGCACTAAGATGTACCGAGATTTAAAAGAGCAGTATTGGTGGCAAAACATGAAACACCACATTGCTGTGTTCGTTGCCCGATGCCTCGTATGTCAACGAGTAAAGATCGAACATCAATGACCCGCTGGTCTACTTCATCACTCCTGATTCTAGAATGGAAGTGGGAGCATATCACAATGGATTTTGTGACCGGCTTGCCTAGATCGCAGCGAGGATATGATGCCATTTGGGTGATTGTGGATCGATTGACGAAATCTGTACACTTCCTCCGTATACGTACGACAGATACACCTGAGAAATTGGTTGTTCGTTACTTGGACAAGATTGTTTGATTGCATGGAGTGCTAGTTTCCATCGTTTCAGATTGTGACCCCCGTTTCACCATACGATTTTGGGAGAAATTCTACAATGCGCTGGGTTCGAGATTGAATTTCAGTACAGCATTTCATTC
This sequence comes from Passiflora organensis, assembly GCA_019739055.1. Taxonomy (NCBI): domain Eukaryota; kingdom Viridiplantae; phylum Streptophyta; class Magnoliopsida; order Malpighiales; family Passifloraceae; genus Passiflora; species Passiflora organensis. Next base: position 661,652 of record JAEPBF010000238.1, on the reverse strand, counting down.
CTAGACCGATGGCCAATCAGAAAGGATGATTCAGACACTCGAAGACATGTTACGTGCGAATGTGTTGGACCGGCAAACCGGTTGGGGTTGATGCCTGTCATTGGCAGAATTTACTTACAACAATAGTTTTCATGTAAGCATCAGTATGGCACCTTATGAAGCATTATATGGGAGACGTTGCAGAACTCACATTTGCTGGAATGAAGTAGGCAAGAAATGCCTAATCCGGAATTGATTGATCAAGCAATAGTGCAGTTGAACATGATTTGACAATGGCTAAAATCAACCTAAACTTGGCAGAAAAACTACGCCGATAATCGACGAAGGGAGCTGGAATTTGCAGTAGGTGACAAAATATTTTTGAAGGTCGCTCCATGGAAAGGAGTCCTTCGTTTTCAGCAGCGAGGTAATCTAGCACCTCGTTACATTGGTCCGTATGACATCTTCGAGAGGATCGGCCGTATTGCATACTGACTTGCCTTACCTACAAATATGGAAAGAATTCACAACGTGTTTCACATTTCAATGTTGAGAAAGTTTGTGCAAGACTGTGGTCACGTGATCGAAGAACCCCCAGTTGTAATCGCTGAAGACCTATCATATCCCGTACAACTAGTTGCCATACTAGATCGGTCAGTTCGACAATTTCGCGGTCGAAGCATGCCTTTGGTACAAATTGTTCGGCATAATAGCCAAATTGAGGAACAGTCTTGGGAGACTGAGGCATCTATACGTGCAAAATTTCCATATCTGTTTGCTTAGGTACTTGTGCTAAAATTTCGATGACGAAATTCTTATAAGGAGAGAAGGATTTGAGACCCTGAATTTTGAGACCTAAAAATTAAGAAGCCAATGTAGGTGAAAAAGACAGTTTTTCCCCTAAAGAAAAGGATGTGTGATGACCGAAATTGGTAAGGGATGTTTAGTAATTATTTCTAGTATTAATTCTCTTTAAATTGATTCCTTATTGGTTGATAATTATTTTAGGAAATAAAAATCATAAGTTTAAGGGGATAATTACAGAATTTAATTCTGATAATTATCTTACTTTAATTAAGCCTTTAAGGTAGGGATTTTAATCTCATAACCACCTTATATAAATAGGAAGCCAGCCACACAAAAATCTTATACAGAAAATACAAAATTCTTAAGACCTAAAAACCCTACACCTCCCGCTAAAATCTGCTGGAACTTCAAACAAGCATAACACTCTCATCGTTTATCGGATTTCTGAGAATAATAACTTGTTGGAAAGATCTATTCATCTTCTTTACAACCATCTATGGTTTTTTATTTGGATGTTAATTTTTCTTTGTTAAAAGTTAAATCGAATTTCAAAGGAAATGCCCAAATCTTTTTGAACTTCAAAATAGCATAACTCTCTCATCCTTTGTCGGATTCTTGTGAATAATATCTTGTTGGTAAAATGTCTTCATCCTTTTTCCAGAAATATTTTATTTTTTGTCAGGAGATTAGTTTTTCTTTATCATAAGATCAGTCAAATTTCGATGGGATTAGAGTTCAATAATGTGTGATTCTGTCTTCAATTGATTTCTGTTGTTGTTTCTCTTGTTCGTATGATTGTTTGGCATCTATTCATATTATAAAATCATGAATTCATCCTTTGAATCTTTTCTATACATGAAATCAGTATGCCCTATCCTTGCCCTATTGTTGCCTATCTTGATTAATTGATTAACCTATTGGATTCCGATCTTGTTTCTTTTGATTATATAAGTTATAAACACTTAATCCCTCTTTGTTAGCATGAAATCGCAACCCTTACACCTTGTTAACATAAAATTGAAAACTATCTTTTGTCCAATGCTTAGTGCCAAAATATATGTAGTTAAATTGGGTGGTAATTCAAGTTGAATCTTGTTAAGGTCTTGGCTATCATATCACACATAAAAAATGGAGGCACCTGCGGCATCTGACCACTGGTTTTTGATAGGTTTGGTGAATGGAATTGGCAAGGAAATAGGGTATTCAACTGGTTATTGAGTATGCATGCTTAGTTTAGTTTTGTCTTTGCCTTGTGATACTATAAGTGTTTTGGAATTATTAGATAAAGGCAAAAAGGAATAGTTTCTTGTTCAGAGACAGAAGAGGTAGGATTTATGTCTCATCGGTTTCTTCAGAGATCCCTGTTATTTGGTTGTTGTTTTTGATGCATGCTCTTGTTATAATTACATGCGAATTGATCGTAGGATATGTGCAAGAATTACGGATTGAGATTTGAATCCTATAGGCTATACCGAACCCTTGAGTTAGGTTTTGAGTGCCCAAATTGCATACGATATGTGAATTAAATAAGCTAATTGTGTTCTGATATGATTAAGGATACTTTGTTATGGTATTGTGCTTGAGCTTGCCTGTGTGTGCTTGTACATGTTTGTGTATCACGATCCTGTTCCGATGGCCATTCGGGGTAAGCGTTGATGCTCCTTGGGAGCGAGGAGGCTCTTAATGGCATTGGAGTTGTATGGGTAGCGAACCCCAACATGCACATGTTGGATGTCAAGTCCTTGTGTGGCTAGAAGTCTTGTCCTTGTGTGGCAGGATACCCTTATCTTTGTGTGGTTTGGGATACCCTTGTCCTTGTGTGGCTTGGGATGTCTTGTCCTTGTGTGGCAAGATGAATAGGCTTATTGATTAGCTTGTATGCTAACCTTTTACCCTTTGTGCAGTAAGCCTTGGACAATACAGGTGGAAGGGGACGACCTTTCTTTTTCCTGCTTGTGTTTTTCCTGATTGTGTACTTCTGATTTTCGGAAGTGTTTGTGGTCTACCCTCACCCTTAGTTTCGGCCTTATCCTTTTGATTGATATTTAAATTGTGTGATACCCATAGATGTGTAGGAATGATCTAATTTTTTTGGGAGATTTGTGTTTACGATTTCTGTAGATCTTATGATGTTGTGACCCTATTGAGATTCTTGTAATCTCATCTTGTTGTATTCACCATTTTTCAGGCTTAGGTACATCCACTGTCCGTGGTACCAGTGTGTGAGATCAAGGCTGCACGGCAGGGCGATATCGCATCACATTAGCTGTTCTGTTCCTTGACTGCTTGCGCATATAACATGAATTATGATTGGACTATTTTTCTGGTTTTCAAGGCTCCTCCTTTACTTGTTTCCGTTTTATTTTTGGAATTAACTTACTGGATGTTTGGATCCTTATGGGACTTGTCAGTTCTAGCTTTATTGATTTTATTTAAAGACTTCCGCTAATATTTTATTCACTCCGTATGATACGAGAATACATATCCAATATCATGCTCCAATAACTAATGAACATAACGAATGTACATGCTAAAAATCGAGAATTGGATAGGTAAGCCTTGTGGAATTCAGATATGTCTTGGTTCTTGGGTTTGTCTGAGTTTCATGACGGTAATGGCCCTAAATGGAGCAATTAATAATATGTTAGGATTTAGGGTCGTTACACCTATATTAACTTGAACAATCAGAACTCTTCATCGACTTCCATTGGATCCTTATACTTAGATTGATAATAATCATTGGTCGTAATAGGGACAGTTGAAACTAATCTTTGTCTAACCATCATAAGTGCACCAAAAACCTTTGAAAGACTAGCATAAAATTTGTAGACTATGTTTGGACATTGATTAATGGGTGTTTATACCACATATTTGGTTAAAATTTAACGTTTCACACAAGGCTTTACATGAAAGATTGCAATGAGTGAACTTACCATTGATATTGAAGGAATCTAAGCAATAAAACTTCTCTTGTCAAAATTGTCTCTCTTTCAGTGTCTCAAATCTTTTCTTTGTCTCCGGGGAATGAAATCGAATTGTGTCAAATTCAAATATATATATAAAGGAATCTGAATTCTCTTTGTTGGTGCCTCGGGTGTGGATGGAGAAATGCTAGGTTCAGGTGTGGGTGAAGCCATGGATGACGTAGCTGTGGGTGGAGTGAGGAGACGAGAAGAGGATGTCAGAATCCTCTTAGATGGTCTTTTAAGAGCGTGTGAATCACAGAATGTGCCATTTTTAAAGACTTTGATCAGTCGTATGTTTAGAGTGAGTGGTCGAACTATGAAAGAACAAAGTCCTTTCACATTTAGACTGGTTATTGCTTGTTGGTCGAAATACTGTCATGTTTCTCTAATGTCCTCAAACATAGCTTGTTCCATGTGTAGATGAACAAACCATTAGTGGAAACCTCTATGTTCTTCTTTCTTCTTACTCTTTCTTCTTTTTTAATTGGTTTTCTCCCATTAAGCGCCTTAATTTAGGTTATAACTTTCAATTCATAATTTTCTGCCTCAGTTGTGAAGTCTTCAGATTGGAAAGAACCTGGTCGGGAATTTCATTCATCAACTCCTCCCATGTGGTAGTATATTTTGTCCCAAGCCCGTCGAGCGAATCCGCTCCTCGACCTGATAAAGAGAGTGGAAATAGGTGAATTCTGATTGCCTTCACTAACACCCATCAAATCGAATGTCTCAGTTAGCTTTATGAATGTCTTCACGTGCTTCATCAAATCCTCCTTCTCCATCCTATAAAATTGATGATTCTTCAGTATCTGAAACATCATAGGTTTGATCTCGAAATTATTTACCTGAATCTGAGGTCTCCTGATATTGCCCAGGAATGCTTCGGCAGTAGGTGTGCTATAATCCAGAACAATCCTAAATTGCTGCAATCCTCTCTTCTAGGTCTTCTGGTTAAATTCTCACTTGTACATCCGTTGGGACTCGTGCTTGTTAAGTTTAAATTCGTTTATCCAACAACGGTATCAAAAATTTGTTGCATATTTATCAATAATACTCTCAAATATACAGTTGTCAACAAGTATTATAAGTATGCCTGTATCAATTATCAATCATAAAGAGAAAATTGTTCAAACCTTAATTAATTATTCTAATCGTAACAACTAGTTAAATCAAACAATAACAATAGTTTAATGATTTTAAAGATTAATCTAATCTAATCAGAAAAATAAAATAAAAAAAATTAAAGATTTTGCATTGATTCTCTAATTATAGATTAAAAAATCAGTCCTCGAATTTTTTAGTTCCGGTAATATTTTTCTGAGTTATTATTAGACTAATTCACTTTAAGAATCAAGAATATCTTTATGCTAATTCATTTAGTGAATTGATAATGCCCAATCAATACGAATTTCAGGTTTGATAGATATACTTTTATTCTATCAATTTATGATAACCTAGGTTTTCTATTCCTTCATCAACATGTAGATTAATTTTCTAATTAATCCTAGTTCTCCAACATGTAATTTCATCAGAATTGCTATATATTTAGAATTTTAGGTAAAGAAGATAAATATGCATAATCTTAAACACAATAGCTAAGCAAAACAGCTACAAATATTGGGGAAGAAAATGTAATTCAAAATACATTAAGAAAAAATCTAAGCAAATTTATACTGTAGTGTTGATTGCTATCGAATCAAGAGTTCTTGCTACAGAAGATAAATGCAGTTATAGTTGAAAGTAAAAAGTTGTAAAAAACACTCGATGATCTTTTTGTTTTTGGCAAGTGATGTTTTATAGGCGAGTTTTAGCAAAATAGTCATAACCACATTGTATACACGTTGAATAGCTTGACGTGATAAATAGTGCTCTTTGACAGTTTGTTTGTAAGTGGAAACCGTAACTGTTGATGTTATGATGAACTATCATATTTGTCTGGTTATGTTGCAGGTAGAACGACTGACAGACTCTTGATGTTTGACCGATCAGTTGGATGTGTGCAACAAGTTGGGAGTGGGCTGGTTGACATGCCAATTCTGGGAAAGGAATTTATGTGGTTCACCACACATAGCGCGTCCAGAATAGATCGAGTTCTAGCTTCTCCAACATGGTGCCAGCACTTCAGTCGACACAGGCTCTATACGGGTGATAAGGGCTTCTCTGATCATGTACCCCTCATCCTCAAAGCTGACACTTTCTTCTGGGGTTCTCGTCCATTCCGCACGTGGGATTTGTGGTGGGAGGACAACAATTTTCTGGAGATGATACGACATCTGTGGCAAGAGGCAGGCCAATGTTTCCCAAGTGATTTCAGGGTGATCAAGAAACTAGCTTTCTTAAAGAAGAAACTTGAAGTGTGGCATAATGAAAAGTATGGGGCGATGACTAATCAGTTGCGACGGACGTTGGCTGAACTTGACACCTTGGATCAGGATAGACGGAACCTGGGGTCAGCAGTGACGGGGAGATATAATCTCTTGCAGGTGCAAAAATGGGAGATTAAAAGGAGACTTGAGGCTATGTGGAGGCAGAAATCCAGACAACACTGGTTGAAGTTAGGTGATAAGAATAGTAAGTTCTTCCATTCATATGCTTCCTTACGACGTTGCTTTAATTTTATTGGAGCAGTATAGGTCAATGGAGTGGAGATTACTGAGCCGTCTGCGATAAAGATTGCTGCGCTCACACACTTCCAGCAACTTTTCAAAGGTGATCCGGTGCGCTGGTTAGACTTGGGAAGCCTAGCTTTACCCCGGCTATCAGCCGCAGCATCTGAAAAGCTGGAAACACCTTTCACGGAGGAGGAAATACAGCAAGCGGTTTGGGCTTGTGGAAGCCATAAAGCGCCAGGGCCAGACGGGTTTAATTTCTACTTCATCAAAAAAGCGTGGTCTGTGATTGGAAAGGAAATCATCACAATGGTAAAAGAATTCCATTCCAGCGGAACACTGCTGCGTGGGATAAACACCAGTTTCATCACATTGATCCCCAAGATACCAGGTGCGTCTGAGTTTAATTCATATCGGCCTATCAGTCTTATCAACAGCCTGTATAAGATCGTTGCGAAGTTGTTGTCCAACCGGCTGAAGACTGTGACGGATCAACTCATTTCACCATTCCAGACGGGTTTTATGGAAGGCCGCTATATTGTCGACTCGATCATGATCGCCAATGAACTGATTCATACAATGAAGCACTCAAAGCAGCCTGGATGGTGTTTCAAATTGGACTTTCAGAAAGCCTACGATTCTGTCAACTGGAATTTTCTCTTGGAGGTAATGACGAAGATGGGTTTTGGTTCACGCTGGCGCCAGTGGATAATGGCATGCATCTCCACAGCGAGGTGTGCCATATTGATCAATGGTGCACCGACAAAGGAATTTACAATGGGGCGCGGTCTACGTCAAGGAGACCCGCTGTCGCCATTGTTGTTCAATTTAGTAGGCGAGGTCCTTTCCAGACTAGTCGTCACAGCGACGGAGCGGCAATTATTCCAGGGAATCAAAGTTGGAACGTTACACTTGACACATCTACAATATGCAGACGATGTTATTCTATTCAGCCAGGGAGACATTCAGGGGATCCTTAGCCTCAAGCGACTGCTGCGATGTTATGAGCTGCTGTCCGGTTTGAAGATAAATTTCTTCAAATCTGGATTAGTAGGGATACATGTGTCTACAGGGGAGGTGGCTTATCTGGCGTCTATGCTCCAATGCCAGCCGCAAGTACTACCTTTCCACTATCTAGGGGTTCCGCTAGGAGCAAATCCCCGCAGATATAACACGTGGGAGACGGTCATTACTAGAGTCAAACGTAAGTTGGCCTCCTGGAAAGGTTCTTTATTGTCATTAGGGGGCCGGATGGTATTGCTGAAATCTGTCATAAATAGTTTACTGATTTATTATATGACTCTCTTCCAAATGCCGGCGGTAGTAAGGAGGGATTGAGAGAAATGGATGAGATGTTTTCTTTGGGCGGGACGAGCTGATCAGCGGTGTATGTGTAAAGTGAGTTGGCAGGTTGCAGTTCGAGCCAAGGAAATTGGGGGAGCTGGACTGGGCTGTTTAAAATGGAGGAATGTAGCCTTGCTCACGAAGTGGAGCTATAGATTGGCCAGCGGTTCATGTACGTTATGGCATCAGGTTATTATGCAAAAATACTGTCCAACTCTGCGAGCTGAAGGGATAGCATGCGAAGATAGTCGTGCTTCCGCTCTTTGGAAGGATATTGTAAGGACGAGCAGATCAACTCTACCCAATGGCCAGTGTCTCTCTGCACTCTTTCGCTGGCAACTAGGCAAAGGGGACATGATATCTTTCTGGAACGATATTTGGTGCAGTGAGACGCCACTAAAAGCCTTATTCCCTAGGTTACATGCGCTGTCCTTGGTCAAAGAGGGTTCCATCTTGTGTTTTGGGCACATGGAAGGAGATGTTTGGAACTGGAACCTCATATGGAGGCGACAGTTTTTGTATGGGAGGCAACTGAGGCTCATCGTCTACAATCTATGCTGGCCGGCTACACACCGAAAGATACTGAAGAAGATCAGCTGCTGTGGGGCGATTCACGCTGCAAATTTACAACCCACGCTTGTTACCAATCCTTGGAGACCTTGTCAGTCACGCAAGAGGCCAGGCTAATACCAAATGTATGGAGCAAGCAGGGAGCTCCGAAATGGCAGGCTTTCATGTGGTTAGCATGCAGGGAGAAAATGGCCACTAAAGGACATCTGATTCGTATTGGGGTTTTACCTGCCAGCGAGGGTGCGTGTCATGCTTGCGAATTTCTGGAGGGGGATTCCAATCACGTTTTACTCACCTGTAGGAAGGCCTGGGCATGTTGGTCCTTATTACTCAAACATTGGGGTATAAGTTGGGTCCAACCGTGTTCAATGAAGGAATTGTTCTTACAGTGGGCAGGTTTCTCAGTCTCCCGTAGATGGCAAAAGCTGTGGTATGTTTTGCTGTTTTCTTTCACTTGGAGTATCTGGCTAGGTAGAAATCACAGCATCTTCAGGGGAGAAATGGTCAGCACGGATGATATATTCATGAACGGACTGAGACATGGATTCTGTTGGGCCAAATTGAATTTAAAGGAAGTACATTTAGACAGCTTAGACCTGTTGCCTGCAGGGGATTTCGCTTCCTTGTTGAGTAGATAATGTATCAAGGCCAGAGCTCCAGGTCATAGTTTCTGAAATTTCCTGATATTATATTCAATTCTAGTATCTGTTAGTTCTGAATAGCCGTGGGTACACCCTTTCGCTGTCCCACTACTTTGTATTAATATCATCGTTATTAATACAATCGACTTATTCTAAAAAAAAAAAAACAAGTTGGATTTTGTTGTGTGATTGGTTGATGTCTACTAGTTGAGCGATTGGACTTTATTATCCGACCACTTGATGTCTTTAAGTCAACCAATCAGTGTCTCCAGTCCGACCATTCAATTCCTTTGAATTTTTTGGGTGTCAGTATGTGTTTTAATCTTTAATCGGTTATAGGTTGGTGTACTATGATTGATTGCTGATGTTACTATCCAATATAGATGCAATTGCTAGGCTTCAACCAATCGATCCTCTTTTCATTCGGTTGGTCGAAAATGTTTTTTTTTGTAGAGGATTCCCAACGAGTTCGTTCAGATTCCTTCTTTTTATGAAATCATTCAAGCACACTTTTATTTTATTTTTCATGCCTAAAATCTAATAAAAAAAGCATTACTATAAATGCAGGGGCCATCAGTATTATCTTAAAATTGTATTTATATAGTATATAGAATCAAATCTTTAAATTTCATAGGTGAAATCTTATTGTCATTGTCTTAAATATGAAACAAGCTGAAGAGTGTACCTTAGTATTAGGGATTCATTCATCCTTTACTAAAAATTTAGAATTCGAACTTTGATATTGGTATGGAATAGTCTTAAATCTTTGGGGTAGTTTATTCCATCTTATGAGTTGCCTACAACTAACCACAAGGCGAATAGTCATTGTGTTTGACTTGTACCAAAATTTAATCAACCGTAACCTTTCAAAAAATAAATGGATATCAATACAAGGAAAGTTTTCAAATACACGCATAGAAATTAATTATTAAAAATGGCCATTTATAACTAATCATATACTAGACATAGACCTATAATCATAAATCATATATTAAATCATAAGAATAAGGCATATTTTTAAAATAAAGTCATAAAACAAAATCTGATTCAAGGATAATATGTGTGTACATATAAACATTCTAATATAAAAATTGCAATCAAACTGTAAAACTGAGCATAAATAGTTATAAACACTTTACAAGGTTCATAGTTTCCAAATGATACATGAGAACTCTCACATATATGTCTCTTAAATATAACTCTTCTGCCCCTAATATCTCACTCTATATCAAATGTGTTAGACTTTTGATTTTTTATTTTATTTTATAGTTTTTATTTATTCTGACGACGCTGGTCCTTACGTATTCTTATTCTCCATTCTATAATTTGGAAAGATTGGAGAGCATGTGGTACCTGAGGTTTGGGAGGAAAAATTAAGAAAATTACCAACTTGACCAATAACCCAATTGTTACTTTTGGCTATTCACTAAAATCCCCAAACAGGGAATTGTTTGTATGGACAACTAGGAGTAGGCGATTGGAGCCAACTTCAAAGTCATTGCAATAAGGCACTGTCAATCTTCATTTCTCTTTACAAATTAACCATACAAAAATTGTGTTCTTCGTGGACCCAAGAAAATTTCATATATTTGGGATGTTGATGTCTAAATCCTCCAAATGAAGTTTCTTCATGGACTGATAGCATTTCTTCACTACGAAAATGTTCTTGTTTCTCCAAGCCAATTGATCTTCAGAGTTCACCGGATGTTGTTGAGTCTCTGGGTGAGATTTTTACCTCCTTTATTTTCCACTTTCTCTTTCTCTTCTGGACAATTTCACCCGACAATAGTGATGGTTATGCAGATCTCACTTCAGCTAGGTCCCATATCTTGTAAGGATATTCATCCTCACTAATTCATTTTATTGTATTATAAGTATGTGGGTAAGTGGGTTAATTAGTCAAAAAAATTTTAAAAATTTGATACTAAGATTCAACTCTTTAATTTTGAATTAAAAAGAATGAATTTTATGATTCAATCATCATTAACTTTATTAGCTTCATAGGATGAAAATGATAAGATGAGAGCAATTGAATTACCTTGTGGAATGGGCCAGAAGGATTAGGGTCATGAAAAATGACATTACCATTCCCGAAAAAACAATCATTAAAATATATACAGTACTGGTGCAGAACATTTTGGGTAATTTTCAAAACGTAGAATTACAAAGTCAAAAGTAGCAACTACATTAATATAGGATCATTTAACCACCAACTACCAACTTCAAACTCACCCAAATCATACATTTGTCAGTTACCATGCAACAAGGAGAGAATGACGCCCCCTTTTTGCATTCTTCTCCTCTGGAATGAAATGCAGTGGATGCCCACCAACCTCGCTATAAAAGAAGTAGCAATTTTCTGTCTTTGCGTTGGACACACATCGGAGATCCAAGAATGAGTGATTCAACCAACTGTCACATTTTGATGTTCCCATGGTTTGCAGCGGGTCATATGACTCCTTTTCTTCATCTTGCTAACAAGCTTGCAGAGAAGGGTTGCAGTACCACTTTCTTGCTCCCCGAGAAAGGAAAACAACAAATACAACATTTCAATCTTCACCCCCATCTCATCGCCTTCCAAGTCCTTGACATTTCTCATGTGGATGGCCTCCCAGAGGGCACCCAAACCGCCTCAGAGATTCCCATTGAGCTCAGTCATCTCCTCGCTATTGCATTGGACAATACCCGGGACCAAGTTCAAAAACATATTCGCGACTCAAAACCTGACCTGGTAATGTATGACGTAGCTCATTGGGTGCCTCAGGTAACCAGGTCCCTTGGTATTAAGACCATTAATTATAACGTCGTCGCCGCTTCGGCAATCGCTTTAACGCTTGTTCCAGCACGCAATGTCAGCAAAGATAAGCCCATAACTGAGGCTGAATTGTCGGTGCCACCAGAGGGGTATCCCTCATCCGCCGTGGTGCTTCGCGGTCATGAAGTTCGATCTTTGCTATTTGTTTCACAACCCTTTGGTGATAACGGGATAACATTTTATGAAAGAATCACGACGGCCATGAAAGAATGTGATGCTATAGCTATAAGGACATGCTACGAAGTTGAAGGAAAGTTATGTGATTATATTGGATGCCAATATGCAAAGTCGGTCTTGTTAACTGGACCGGTCTTGCCTGACCTGCCTAAGACAATTCTGGAGGACCGATGGACTCAATGGCTTGGTGGGTTTGAGCCTGGCTCGGTGGTTTTTTGTGCTTTCGGGAGCCAACATGTTCTCGAGAAACAGCAGTTTCAGGAGCTGGTTTTAGGGCTTGAATCAACAGGTTTGCCGTTTCTAGTGGCTTTAAAACCTCCAACGGGTTTATCAAGAATTGAAGAAGCATTGCCACAAGGGTTTGAAGAGAGGGTTAAAGGGAGAGGAGTGGTTTGGGGTGGATGGGTGCAACAGTTGATGATTCTAAATCACCCATCTGTGGGATGTTTTGTGAGCCATTGTGGTTTTGGATCTATGTGGGAATCTTTAATGGCTGACTGTCAAATAGTGTTGGTGCCACATTTGGGTGACCAAATAATGAACACCAGGCTGCTGGCTGATGAGCTGAAAGTTGCGGTGGAGGTAGAGAGGGATAAAAATGGGAGGTTTTCAAAGGAGAGCATTAGCCAATCCATCAAGCTCGTGATGGACAAAAATAGCGAAACTGGTTCTACCATCAAATTAAATCACCACCAGTTCAGGGAAAGATTGATAAGCCAAGGATTGATGGATGAATATATAGATAAGTTTCTCAATGATGTGAAACAACTTATAATAAAATGATGCTTAAGGCTTGACTTTGCAGAATTCTCTTTTCTTTCCTTGTTTTTCTTTTCCTTATTTGTAACCTTTTTACCTGATCGAGTTTTTGATTTTCTTGAGTTCTGCAATTTAATAAATGAGGACCAATACATTATGCCAGCAGTACTTATCTTGCATTAGTCTTTCAACGTCAGAATATTCAGATTTTCATAAGCACAAAAACACGGATAAATTTTATGTGAGAATGTTGTAACTTTGAAAATTACAATCTCTATCATTTTATAATAATTTTTTTATTATTTTAAAAAATAATAAAAAATTAATTTTCATAATTTTCAAGATATTGGAGATCGTAATTTTTCAAAATTACAACCTCCAATTTATCCAAAGGGAGTATTAGTTTTAAAAAAACTGCAGAAATCCAATTAAACATCTCCCAATAATATATAGATCATATATACTTATGTAACAAGCTTAAAACAAATTCAGCAAATAATCACAAAGAACATAGGTAGGGTTGAAATTAGTTAAGAAAGGGGAGAGACTCAAAACTCTTCATAGGCAACCATCACAAGACTAAACCAGAAGCACATAGGCAACCATCACAAGACTAAACCAGAAGCACATAGGCAACTTAATTAACTACACGATTTGCAAAACCAAATGATTATCCCCATCTACCCATGTTGTCCAAGGCTTGCTGCAAAAGGGGAAAACGGTTAGCAAACAAGTTACAGCAAGCCTTCTTACAATACCTTCCATACATGGGACATTCTACATACAATTGTACCCAATTCAGAAGATATGTAGGGCATCCTACCAAGCATCTTGTACCCAACCCAGTATCAAGGCAGGGCATCTTGTCGCATACAAGAGACAAGGCATCTTACACATCCTGTACGCAACCTAGTTAAATATAAGGCATTCCACAAGAACCTGTACACAACCCAAGTTACTTTAGGGCATCCTGCACCTAACTATACCCAACCTAGAAGCTATGCGGGGCATCCAGCGTGCATGTGTTGGGAAATCACCGTACGACTCCCAGTTATGGTAAGCATCTTTCCTCTCTAAGGAACATCAACACTTACCTCGTATGGCCAGCGACAAGAGGATCCTGACACACAAACTCATATACAAGCACAAAAAAATCCACAGGGTATCCTTAATGAAACACAAACACAATCCAATATACAATGTCAACCTCAAAATAGGCACATATCAAGCCCTATTATATCCAGAAATTCCCAATAGCATAATCATATAAACTGCAAGCGTATAAACCGTAATAGGCAAACCGAAATCCCATAATCAAACAAGGGTATCTGGAGAAACCGATAAGATATAGATCTTACCTTGCAAGTGTCTGAACAAGATGCTATCCCTTTGCCTGTATTAGAAGAATCAGAAACACCTAACAACCATAAGGCAAAGACAACACAATACTAAGCATATAATACCAAATCAGAAACCAAAGACATCCTTAGATCCTTACCAAAAACTAACAACCCGGATACATCGATATCTTCCCCCTGAATGCATGATGTGATGACCAATAACTCAGCAAGAATCAACCTAATTATTAACCCCTATTTAATTTACAAATTTTGGCAACACCTCAGGGTATATGGATATGATTTGCGATTTCATCAATTACAAGAGGAATAGGTGAAATTTTAACATATAGTTAAAGGGGAATAGTTGCCAAACACTCTTATGAATAAAAGAAACAAAATTCAGAACCTACAGAAAGAATAATCAGAATTTTCCACACACATCCCTAGGAATTTCAGAAATAAAAATTAAATAGAAAATCTAGCCTTCTGATGATCAATTATATATAAAAAGATGCAGCATGGAAAGAGGATTCCAACGAGCTATCACACACAGAAATCTGATGAAGGATGATCAATTTTGGCTAGGGTATAGGGAGTAGAAATTTTGGCCAAGAGGGGGAGGGAGAGAGTTTGTTTTAGTGGGAAAAAGAGAGAATGATTGTATACTAGATAGGGTGGCCGGCCATGTTAATTTATAGGTTCTTAAGGAAGTTTAATTAAGAGATAATTCTCTACTTTTAAGCCTGGATAAGTTAGGATTAATGCAAAAGAGATAATTCTATTAAAATAATAACTCTATTTAAAAGGAAAAATTATCTAATACTTTGGATAATAAGGGATAAACTAAGGATAATTAACAAGAATTAAAACAGGAAATATCCTTAAACAATCATTTTAGGCCATCACACATTCATTTCTTCATGGGTAAAATGGTCATTTCTGCTATACCGGTACCTAGCTGCCATTTTTGACATACGGACTTGTAGAACATCTATCCTGTGGAGGATCAGGGTCTCACATAACTAATAACAACCAACCCTCTTAATTTTTCCTTAACATAAACTGACTAGATTCAATGCTTCACCGCTCCAAATGTTGGTTAATGTCTTTTACCTAATGGTACCTTTAATTTTTAAGAACCACAACCTATACCAGGTCTAAATAAATTAACTATACTAAACCAAATCAAGCATTTCTCACCAGAAATTAAAAGTGAACCAATCTCCTCAAACCTAAGTTGGATGGACTTCCATGGACATAACATAAGCATCAAAGAAGTATCAAAGTACATACCATATGAACAATAAGAAGTGAACACCCTAGATGCAAAATCACAAAACAAGAAGACTCAAAGAAAATAGAAGAACAATAAAAAAAAGAAAAAAAGAAAATATTCAGGATAGAAACTCAAGCATCTCTAGGAGACTGGATATCCCACTGAAGTAGAGGAGGTCCATTAGGTTTCTGATGCCAAAAATAGTTGTACATCCACTAAGTTGATGTCTACTGATACCTGACAGGCGTGGCTTACTGTGCCTGCAAGCTCCTAAGCAACTTAAGCGTGCTAGCCTGAGTTGTGTGCATCGCCATAAGTACATTGAATGTCCATCCCTGGTTATCTAGTATCTCTAGCATCGTCTTGGTCAGCACCTGTTGTTGACCAGCCAGCGCTTGCTACTGCAAAGAAATGGCCTCTTGTCGAGCTGAAATATCATCTCCCAAACCAGCTACTTGAGATGACGAACCAACTTCAGGTTGAAGACTCCTTTGAGACTCTTTAGGTGGTGGTGCCTACGGTCAAACAGATGCACCTCCTCTGGTATAGATTCTGGTGTAGTATGAATGGTAGTTAAGATTTGTCTGCTCGTAATCTAGTACTGTCACTCGAATCTTCGAGGAGATGTATGAATGTGTAAAGTGAAACAGAGGCCACAATATCAGAAAATATAACTCCTCCGGAGGCACAACACCAACCTTTAAGCACAGCCCCGAAATAAGATGCGGGAACGAAAAACAATTGTTAGTCTTTTGCTTCCAAGATAAAATCTTCCCAGCTATTATTTTCCCAACATCAAACTTCACACCTATAACTATTTTGTACAAGAGTAATGAAGACTCCTTATTAATTTCATGATCTTGCAAAGTAGGTATAAGGTTATGCCTATTAAATTCCTCCAGAATTTGGCTTCCCTATAGAAATTGGTCATAGTAACAGTACCACCTGGTGGCTCCTGCACTCCGTTACCCATTTTCAAAATATCATACACCAATAATAAATCTAGCTCCTTCTCTTGATATTCTTAATCATAATATTCATTAATAATAGCAGTAGTAAGAGGAATTGATCTCTGTCTAACCATAATAATTGGTCCAACAGCATCAGAAAAATTCGTATGGAATTCATAAATTAACTCACAGTAAGCATTAGCAAGATTATTTTTTTTGAATATGGAATTAGCAAGATTATGCACAGAAAAAGATTCCTAGCCCAACTTACTATACACTTCTTCATACATTAGCATGCCATGAACTTAACTCCTTGCAAATCATGCCTGGTAATCAAATGCACAAAACTTTTCTTGCCAGAAAAGACCATTCAATGTTTCATAGCATTTCTCAGTTGTTGCTGACATGAACCGAAAATTGTCAAACTCTGGAGCTACCCAAGAAGAAGAAGAAGTAGTGGTAGAACCCTGAATTCTCTTAGAAGGGTGGCGAGGAGGAAACGGTTCCTGAGCTGCTGGTTCTTTTGTTCTGCCCATTCTTGTTAAGGAATCTAGGTTAAGGTGTGAGACCTTGATCCTTAGTAGGTTAGATGTTCTAGAAGTCCATATGTCAAAAATAGCACCTAGGGATCGGTGCAATGGAAATGACCACTTTGCCTATGACGACTCGAGTGTGTGATGGTCCTAAGGCTTATGTCCAAAATTTCCCTAGGTATTATTCAGATATTTTGTGTTAGTTCTCCTTAGTTTAGTTTGCAAAAAATAGCCTAGATAATTCTTTTAAAAAATGTCCCCATTATTCTAGGTATTGTGGAATTATCTTTTAAACCAAACAAATAGTAAAGTCTAACCTCCTAACACACCTATATATACCTAAATCGACCACTATAATTTCCAACACACTTATTTTCTCTTTTGTTTCTTTCACACCTAAGCAAATGCAAGTCTTATTTCCCTTGCTTCCTTTGTGGCCGAAACCTATACACTGGCTACCAAAGATTTCCGAAAAACACCTCCTTCCTTATTAGATCAATACATGTGATTGATCATTATATTTCTCTCTTCGAGCTGCATCTTTCTTGCTTAAATTCACATTCAGAAGTTTAGTCATTTTTTGTATTATTGAAGTCGAGTTTCCCTTTCCCCTTTTTTGACATTTTGCATGTCGGACTGTCCCCTATAGAAAGCATACACCAATAAGAAATCCATAATACCATAATGGGGACACTACTTCAATAGTCTCTTAAATCTCTCATAAGCTTCATAGAGTGTCTCCTTCGGCAACTGCTTGAAATTAGAGATTTCATGCCTCAATTGGGAAGTCCTTGTGGTTGGGAAAATTTGGCCAAGAAAGCATTCATTAGCTCATCCGAAGTAGATATGGAACCATTGGGTAAGTTTTCCAACCAGTCTATAGCTTTCCCAGCAAGAGAGAAAGGGAAACGATGCAGCTTTATTGCTTCAGTAGGAACCCTATTGAACTTGAATGTGTCTGTCAGCTTCACAAGCATATTCACATGTTTCATTGGGTCCTCCTTCTTTTGCCTAAAGAACTAGTGATTCTCCATCATCAGAATCATTGCAGGCTTGATTTTGAAACTATTGGCAGGAATTACTGGCCTACGAACCCTATCACCTAGTAGCTCGGTTGTTGGTGTGTTGTAGTCTTTCATCATTCTGTTTCTGGGAGGTGGGTTGTCCACCCCTGGAGCTGGATCTACATTGTCCCCTCCATAAACACCTCCTCCTTGATTATTCATTGCTCGGTCTCAAATCCTAGGGCATCTTAACTTCTAAATAGTCCTCTTAATATCAGGGTCAACTGGTGCAAGATCAAACTTCTTACTCCTTACGTTATATCTGCTTTCCAGTTCTGCACACTCAAAAACAAAAAAAAACAGGAATTTAATCTAAAAAAATAATAAGAGATGAATTATACTTCTTAAAACTGTTTTCCCCGGCAACAATGTCAAAAACTTGTTAAAGTAAGTTGAATTTACTTCCTTGCAAGTGCACCATGTCAACAAGTAATATATTTCTAAAGAAAGAGAACTGAACCACAAGGAAAATATGTCTAAAACTAATCAATTTGTCAAATTCTTTCACTCTAGTTAAATCAATCTAATAGTGTGTAGATTTTAAATTTAGAAAGTACTAAAAGTAAATAACTGTAATAAAATTGTAGAATAAAATAAATCAATGGTTTGTATTCAGAATTTTGATATAGAATCTGTTTTGTTAACTAACCTAGAAGATGTCCTGATTTCTTGATTCCAATAATACCTTTCTATGCTACTACTGGCTAATCTAGAACCCCTAATTAGCTATATTTCTATGCTAAAAATTTTTTAACCCTAGGTTTGACAAATATATTTCTATTATGTCAATTAAGTGACCTAGTTATTCTACTCTTGTGTCAGAACCTAAACCAATATTCTTACCAAATTTGGTTGACCTAGCACGAAGTGATCAATTTTGTAATAAAGAACAAGGTAGAATAATCTTCATTGGTTAATAGGTCAACAGATTCTAGTTTGAATCATGTTTGGGCACTTAGAAACTAAAACGACGAAAGAAAAAGAAAGAAAATAAAATAAAATCAATTGTCATACAAAAATCCAAATAACACACCATGAATTAATCTTCGAAAGATGATAAACCCTAATATTGAAAACTAATGTTTAAGCTCTAAAACTAAGAACTTGATGCTATACAATGAACCCTTGATGTCTATTTATACTAAAACCTAAGTAAATAGTCTTAATCTGTATGTGTCCTTAACCAATATCTTTAGTGTGGATTTTATGGGACCAACTAGCTGGTGTAAGTGAACCAGCCGGTTTGTTGACATTCGACAAGTTTGACCTTTTTCTCATCTGATGAACCAACCGGTCGGTTGAGCTTTGGCTTCTAGTTTATTTTGAGCCAACCTGGTTGGTTGAGCTTCGGCAATAGTTCTTGTTTACACCGACCGATCGGTTGACATTAACCAACAAGTTGGTGGTCATCTGCGATAGCCCAACGTCTTTGCAAGTATTCCATTGTGTCTTTCGTCTGAAAACATTATCTTTTGTTGCTAAAATTCCGTTTAAGCCTTCTTAACCCCAATACTTAGAAAATGATAAAAAAATTCACTAAATTAACAAATTTAAATTATAATTACCTTTAAATATAACCAAAATCATAACAGATGACCAGTGTTAGAAATAGGTCATCGAATCTCCTCAAATTGGAACTTTTCTAGTCCCTATAAAAAATAGTTTGATAAAGACACACACCAATAACCAGATATTTTCAATCAAGAAAATTGATTCACTTTTACATAACCAACATTAGACACTCAATTCCGAGGTTTTAGTATTTCAATTCTCAACTATCTGCATCAATTTTAGTTTCTTATATAGGAATTAATATTTTAAAACATCCAATATCTATGCACTAGTTGTGAGACTCTGAATTTGAGTCCTAGAGGCCCAGAAGGTAGTGTAAGTGAAATACCCATTTTGCCCTAGAAGAAATGGATGTGTGATGGCCGAAAATGGTATGGAATGTCTAGTAATCATTTCCAGTTTACTTACTCTTTGATCTGTTTCCTTAATGGTTTAATCTTATCTTAGGAAGTAAAATCCCTAAAATTAAGTAAGGATAATTCCAGAATTTAATTCTGATAATTATCTTACCTTATATAACCTTC
Organism: Passiflora organensis; assembly: GCA_019739055.1. Taxonomy (NCBI): domain Eukaryota; kingdom Viridiplantae; phylum Streptophyta; class Magnoliopsida; order Malpighiales; family Passifloraceae; genus Passiflora; species Passiflora organensis. Next base: position 641,729 of record JAEPBF010000238.1, on the reverse strand, counting down.
AAAGTAGGGAAATGAATCCCATAAACACCTTATATAAAGAGTAGCCGACCACGCTTACCCACACACATTAAAAACACACAATTTTTGTCAAACATCAAACCCTACATCCTATTACTGTCGAAATTTCTTTTGATCTTCAAACTAGCATAACTCTCTCATCCTTTGTCAGAATTTGGAAATAATAGCTTGTTGGAAAGATCTTTCCATCCTCTATCTGTCTATCTTTGGTTTGTCATCAGAAGGTTAGTTTTTCTCTGTCAAAGTCCAAGTCGTAATTCTTCTATTTTGGTGCTGAAATTGTGTGTTTGTCCCTTCAAGAGATTTCTATTTTTGTTCTTTTTGTTCGTATTATTGTTTGGAATCCATTCATGTTTTAAAACCATGAATTCATCCTTTGAATCTTCCCTATACATGAAATCAGTATGCCCTACTATTTGCTCTATTGTAGTCGATTTTGATCAATTGATTAATTTGTTGGTTTCTGATCTTGTTCCTTTTCATTTTATGTGTTATTAACACCTAATCTTTCTTTGTTAACATGAAATTGCAATTTTCCCTACTGCCCTATTCTAAATGCCAAAAACTTGTATGATGATTAGGATGGTAGTTCAGGTTGATTTTTGTTAACTTTTTTGGCTATCACATCACACATCCAAGGAGGAGGCACCTGCGGCATCTAATCATTGGTTTCTGATAGGTTTGGTGAGTGGAATTGGTAAGGAAATAGGGTATTTACTTGATTACTGAGTATGCATGCTTAGCTTGGTTTTGTCTATGTCTTATGATGTTATAGGTGGTTCGGATCCATTGAATAAGGCCAAAGGAAGAGCTTCTTGTTCAGAGTCAAGAGAGGTAGGATCTACGCCTCATTGGTTTCTCCAAAGATCCTTACTGTTTACTTGTTGCTTTCGGTGCATACCCTTGTTAATATTGCATTCGCATATCTTGTATGGGGTATGCAGGAGTTGCGGATTGAGAGAGGATTCCTTAAGCATTGTTGAACCCTTGAGATAGGTTATACGTGCCTAATTTGCATGTGTTGTGTGAATTGAACATACTGATTTTGTTCTGACATGATTGAGGATACCCCATTGTGGTAGTGTGCATTGTCAGGATCCTTTTTCGGTGGCCATTCTGGGTAAGCATTGATGCTCTTTGGGAGAGGAGAGGTTCTTACTGGTATTGGAGTTGTATGGGTGGCAATCCCTAGCAAGAGCTCGTTGGATGCCTAGTCTTTGTGTGGCTAGATGCCCTTATCCTTGTGTGGTTTTGATGCCCTTGTCCTTGTGTGGTTTGGATGCTTTGTCCTTGTGTGGCTTGGATGCTTTGTCCTTGTGTGGCTTGGATGCCTTATCCTTGTGTGGCAAGATGAATAGGCTTGCTGATTAGCTTTTGTGCTAACCTATATCCTTTGTGCAGCGAAGCCTTGGAGAAGATAGGTGAAAGGGGATGGCCTTTTCCTATTGCCAAGATGATTGATGAATTTTTCCTACCAGTGTACTTCTGATTTTCGAAAGTGTTTATAGTCCACCCTCAGCCTTAGTTTCAGCCCTACACCTTTGAATTGTTTAAATGGATTGCATGCCATCCCTTAGATGTGTAGAGATGATCTGATGTTTTCTGGGAGTTGTTTGAGAGTTATTTGTTTAAGATTTTTGTAGATCTCATGATGTTGTTACCCTCCGAAAAGCAATGGTAATGAGGGTAACAACAATAAGAACTTTTTTGGTCCGAATTCCAATGGATCTACGTTGAATTCTTAGCAACGTCGATGTTACAACTGTAGAAAGATAGGGCGTATTTAGAGGGAATGTCTGAAACCAAGACGTATCACAGGTGCACCTAGCACAGGTCGAGGCGAACACGCCAATCTCACTAAAACACCAGCACTCGCACCAAGAGGACCACCAATAGATCAACAAGTGAGACGCAACCAAGACCAATAAGGCTATTCACCCTAACTGATACCAAGGGTAGTTCTGATGTGGTGATAGGTACTATTTCAGCCTTTGATCAAAATGCTAAAGTATTGTTAGATCTCGGAGCAAGCAGGTCATTTGTAAGTCCAAGGATAGCACTTAGTATAGATCTAACTCTGTCTCCATTGTCTCCTCCTATTACGGTTCTAACTCGTTTGGGAGAGCAACTGATTTGTGATCTAGTCTACATCGGTTGTGTTGTACATATGGGTTTGAATGTACTTGAGAAGGATCTGATCCCATTGGACATCCGAGAGTTGGATGTGATCTTAGGCATGGGCTATTTGGAAAAGTATCAAGCCCAAATGGAGTTTTTCACCAAGCGTGTGTGGTTCATTTTTCCTGATGGTGCTGAGTACTACTTTCAACATGATAGGCGAGTTGTTCCAACTTGCATGATTTACTAGCCCGATAAGAAACGATTGATCTGCAAAGGATGTACTGTGTACCTCGTGCACGTACATGATGTTTCTAAACAATCTTCGGATATGGATTATATTCCATTGGTTCACAAATTTCCGAATATATTTCTAGAAGACATAGCCGGTTTGCCACCAGCCAGGGAAGTGGAATTTGACATTGAATTAGTGCCTGGTACAAATCTGATTTCCATTCCTCCGTATAGTATGGCTCTTATGGAAATGAAGAAACTAAAACCGGAATTGGAAGATTTTCTGGATCGTGGTTTTATTTGACCTAGTATGTCACCTTGGGGAGCACCTGTCTTGTTCGTGAAGAAAAAAGATGGTTTGCTGCGACTGTGCATCGACTATCGATAGCTATATCGTGTGACCATGAAGAATGAGTATCCACTACCGCCTATCGACGACTTATTCGACCAGCTCCAAGGTGCAGTTGTGTTCTCCAAGATCGATGTCAGTTCTAGATACCATCAATTGCGAGTTCATGATGTTGATATTCAGATCGAGATACGGCTACTACGAATTTCTGGTTATGCCATTTGGTTTGACCAATGCACCAGCCATGTTCATAGATCTGATGAATCGTGTCTTCCGTGAATTCCTAGACAAATTTGTGATAGTCTTCATCGACGACATTCTGATTTATTCAAAATCGGAAGAGGAGCATGCTGAGCACTTGCAGATTATGCTGAATATTCTGAGGGATCGGTAGTTGTTTGCAAAGTACTCTAAATGCAAATTTTGGTTACGCGAAGTTGGTTTCCTTGGCCATATTATTTCTGCTCAAGGTGTTTTAGTTGATCCGAAAAAGATTGAAGCCGTAGTTACTTGGGAACCCCCATGAACTATGTTCAAAGTTCGTAGTTTCCATGGCTTGGCTCGATACTACCGTCGCTTTGTGGAAATTTTTTAATCACTTACTGGACCATTGATGAAATTGATGCACAAAGGAGAACCGTTCGTGTGGAACGAAAAATGCCAGCAAAATTTTGAAGAATTGAAAAGCCAGTTGGTTTCCGCACCAATCCTCACCTTACGAGTTGGTGGGAAAGAGTACGTGGTGTGCAGTGATGCATCAAAATCCGGACTTGGATGCGTATTTATGCAAGACAGGAAAGTCGTTGCCTATACTTCCCGATAGTTGCAACTGCATGAAAGCAATTATCCTACGCATGATTTGGAGATTGCAGCCGTGGTGTTTGTGTAGAAAATATGGCGCTGCTATTTGTGTGGCGAGACGTGCAGAATCTTCAGTGACCACAAAAGCCTGAAGTATCTCCTTACACAAAAGGAATTGAACATGAGACAACGAAGATGGGTGGAGCTATTTAAAGATTATGATCTAATAATCTAATATCATCTTAGAGAAGCGAATGTTGTCGCTGATGCCTTAGGCTAAAAGTTTCATCCTCCTTCCCCATCGGTTTTGGCATACATACATGCCAATGTTGCTGGATTTAAAAGCTACACGTGTGCATGTTGGCACTAATTTTTCTGGTTCATTGTTGGTGTGAATCGAAGTCACGCCTACCTTGATTAAGGAGATCCGGAATCAGCAATCAGAAGATTCGAAACTAGATGAAATTCGGAAGCAATTATCTGATGGCGTTGATGTCATAGCTCGCGATTTTAGAGTGCGAGATGATGGAGTTCTTGTCTTCAGAAACCGGGTATGTGTACCACAAGAAGTTGATATTCGTAATCTAATATTGTCTGAATCATATAGTTTGAAGTTCGCTATCCATCTTGGTAGCACAAAGATGTACCAAGACTTGAAGGAGCAGTATTGGTCATCGCTGAGTTTGTTGCCTGATGCCTCGTATGTCAACGAGTAAAGATTGAGCATCAAAGATGCTAGTCTACTTCAGTCACTTTCGATTCCAGAATGGAAGTGGGAGCATGTCACGATTGATTTTGTGACCTATTTTCCTAGATCTCATCGAGGATACGATGCCATTTGGGTGATCGTGGATCGATTGACAAAATCTGCACACTTCCTTTCTATATGTACGAAAGACACACCCGAGAAATTGGTTGTACGTTACTTGGACAAGATTGTTCGATTGCATGGAGTGCCAATTTCAATCCTTTTAGATCGTGGCCTTCATTTTACATCGTAATTTTGGGAGAAATTCCACAATGCGTTATGTTCAATATTGAATTTCAGTATAGCATTTCATCCCCAGACTGATGGCCAATCTGAAAGAACAATTTAGACATTCGAGGACAAGCTGCGTGCGAGTGTACTAGACCAACATACCAGTTGGGATCGATGTCTACCATTGACAGAATTCATTTACAACAATAGTTTCCATACAAGCATCTGTATGTCTCCTTATGAAGCATTATATGGGAGACATTGCAGAACACCCGTTTGCTGGAATAAAGTAGGTGAGAGACGCCTGGACAATCCAAAATTGACTGATCAAACGACAAAATAGCTAAACTTGGTTCGGAAAAGGCTGAAGACGGTCAAGGATTGGCAGAAAAACTATGCCGATAATCGACAAAGGGAACTGGAATTTGCAGTAGGTGACAAAGTGTTCTTGAAGGTCCCTCCGTGGAAGGGTGTCCTTCGTTTATAGCAGCGAGCTAAGCTAGCACCTCGTTATATTGGTCCATATAACATTGTCGAGAGGATCGGCCCTGTTGCATACCGACTTGCCTTACCTCTGAATATGGAAAGAAGTCACAACATGTTTCATATATCAATGTTGAGAAAATATATGCGAGACCCTCCTCATGTGCATGAAGAACCAACAGTCGAAGTTGCTGAAGACTTATCCTATCCTATACAGCCAATTGCCATACTAGATTGGTCAGTTTGTCAGGTTCGCATTTGAAACGTGCCTATTGTATGAGTTGTTCGGCTTAATGGCAAAATTGGAACAGTCTTGGGAGACTGAGGAATCTATGCGTGTAAAATTTCCTAACCTATTTGTTAAGTACTTGTGCTGAAATTTCGAGGACGAAATTCTTATAAGAAATGGAGGATGTGAGATCTCGAATTTTGAGCCTAGAAGTTCAGAAGCTAATGCAGGTGAAATGCCCATTTTTCCCATGAATAAATGGATGTGTGATGGCCGAAAATGGTATGGAATGTCTAGTAATCATTTTTGGTTTCATTACTCTTTGACTTATTTTCTTATTGGTTCAATCTTACCTTAGGAAATAAAATTCCTAAAATTAAAGATAATTCAAGAATTTAATTCTGATAATTATCTTACTTTATCTATCCTTTAAAGTAGGAAAATTATTCCCATAAACACCCTATATAAAGAGTAGCCGACCACATTTTCCCACACACAATAAAAACATGCAATTTTCATCAAACATCAAACTCTACACCCTAATGCTGCCGAAATTTCCATGATCTACAAATTAGCATAACTCTCTCATCCTTTGTTGGAATTTTGCAAATAATAGCTTGTTCGAAAGATCTTTCCATCCTCTATCTATCTATCATTGGTTCGTCATCAGAAGGTTAGTTTATCTTTGTTGAAATTCAAGTCATAATTTGTCGATTTTGGTGCCCAAATTGTGTGATTTTTCCTTTAACTAATTTCTGTTGTTGTTCCTTTTGTTTGTATGATTTTTTGGCATCCATTCATATTGTAAAACCATAAATTTATCTTTTGAATCTTCCCTATAGAGGAAATCGGCATGCCCTACTCTTTGCCTTATTGTTGCCGATTTTGATCAATTGATTAACATGTTGGTTTCTGATCTTGTTCCTTTTGATTGTATGTGTTATTAACACATAATCCTTCTTTATTAACAAGAAATCGCAACCCCTAAGGCTTGTATACATGAAATCGCAATTTGCCCTACTACCCTATTCTAAATGCCAAAAACTTGTATGATGATTGGGATGGTAGTTCAGGTTGATTTTTGTTAAGATTTTGGCTATCACATCACACATCCTAGGAGGAGTCACCTGCGGCATCTAATCATTGGTTTCTGATAGGTTTGGTGAGTGGAATTGGTAAGGAAATAGGGTATTTACTTGATTACTAAGTATGCATGCTTAGCTTGGTTTTGTCTTTGCCTTATGATATTATAGGTGGTTTGGATCCCTTGAATAAGGCCTAAGGAAGAGCTTCTTTTTCAGAGTCAAGAGAGGTAAGATCTACACCTCATCAGTTTATCTAGAGATCCCTGTTGTTTGCTTGTTGCTTTCGGTGCATACCCTTGTCAATATTGCATGCGCATATCTTGTATGGGGTATGCATGAGTTACGTATTGAGATAGGATTCCTTAGGCATTGCTGAAACTTTGAGATAGGTTATGAGTGGCTAATTTACATCTGTTGTGTGAATTGAACATACTGATTGTGTTCTGACATGATTGAGGATACCCCGTCATGGTGGTGTGCCTTATACTTGCTTGTGTGTGCTTGTAAGTGTTTGTGTGTCAAGATTCTTTTCTAGTGGCCATTCGATGTAAGCGTTGATGCTCTTTCGGAGAGAAGAGGTTCTTACTAGTATGGGAGTTGTATGGGTGGAAATCCCTAGCAAGAGCTCGTTGGATGCCTAGTCCCCGTGTGGCAAGATGCCCTTATCCTTGTGTGGTTTGGATGTCCATATCGTTATGTGGTTTGGATGCCCTTATCCTTGTGTGGCTTAGATGTCTTGTCTTTGTGCGGGAAGATGAATAGGCTTGCTGATTAGCTTGTGTGCTAACTTTTATCTTTTGTGCAGCGAAGCCTTGGACAACACATGTGGAAGGGGATGACTTTTTCCTATTACCGAGATGATTGATGAGTTTTTCCTACTTGTGTACCTTTGATTTTCAAAAGATTTTGTAGTCTTCCCTCAGCCTTAGTTTCGGCACTACACCTTTGAATCATTTGAATGGATTGCATGACATCCCTTAGATGTGTAGAGATGATCTGATGTTGTTTGGGAGTTGTTTGTTTAAGATTTCTATAGATCTTTTGATGCTGTGACCCTACTGAGATTCTTGTAATCTTATCCCATTGTTTTCACCATTTTTTAGGCTTAGGTACATCCGATGTTAATGGTACCAGTGTGTGAGATCAAGGCTACGCGGTGGGATGATATTGCATCACATTTGAATACATGTTTCTTGATTGCTTATGCATATAACATGAATTGTTATTGGACTATTTTCTGGTCTTTCAAGTTCCTCCTTTGCTTGTTGTTTCCAAATTATATTAGAGGTTTACTTGTTGGATATTTGGATCCCTATGAGACTTGTGTGTTGTGGATTCATTGATTAAATTTAAAGACTTCCACTGATGTTTTTATTCACTTCATATAATACCAAAATACTCATCCAATATCGTGCTCCAACTGTTATAAGTATAAAGAATAAACATGTTAAAATCGGTTCTAAGTGGATAAACCTTGTGAGATTCAGATAGGTCCTAGGTTAGGTTTATTTGAGTTTGACGGAGGTAAAGGTCTCACTTAGGAACAATTTTGGAAATATGAATGTGGGTCCTTACACTAGTTCATCAAACCAACCAGAATGCTTAATGAAATTTTAGTAGTGTAGCTCAAAGATCCTATCATGTTTAACCCACCATAAATATTTTTATTTTTATGTGCTTCACAATTTTCTTTTCCTTTTCAATTCCCAGCACATAATAATTCCATTCTTTCACTAAAATAACAAAACAATTAGTGAAACAAACCAATAGATTAATCAATACTAGCCAACTCTCTTATTTTTTCTCAACATAAACTAATTAATTTATTGCTTCATTTCTCTAGATATTAGTTAATGTTTGAACCTAATATCACCTTTAATTTGTAAAACCAATTTCAAAATATCAAAGGTTTAATTTTAATCAACCATACTCAACAAAATTGAATATTCATTGTCAGTGTTTTTAGAAGTGAACAAATCTCCTCAAAATTACTATAAATGGAGGTCTTGGACATAATATCAAATTCGAAATATCATAACATACCATGACAAACATAACATAATATAACATAACAAAACATAAGAACAAAAATCCGAAAATAGTGCAAATATAAATAAAAAAAAATATACGAGACAACAACTTATCTCCCTCTTCGTGCGTGATCGCCATCACCCCACTGTGCTGGAGAGAAACCATCTGGGTTCAGATGCTGAAACTGCTCAAACATCCACTAAGTTGTATCCTTCTGATATTTCATAGATCGCATCTATTGTTCTTGGATTTGCTGGAACAACTTGATCTACCTATTTTGATATGCTCTCACCTCCCACAATGTCTCTGGAATAATCTTCTAATTTTCCTACCAATGTTTGCTACTGTATAGAAATTTCTTCAAGGTGTGCCACTAGATCAGCATCTACAGTAGTTTACAAAGAATTTCCTTGCTCCATTGGCCGATCAAGATGCGGTGGTGCCACTGGTGGGGGTTCAGCGTCTTCTCCCTTATACCATCTTTTGTAATATTTGAAACAAGAATAATTTGTCTTTGTCTTCATTCCTTTAGTCTCCTTAACTTTTTCCCCACTATAAGAATAGGTGAAGGGCATCAATGCCTTAAGGATTGGAAAGTAAGGCTCTTCATGTGCCACCATTCCAGCTTCTATATGCAAAGCCGATATCATATGTGGAAAAGGGAGACAATTATTCACCTTCTGGTTCAAGGAAAGAATTTTTCCAGCAACTATTTTCCCCATATTGAATCGTATATCCATCATAATTTGGGACATCAACAAACTTGCTCCTTAGTGATCTCGTGGTCTTGGAATGTAGGGATTAGTTATGCCTCATGAATATACTCCGAAATTCAGCCTCCCTACAACAATTGGTAATCGTAATAGTACCACCAATTGGCTATTCCACACCTTCCCTGAATGTCAAAACATCATAAGCAAACATCAAATCTGGTTCCTCTTCCTCCTCATCTTCTTCCTCATTCTCATATTCCAAACCATAGTAATTATTAGTAACATCAGCAATAATTCTAACAAACCATTGTCTAACCATCACAAACCCATCAATTGCATCAGGCATGTTTGTATAAAATTCATACACAAGTTTAGAATACGCATCCGCAGGAGTTTGATTAGCAAACGATTCCCAACCAAGCTTTTCACATAATTCTTGAAAGTGTGGGGGATGACGCATACCATATCTTGTATACTTTGCTCAGTACTTGAAATTGAGTACCTTCTCCTGTCAGAACTGGCATCCCTTCAATATTTCGTACCTCTTCTCTGCTACAACTAATGTGAAATGGAAGGCACCAAATTCTGGCACCTCTTTGAATGATGAAGCTCGGAGTGTGGAGCCTCGACCACATTTAGAAAGACTACAAGGAGGAGAACTCTCTAGTTGGCTGGTTGTTCCCTTGGTTCTACTCATTCTTCTTGCTGGGTTTGAGGTGGAAGGGGGAGGAAAAACTTGTGGAGGTCTGGAAATTTAGTGACAGAGAAGGATAATGGTGGTGGACATGTGGATGGAGATGGGCGTTTATGAGAGGGGGAAGGTGTTTTCAGATGGAATTTAAGAGAGAAGGGAGAGGGTGGCCAATTTTAGAGAGAAAGTATGTTTGCAAAACATTAGGGTTGTAAAAGTAAGGAAGAAAGGAAAAAGGGGTTCTTAAAAACCTTCTCCCGACACACCGACTGGTCAGTTGATGGTAACCGACCTATCGGTTATCATTCACATTCTGGCATTGGGGACTTATCGTTAACCGACTAGTCGGTTGATGGTAACCGACTGGTCAGTTATTATTCGCATTCTCTTGGTTGTAACCGACTGGTTGGTAGGTCGTCAACATGACTCTTCATTATAACCGACTGATCATAAAGTCTCACATAGAGTGGTCTGTTGTCCTTCATATGCCTAACCGACTCAATTTCCTATTTTATTCCTCAAACTTAATTTACTGCACAGAAACAAACTCACTAGTAATAAACCCTCTTTTCTTCTCTTGTCTCACTTTCTCTTTTCGTTCTTTCATTTTCTCCCTTTTCTTTTATGATGGATTCAGCGTCTTATTTATGGTCCTGGAATAACCTTATACAATTCCATCTCCAGATTTTAGGATGATGGTAAAGGCTGGAGATACCTCCCCATCGTAATAAGGCTTAAATCTTTGCCCATTCACTATGAAAGAATTTCAAGATTTGGGGTTCTGCACTTCCTCTAAGTCATAACGAAACATAACTACTACTATCAAGGGTTCAGAACATATTGATTTCAATTTTCCTAGGAATAGTCTCAGTCTGGAATTAAATAGTAGCACCTATATTCATGGCATGAACAATTGGCCTTTGATGTGCTTGTCATGCCATCTTTTATTTTTTCTTTGTAAACTCTGACATTCTCATAGGCCAGTTGACTTAGCTCCTCTAATTCATTCAATTATAGCATCTGTTTTTTTCCATCTACTAACATGCCATACTTCAAATTCTTAATTTCTTAGTAGGCCTTGTGCTCTAGCTCCACAAGTAGATCACACGCCTTACAGGAATGGTGTTATTCTTAATAGTTCCTTATAAGCCGTCCGGTATGCCCAGAGTGCATCTTCTAATTTGCTAGACCAATCTTCTCTTGTAGTGCCAACAATCTTCTCTAGAATTCTCTTTATCTCTCTGTTGGAAAATTTTGCCTAGGCATTGGTGTGGGGGTGATAAGGTCGAGCCACTTTATTTCTATAATGACCACAATTCCTACCTATTAAAATTTGCTTCAATTAAGGACATTACCGTTGTAAAATCCAAACAAGCCCAAAGACACCTAGAACCTATCTGAATCCCACCAGGCTTACCCATCAATTTTTTTTTGACTTTTAGCAAAATCGTTCTATATGTTTAATAAGAAATGGAGCATGATATTGGACAATCATTCTGGTATCATACAGAATGAATAAAACATCAGCGGAAGTCTTTATTTTTTTAGAATCAAAACACACAAGTCCCATAGGGATCCAATAACTAGCAAGAAATCCTCCAACATGTTCCAAAATATAACAATCAAAAAAGGGATCTTGAAAAAAAATAGAAGAGTAGTCCAATCTATGATCATATTGTATGTGCAAGCAACCAAGGAGATAGCAATGCAAAAGTGATGCAATATCACCCCACCGTGCAGCCTTGATCTCACACACTGGTACCATGAATAGTGAATATACCTAAGCCTGAAAAAGGATGGAAATAACAGAATGAGATTACAAGAATCTCAGTAGGGTCACAACATCATAAGATCTATAGAAATCTTAAACACAAATCTCCCGAACAACATTAGATCATTCTTACACATATATGAGTATTATGCAATTCAAGAATTCAGTTAAGCCGAAACTAAGGCTGAGGGTGGACTGCAAACACTTCCGGAAATCAGAAATACACAGGCAGGTAAAACTCATCAGATTGCTCTCGGCAATAGGAAAAAGAAAAGTCATCCCCTTCCACCTGTGTTATCCAAAGCTTACTGCACAAAGGGTAAAAGGATAGCACACAAGCAAATCAGTAAGCCTATTCATCTTGCCACACAAGAACAAGACATCCCAATCCGCACAAGGACAAGGGTATCCCAAACCACACAAGGACAAGGGTATCCAAAGCCACACAAGGACTAAACATCCCAAGCCACACAAGGACAAGGGTTTCCTACAACACAAGGACCGTACATCCAACGAGCTCATGCTGGGGATTGCCACCCTTACGACTCCCATACCAGTAAGAACCTCCCCTCTCACAAGGACCATTAGTGCTTACCCCGAATGTTCACCGGAAAAGGATCCTGACACACAACACATACCAGCACACACAAGCAAGTACAAAACACAATACCACAATAGGGTATACTTAATCATGTCAGAACGCAATCAACATGTTCAATACACACAACACATGCAAACTAGGCACTCATATCCTATCTTAAGGGATTCGGTATAGCCTAGAGGATCGCATCTTAGTCCGCAATTCAAGCATTCCAAGTACAACATATGCGCATACAACATTACATGTAAAGGCATCGAAATTAACAAGCAAACAATAACGATCTCTGGAGAAACTGATGAGTCTTAGATCCTACCTCTCTTATCTCTAAACAAGAAGTTATTCCCTTATCTTTATTCAACAATTCTGCACTACCTATAGCATCACAAGGCAAAGCCAAAACCAAACTAAGTATGCATATCCAATATCCAATTAAATACCCTATTTCTTTACCAATTCCACTCACCAAACCTATCAGAAACCAGTGATCAGATACCACAAGTACCTCCCCCTTGGATGTATGATGTGATAGCCAAAAATTTAACAAGAAACAACCTGAATTACCATCATTATCATACAATTTTTGGCACTAAGAATAAGGAAATAGGGCAAGTTGCGATTTCATGTTAACAAGTTGTAGGAGTTGCGATCTCATGTAAAAAGAAAGGATTAAGGGTTTATAACATGTATAATCAAAAGAAACAAGATCAGAATCCAATAGGTTAATCAATTGATCAAGATAGGCAACAATAGGCAGTAGAGCAAAGGTAGGGCATACTGATTTTATGTATAGAAAAGATTCAAAGGACGAATTCATGATTGTTCACTATGAATGGATATTAAACAATCATACGAATAAAGGTAACAACATCAAAGATCAATCAAAGGCAGAATTATAAAATCTGAAAACCTAATTCCGTCGAATTACGATTTAACTTTAGAGAAAGAAATACTAACCGACAGAAAAAAACCAAAATGGTTGGAAAGAGGATGAAGAGAGCTTTCCAACAAGCTATTATTTGTAGGAATCCTAGAAACAATGAGAGAGTTATGCTTTTTTGAAGTTCAAGAAAATTTTGGCAGAAATTTGGAGGTGTAGGGTTTTTAGGTCCTACGAATTTTGTGTGTTTTTTGTATAAGATTTTTGTGTGGTTGACTTCCTATTTATATAAGATGGTTATGGGATTAAAATCCCTATCTTCAAGGCTTAATTAAAGTAAGATAATTATCAGAATTAAATTCTGTAATTATCGCTCCTTAAACTTAGAGTTTTTATTTCCTAAGGTAATTATCAACCATTAAAGAATTAATTTAAAGGGAATTAATACCAGAAATAATTACTAGACATCCCTTACCAATTTCGGCCATCACACATTCTTTTCTTCAGAGGAAAAATGATCTTTTTCACCTACACTGGCTTCTGGACTTCTAGGACTCAAAATTCAGGATCTCACATCCTCCCCTCCTTATAAGAATTTCGTCCTTGAAATTTAGCACAAGTACCTAAGCAAACAAGTAAGGAAATTTTGCACGCATAGATTCCTCAGTCTCCCAAGACTGTTCCTCAATTTGGCCATTACACTAAACAACTCGCACCATAGGCACACTTTGATTGCAAAGCTGTCGAACTGACCGATCTAGTATGGCAACTGGCTATACGGGATAGGATAGGTCTTCAGAAATTACAATTAGGAGTTCTTCGAGCACTTGAGCAGGGTTTTGCACATACTTTCTCAACATAGATAAGTGGAACACATTGTGAATTCTTACCATATATGGAGGTAAGGCAAGTCGGTATGCAACAGGGCCGCGACAATGTCATACATACCAATATAACGAGGTGCTAGCTTACCTTGCTGCTGAAAACAAAGGACTATTGATTCTGGGCTGTTTTTAGCCGTTGTCAAATCAAGTTCAACTGTTCTGTTGCTTGATCAATCAATTCCGAATTGTCTAGACGTCTTTCACCTACTTCATTCCAACAAATGGGAGTCCTGCAACGTCTCCTATATAATGCTTCATAAGGTGCCATACCGATGCTTACATGAAAACTATTGTTGTAAGCAAATTCTGCCAACGGCAGACATCGATCCCAACAAGTTTACTGATTTAACACACTTGCTCATAGCATGTCTTCGAGTGTTTGAATCGTGCTTTCTGTTTGGCCATCGGTCTGGGGATGAAATGCCATACTGAAATTCAATCTCGAACCCAGCGCATTCTGGAATTTCTTCCAAAATTGTGAGGTGAAACGATCACGATCTGAAATGATGGAAACTGGCACTCCATGCAATCGAACAATCTCATCCAAATAACGAACAACCAATTTCTTAGGTGTATCTATCACACGTATAGGGAGGAAGTGTGCAGATTTCGTCAATCGATTCACAATCACCCCAAATGGCATCGTATCCTTGCTGAGATCTAGGCCGGCCACAAAATCTATTGTGACATGCTTCCACTTCCATTCTGGAATCGGAAGTGACTGAAGTAGTCCAGCGGGTCTTTGATGTTCGATCTTTACTTGTTGACATACGAGGTATCGGGCAATGAACTCAGCAATGTGGCGTTTCAGGTTTGGCCACCAATACTTCTCTTTCAAATCTCGATACATCTTAGTGCTTCTGGGATGGATAGCGAACTTCGAAATATGTGCCTCCGATAGAATAAGGTTACGATATCAATATCTTGTTGAACACATTTGAAGACAGCCACTTCGTCATCTCGTATTCTGAAATCATGAACTATGGCATCAACACCATCAGAAAGTTACTTCCGAATTTCAATTAGTTTTGGATCCTCTAATTGCTGATTTCGGATTTCTTCAATCAAGGTAGGTGTGACTTCAATTTGTGCCAACAATGAAACAGAATAATCAGTGCCTAGATGCACACGATTAGTCCTCAAATCGAGCAACATAGGCATGTAATGGGTGCGCATATAGGCCAAAACCGATGGGGAAGGAGGATGAAACTTTTGCTTAAGGCATCAGCAATAACATTTGCCTATCCAGGATGATATTCGATGATCAAATCGTAGTCTTTGATCAGCTCTACCCATCTTCGTGGTCTCATATTCAATTTTTTTTTTGTGAGTAGGTACTTCAAGCCATTGTGATCGGTAAAGATTCGGCATGTCTCGCCGTATAAGTAATGTCGCCATATTTTCAACACAAACACCACAGCTGCAAGCTCCAAATCATGTGTAGGATAGTTGTTTTCATGCTGTCGTAACTTTTAAGAAGCATATGCAACGACTTTCCCGTCTTGCATCAATTCGCATCCAAGTCCGGATTTCGACGTACCGCTGTAAACGACATAGTCCTTTCCACATTGGTAAAGTAAGGATAGGTGTGGAAACTAACCGGTTTTTCAGTTCTTCGAAACTTCACTGGCATTTTTCGTTACACACGAATGGCTCACCCTTGCAAGTTAGTTTTGTCAATGGTCCGGCAAGCGACGGTAGTATCCTTGTAAACCAAGGAAACTACAAACTTAGAACACAGTTTGCGAGGGTTCCCAGGAAATTATGGCTTCAATTTTCTTTGGATCAACGAACACACCTAGATTGTAGTTGTTCCAAAGAAAATTGAAGCCATAATTTCCTGGGAACCCTCGCAAACTGTGTTCTAAGTTTGTAGTTTCCTTGGTTTAGCAGGATACTACCGTCGCTTGCCGGACCATTGACAAAACTAACTTGCAAGGCAAAGGGTAGTTGTTGTTCTTCACAATCACACTATTCAGCTGCCGATAGTCGATGCATAATCGCAGTGAACAATCTTTCTTCTTCAGAAACAAAACAGGTGCTCCCCAAGGTGACATACTAGGTCGGATGAAACAACAATCCAGCAAATCTTCCAATTGCGCTTTTAGTTCCTTCATTTCCGCAGGAGCCATACGGTATGAAGGAATGGAAATCGGATTCGTAACAGGCACTAACTCAATGCCAAATTCCACTTCCCTTACTTGTGGTAGACCGGTTATGTCTTCTGGAAATACTTCTAGAAATTTGCGAACCACTGGGACAAAATCCAGACCTAAGGATTCTTTGGAAATATCATGTACGTGCGCGAGTTACGCAATACTTCCATTGTTGATCAATTGCTTCGCATCCAGCCAAGAAATCATGCAAGTTGGATCAATTCGCCTATCATCTTCAAAGCAGTATTCGGCCCCATCAGGAAAAGTGAACCACACATGTTTAGTGAAACACTCCATACGGGCTTGATATTTTGCCAGACAATCCAGGCCTAAAATCACATCCAGCTCTCGGATGTCCAATGGAATTAGATCCACTTCAAGTACATTTGGACCCATACGTACAACACAGTTGATGTAGACTAGATCATAAATCAGTTGCTCTCCCTGCTCAATATGTGCATTAGGTTCATTCTGCCCTATGGGTTGCTGTTCGCCCTGAACCTCATACCTACCCCGTCGATCCCTTGTAGCGTTCAACCTTGCCATACTATACAAACATACGATTGTTACTTAACATATAACTAAATACAATACTAGGAAAAGAAGTGGTACCTAGTGGATAGACATGCACCGAACGATATGCAGATGCTAGAAATCAAACTACTCATGCACACGAATATGGAAATTTTGGAAACCACATGCACACAAGCAATGCTCACTCAGCAATTACCTCAACAAACACATAAGCACTCAACAACAGTACAAACCATACATAGAAATCATGCAAAACCACATCTCATGCATTTGGAAACTAACATGTCTCACACATATTCACCTTTGGCAAGCATAGGTTCACACAAAACATACTTGACTTGCATGCAAATCAATCAGATGCTCGGCAAACTTGACAACAATACATAAAGACATACTTGGCAATGATAAGAAATCACATAGGGATACTTAGCAGCATGCATCAACAAATACACATTCTCAACAATAATAAGAAACCCAACTAAACACTCACAAACACATCAAATCATACAAGACATAAAAATACTCATAGACACGAAACAAGTTAATCAATCAGACACGACATCTAAACATTTCTAACCAGGTTTTTAACATCTGATTAATTTTTGGTATTAGCTCTCTAAGTAAGTGGGTGTGTGCTGTCACGGGACTAGAGTTTTGCGGAAAAGAAACTCTCCGTGCGGCCTTAGGCTATCGCTCTTGCAATAGACTAAGTAAGCCTTCCTCACAAAGCTAGCTAGAATGCTAAGCTTAGAACCGAACCGAATGGAGAGAGACACACAAGAATGGAGAGAAAGCTCTAAACTCTCAATATTGCAAGTATTGCTGGATGATTACAAATGAGGGGTGACACCCCTTATATAGCCTTTACAACTCCCCAATGGATGGTGGAGATCAAGCTGTATGATCTAACGGTTATATACAAAAGAAGAAAGCACAAACACGGATCCCAAGTAGGGAATATATTCCCTCTCTTAGTGGGGAACATAGTGGGGAACATAATGGGGAAAGATTCCCTCATTGATTAATGTGATCCTCGATTTGGGAGTCGGGTCCCGCACGAAGCCGAATGACTCGTAGTCTGATATCATGAATGACATGTAGTCTGATATTCGGTCGTGACATTCTCCCCCACCAAACTCGTCAACGTCCTCGTTGTGTGCTGCCTTAAGAACTCGTTGATTTCGTCTTCGTACTGCCAAAGATCGAAATCTTTCTCCCAGCTTGTCTCGCTAGGAGGGTCGCCTCTCCATCGAACCAAGTACTCCACATGGTTCATATGCTTCCCACTCTTTTGCACCACCCGCCTTGATAAAATCTCATCAAGCTTCTTATCATGGGCATTGGTCACAGCTGTGGGAGCTCTCTTGGACTTCCCCCTCTCCGGATCTTCCGTGTCTGCTTGGAATGGCTTCAATAAGCTCACATGGAAGACAGGATGGAACTCCAATCTTGGCGGTAACTCCAGCTTGTATGATACTTTGTCGATCCTCTTCAACACCTTGAAAGGACCCTCGTATCGTCGCACTAGCCCCTTGTGCAACTTGGCAAAAACTCGGCTTTGGTGAGGCATTAGCTTCACCAACACAAGATCCCCTTCATCAAACTCTAAGGGACGCCTCTTTTTGTCCGCCCACTTCTTCATCCTCTTTGCCGCCTTGGACAGTTGCACTCTTGCAAGGTCCTTTTGCTCATCCCACTCCTTGGCAAAGCGATAGGCGGATGGATTCGGCCCTTGATAACCTGTGGCAATCTTGCTAGGAGTGTAAGGTTGTTGTCCATTAGCAATCTCAAAAGGACTCGTACCTGTCGATTCACTCCTTTGCAAGTTGTATGAGAATTGAGCCACATCAAGTAACCTTGCCCAATTCTTCTGGTTGGCACTCACATAGTGCCTAAGGTAGAGCTCCAATAAGGCATTCACTCTCTCGGTCTGCCCATCGGTTTGAGGATGAAAGCTGGTGGAGAAATTGAATTTTGACCCTAACAGCTTAAACAACTCGGTCCAAAATCTCCCCGTGAATCGAGTATCTCGATCACTCACAATGGATCTCGGAACGCCCCAATATTTTACCACATTTTTGAAGAAAAGGTGGCTTGTCTCCTCTGCCGTGCATGCTTTGGTGGCTGGAATGAATACTGCGTACTTCGAAAATCTATCCACCACCACAAGTATGGTTTGGAAGTCACCAGACTTTGGGAGGGATGTGATGTAATCCATGGAAATGCTCTCCCAAGGTCTCTCCGGTATAGGCAATGGCTCTAACAATCCAGGAGTTTTTTGTTGCTCAATCTTGTCTTGTTGGCAAACTAGACAAGTTTTCACATACCACTCCACATCGTCTCGCATGTTAGGCCAATAATAACCATCTTCCAAAAGTGCAAGAGTTCGAGTAATACCTGGGTGACCAGCCCATCCTGAATCGTGGCATTCCTTCATAACTTCCTTCCGAAGTTTGTCATGTCGAGGGACATAGATGCGGTTGCCTTTGGTGAAGAGCAACCCATCCTCTAGCCAAAATCTGCGGGTCTTGCCTTGCTTCACTTGTTCTGCCAAGGCTTGAGCTTGGGGGTCATGCTCCATACCCCCTCGGATCCTTTCCACAAAAGGACTCACTGGTCGACTGATGGCTGCAAGTTCGGCCCTTCTACTAAGAGCATCCGCCACCAAGTTTGCCTTTCCTGGCTTATACTCGAGTGTATAGTCAAACTCAGCCAAGAAATCTTGCCACCTTGCTTGCTTTGGTGATAGCTTCTTCTGTGAAAGGAAATAGCTTGTGGCAATGTTGTCAGTCTTGACAACAAACTTGCTCCCCAGCAAGTAATGTCTCCAAACTCGCAAGCAATGCACCACGGCTGTCATCTCCTTCTCTTGCACCGTGTACCGCCTCTCGGTATCATTCAGCTTGCGGCTCTCATAAGCAATTGGGTGACCTCCTTGCATCAAAACACCACCAATTGCAAAATCAGAAGCATCAGTTTGTACCTCGTATGGGAGTAGGTGGTTAGGCAAGGCTAACACCGGCTCCTCCATAACGGCTGTCTTCAGTGCATCGAATGCCTCTTGGCATCCACTCGACCAATCCCACGCCTTGTTCTTCTTGAATAGCTCGGTCAAGGGTGTGGCAATGGAAGAGTACCCTTGTATGAACCGCCGATAGTAATTGGCCAACCCCAAGAAGGAACGAAGCTCCGTGACCTTCTTTGGTGGTTGCCAATCCTTGATAGCTTGGATCTTGGCACCATCCATCTTGATCCTTCCTCCGCCCACTATGTGGCCAAGAAATGCCACCTCTTGCTTGGCAAATGCACACTTCTCCCGCTTGACATACAGCTCATTATCCCTCAACGCTTGAAACACCATCCTTATATGTTGGATGTGTTCCTCAAGTGTGCGGCTGTATATCACAATATCATCCAAATACACAACAACAAAGCGATCCAAGAACTTGCGGAGCACTTTGTTCATTAGTGTACAAAAGGTAGCAGGTGCATTTGTTAAACCAAAGGGCATGACCAAGAATTCATAGGATCCATACCGTGTGACACATGCGGTTTTGGCCTCATCTCCTTTTGCTATGCGGACTTGATAGTAGCCCGACCTCAGATCCAACTTGGTGAACCATCTCGCATCCCCAAGTTGATCGAACAAATCAGCAATAAGGGGAATAGGGTACTTGTTCTTTATAGTTACCTTATTCAAGGCTCGGTAGTCGATGCACAATCTCAACGACCCATCTTGCTTCTTTTGAAAAAGCACCGGTGCTCCGTAAGGTGCTTTAGATGGTTGGATGAAGCCCGCATCCAACAACTCCTTCAGTTGCCTCCGTAGTTCAGCTAACTCCGGAGGTGCCATTCGATAAGGGGCTTTTGCAGTTGGTTTGGCCCCGACTTCCAACTCGATGGCATGGTCTACCTCCCGTATGGGTGGTAGCTTCTTTGGGAGTTCTTTGGGCATCACATCGCCAAACTCCCCAAGAACTTCCATAACTTGGATGGGCACTTCGTCATCAGCAGGTGTGCCTTCATCCATCACCAAGGTAGCTAGAAATGTGGGTTCTAGCTTCCTTACTCCTCTCTTCAGCTGCATAGCTGATAGTGTTTTTGCCTTCAGCTCCTTCTCTCGAGCCACTGGCACCACACAACACTTGCTTCCTTCGGAAAGTATGAGGGTGTTTGTGCAGCTTATTGGGACTGCTCTCGTCTGATCCAAAAACTGCATCCCTAATACAATCGGGAAATCATCCATAGGAACAATGGAGAAGTCAAGGTTACCTTTCCATTCTCCCATTTGTAGCTCTACCCCTCGGGCTACTCCAAAGATTGGCTGCGCTTGAGTGTTCACCGTCTTTAGCCAGCCTTTCTCCTCCTTGAACTGGATGCCAAGCCTTTGTGCTTCCTCCTTCAACATGAAGTTGTGGGTAGCACCGGTATCAATCAGGGCACGGGACTCCTTCCCTTGTACCATGGGCCTAGCAAACATCCTCCCAGCTTGCTCCTCTTTGGCATCTTTGGTTGAGGCTTTCACAGCACTCAACAGTTGCATGGAACTCATCCTTGGTGCTTCCATTGCTTCGGCCTCCCTTGCCATGGCTGCCAGCTTGTTCCTCTTCGGGCAATCCACAGCTCTATGTGGCCCCTCACATAGAAAACATGAGAGCTTGAGTCTCTCGTACTTGCCCCGATTTTCACCTCCCCCATGTGTGGGTTTGGCTGGACGAAAGGACTTGTAGGGCTTGAAGGACTTGAAAGGCTTGTCCTTCCACTCCTTGGTTTCGTGGGCTGCTCCCCCACCTTTAGCCTTGTAGTCACGGAAACTCTTAGGCTTAGGTGGGTTTGAACTCTCGGCCTTGTTCTCAAATTCTGCCAAGGATTCGGCCTCGGAAATTACATCGTTGAGCTCCTTGACATTGCGTCGATGAAGCTCCAACTTGGCCCAACTTTGTAGGCCTCCCAGAAATACGTACATGGCCTCCATCTCGGGCATGTCTGGGATCTCCAACAAGACTTCCGTGAACTCCCTCACGTAGTCTCGGATGTTGCCCTTGTGGGACAACCTGCGAAGCTTCTCCCTCGCCTCTAGCTCCCCATTTCTTGGTGAGAAATGTGCCTTCAGGAGCCTTTTAAAATCTCCCCATGTCTCCATCTTCAAGGTGCCACGCTCAATTTGAGCATGCTTCATCCTCCACCAGGTTGTGGCACTGTCGGATAGATACAGTGGGGCTTGGGAAAGTCGATCTCCATCGCTCTCCATGCCCACCCCTTGAAAGTATTGTTCAAGGTTGAAAAGGAAGTTGTCCACTTCCTTGGCATTCCTCGTCCCACCAAATGACTTTGGCCTTGGGACATCCAGCTTCAGCTTGGGTTTGGCAACCCCTTGCGCAATTCCCTTCTTGCAATCCTCCCTGATTCCAACCAAATCATCCTTAAATGAAGAGATCTCAGCAAGAAGATTTACCTTGAAGTCATCTAACTCTTCCCTCCAAGAGTGGATAGCAATGAGGGCGCCTTGCATCTCCTCGCAAAGCTCATTCACGTCCCCTGACTCGAGCTCGCTTATGCGTTGGCCATATTCCTCAATCATATCCTTGTCATCGGCAACCTTCACCTCCATACGAGTGATCCTTGCCTCCAATGATGACAGATGATCAACAGTCTTCATTCTCTTCTTAGGTTCGGGAGCACGTTGGGGTAGTCTCCCCACACGGACCTCCTCGACCTCCTCTTCAAAATGGATGTTGGCATCAGAAGTACTAGGCATCTCCATTTCTCTCTCAAAGGATTGAGCCGTAGGTCCGCTACCAACTGTCACGGGACTAGAGTTTTGCGGAATAGAAACTCTCCGTGCGGCCTTAGGCTATCGCTCTCGCAATAGACTAAGTAAGCCTTCCTCACAAAGCTAGCTAGAATGCTAAGCTTAGAACCGAACCGAAAGGAGAGAGACACACAAGAATGGAGAGAAAGCTCTAAACTCTCAATATTGCAAGTATTGCTGGATGATTACAAATGAGGGGTGACACCCCTTATATAGCCTTTACAACTCCCCAATGGATGGTGGAGATCAAGCCGTATGATCTAACGGTTATATACAAAAGTAGAAAGCACAAACACGGATCCCAAGTAGGGAATATATTCCCTCTCTTAGTGGGGAACATAGTGGGGAACATAATGGGGAAAGATTCCCTCATTGATTAATGTGATCCTCGATTTGGGAGTCGGGTCCCGCACGAAGCCGAATGACTCGTAGTCTGATATCATGAATGACATGTAGTCTGATATTCGGTCGTGACAGTGCGCATGTACCTTCTTACAAACACAAAATCAACAGTCTAGTTAGCATACAATAAATCATATAACCTAAACCATGCTCCACTACCAAACCTGTAATGACCCCAATTTTCTCCGATTAAGGCCATTACCGTCGTGAAATCCAAACAAGCCCAAAGACACCTAGAACCTATCTGAATCCCACCAGGCTTACCCATCAATTTTTTTTTGACTTTTAGCATGATCGTTCTATATGTTTAATAACAAATGAAGAATGATATTGAACAATCATTCTGGTATTATACAGAGTGAATAAAACATCAGCAGAAGTCTTTATTTTTTTAGAATCAAAACACAAAAGTCCCATAGGGATCCAAATAACCAGCAAGAAATCTTCCAACATGTTCCAAAATATAACAAGCAAAAGAGGGATCTTGAAAAAGACAAGAAAAGTAGTCCAATCTATGATCATATTGTAAACGCAAGCAACCAAAGAGATAGGAATGCAAAGATAATGCAATATCGCCCCGTCGTGCTGCCTTGATCTCACACACTGGTACCACAAATAGTGAATGTACCTAAGCCTGAAAAATGGTGGAAACAACAGAATGAGATTACAAGAATCTCAGTAGAGTCACAATATCATAAGATCTATAAAAATCTTAAACACAAATCTCCCGAACAACATTAGATCATTCTTACACATCTATGGGTATCACGCAATTCAAGAATTTAGTTAAAAAAGGTAGGGCCGAAACTAAGGCTGAGGGTGGACTGCAAACACTTCCATAAATCAGAAGTACACAGGCAGGTAAAACTCATCAGATTGCTCTTGGCAATAGGAAAAAGAAAGGTCGTCGCCTTCCACTTGTGTTGTCCAAGGCTTATTGCACAAAGGGTAAAAGGTTAGCACACAAGCTAATCAGTAAGCCTATTCATCCTGCCACACAAGGACAAGACATCCCAAGCCGCACAAGGACAAGGGTATCTCAAACCACACAAGGACAAGACTTGTAGCCACACAAGGACTAGACATCCCAAGCCACACAAGGACAAGGGCTTCCTGCCACACAAGGACCAGAAATCCAACGAGCTCATGCTGGGGATTGCCACCCACATAATCAAATGATGAGAGAGTCAGGCTTGTTTGAAGTTCAAGAAGATTTTGGACCGAATTTCGATTTAACTTTAGAAAGAAAAACCAAATTTGGTTGGAAAGAGGATGAAAACAGCTTTCCAACAAGCTATTATTTTCAGGAATCCGAAAAACAATGAGAGAGTTATGCTTGTTTGAAGTTCAAGAAGATTTTGGCAGAAATTGGGAGGTGTAGGGTTTTTAGGTCCTACGAATTTTGTGTGTTTTCTGTATAAGATTTTTGTGTGGCTGACTTCCTATTTATATAAGATGGTTATGGGATTAAAATCCCTATCTTCAAGGCATAATTAAAATAAGATAATTGTCAGAATTAAATTCTGTAATTATCGCTCCTTAAACTTAGGGTTTTTATTTCCTATGGTCATTATCAACCAATAAAAAATCAATTTAAAGGGAATTAATACCAGAAATAATTACTAGACATCCCTTACCAATTTCGGTCATCACACATCCTTTTCTTCTGGGACAAAATGGTCTTTTTCACCTGCAGTGGCTTCTGGATTTCTAGGACTCAAAATTCAGGGTCGCACAGTATGTGACTCTATATTGTTTCAATGGAGCCCTGAATTGGTTATTGCAAAAGTGGCTTCCCTCATCACTGATAATAGCTAGAACCCTAAATCTGGTAAAAATATTCTTCTTTAGAAACTTCAGAACCACTTTGGCATCATTGGTTTTATAAGCTTCAGCCTCAACCCACTTAGATACATATTCAACTGCCAGTAAGATGTATTTCTTTCTATAGTATGATGGGAAAGGATCCATAAAATCAATTTTCCATACATCAAATAATTCGACTTTTAGCATGTAATTCAGGGACATCTCATTTCTTCTTTCTATATTTCCAGCCCTCTGGCATCTATCTCATCTTGTAACAAAATGGTATGTATCACGGAAAATAGATGGCCAAAAGAAACCAAATTGAAGTACCTTTTCTATAATTTTTTCAGCACTGAAATGACCACCATATGGGGATGAGTGGCATAGTCTTAGGATGTCCTCAAACTCTTCTTCTGGCACACACAGCCTAATAATTTGATCATTGCCCTGGCAATATAGGAAAAGCTCCTCCCATTAATAGAATTTTGTGTTGTGGATGAACTTCTTTCTTTTCTAGCTAGAAAATTCAGGAGAAATTGTCTTGTAGACCAGGTAAGTGGCTATATCAGCATACCAAGGATCAATATTTTTTAATGCTAGAACTTGTTCATCAAAAAATATTTCTCAATCTCTACAGCTCCTGAAACTGACTAGCTCTATTATTTGGACAAGTGGTCAGTAACCTCTGGTTTTCAGCTCTCTTTCTATCTCTAAATCAAATTCCAAAAGAAGTAGTATCCAACGAATTAAGTGTGGCTTGGCATTTTTTTCTTCATCAGGTGTCTGATAGCAATATGGTCAGAGTAGACATTTATTTTATATCGAATAAGATAAGACCAAATTTGTCAAATGCATACACAACTGCCAACAACTCTTTTTTGTAATAGTATAATTCACCTGAGTTTCATTGAGGATCTTGCTGGCATAATAAGTGGGATGGAATATTTTATTCCTCCCTTACTTAAGCACAACTCCAATAGCATAATCACTGGCATCACACATCAATTCAAATTCCTGCTCCCAATCTGGTGTAATAATAATAGGAGCAGTCACCAATCTCTTTCTGATTTCTTCTAATGTCTCCACACAACTCTAATCAAAATCAAATTTCTGATCCGTCAGTTGAGCTTCAGTAACATTTCTTTGTTACACCAACCCGTCAGTCGACATTAACTGACCAATGGGTGATCATCTACAGTAGGCCAATGTCTTTGCAAGTATTCCAGTATGTCTTTCATCCGAAAACATTGTCTTTTGTTGCTAAAATTCTGCTTAAGCCTACTCAACAAACGATCAAAAAATTCACTAAATTAACAATAAATCACAATTATCTTTAAATTAAACCAAAATTATAATGGATTACAAATGTTAGAAACATGTCATCAAGATTATTTTTTTTTCTTTTGTTCTTATCAACTAGATTTTCATATGTTTGTTACCGCTTGTAGATTTAAAAAATATTCGAACGAGAAAAAAAGTATTGAATAGTCATAGTCAATATTTTTTTACACTTTTGAAAATTATAATTTTTTCTTTTTATTGATCATTTTCTATTTAAATTTTGAGAGTGAAGAAGAATTTGTTTTCTATCATAAATTGATTTTTTTCTTATGAATTGTTTAAGTAAAAATTGTTATAATTTCTAAATTAATTTTTGGTGTACAGTAGAGTATTTTTGGGGCTCCATCAAAGATGAGAAAAATCCAGATCTTGAAAGAAATTATTGGCATTGTAAAACCATCTAGGTTTAGTTGGATAAATAAAATAGGTATATTTGGGGTTTTCTTCTTATAGTAATGACCTGGTAATTTGAACAAGTTTCAATAAATATTGGAAAAGATGGAAAAATGTAACTTAATAAACTAAATACCTACCTATGCATGTTCCTAATGCATGCTGTCCATAGTCTTTCTTACTCAGCTTAATCCGTCTTTAAGTATTGCTTATTATGGTTTTTTTTCAAAATGACCTTACTTCTGGTTCTTCAAGCCGCAGGAAAAATATCATTAATGTTAGCAAATTGCTGGGAAACTTGACAAGGATAATTGCTTATTATGGTATTTTTCAAAATGACCTTACTTCTGGCTCTTCCAGTTGCAGGAAAAATAACATTAATGCTGGGAAATTGCTGGGAAACTTAACAAGGATGTTTTGTATATGATTCATGATTCTTGTCATGTCCTGGAATCCAACAATTTTATACGACAATCCTCATAGGCCCACTATATACACTACTACATCACACAATAATGTATATAATAAACCTAAAGACTAGTAATATAATAGTAAATAACGGAGTCAACACTAAAATATAAGTCTAATTAGAATGCACAGCAGATATAAAAAACGTATTGATGTCTCTGGGTGACATTGGACATCCTCAAGAATAATAATTCAGGAATTAGAATATACATACATGCCCGATTTCATTAACACTGGCATACTAGTATCTCAACACAATCAAATGACTCAGAGGAAAACAACTATAAATATCGATCCGATATAGTCTTCAAGTTAAGCCTAGAAGCGAACTCTTATTCTTTAGTCCTGCATTTTATGCTAATAGTTTGGGAAAAATCGGTCAGGTGAGCAGATGGGGAAAGCATATATAGCATACATATGCAATCAAGTACTAATTAAATAGACATACTGGCACATAATAACAAGTAAAGATATGCAGCATAATCACAGTCAAAATATGGCATATTTGCACAACATTCTAAGAAATCAAGACCAAGACCGGGCTAGCAATGTCTCTTAGTTTTTTGAGGGTCCAAAATTGGTACTGAGATATATCAGAGGTAGTTCTTACTTACCTTTTTCCTTAATTACCTCATTGTTCATTCCATTGGTGCTATCAAGGCGTTAGGTAATGGCAGCTCCAGCTAAATGATCCCCACTCTACAAGTATCCATCTGGCATTCATCAGCTTGCTCATGTAGTCTCTGTCTCTCCTTATAGCCTCGGTATCATTGGTGTATCCGCACCACGCTACCATATTCGGAGAGCTCTCAAGAAATGCATAGGTTATCCTATGCCATACTTGTGCATTTTACATCTCGTGTATCCAATGCACTCAACACATTTCATGCATTCCAATTATCTCATCATGCATGGTATCAACACTCAGTCCATAGCATAGCATATCATACTGAGCATACCATAACACTGATTAATTATAGCATGGATAACATTTCACATTAAAAATTATTCAATTCTCATTAACAATCCTAACAATTCATGCTAGTAATAAAGCAAGTAAATAAATCTGCCCCCTCACGGGTTTGGAGTTCGATTAGCCCACAAACTTTTCCTTACTTGCTGGACAGATTCCTCAAGGCTCATCACCTACAGGTATCCACCTACACTTTCATTCATAACCAATTCCTCAATATTGCATACTAAATTACATAAGAACACATAAAATCATGCGTTTATAACCTTAATTCGACGTATTTCTAACCTATAACCAACACCAAACGAATTCTGATATTTTTCTTTCTTTTTTTATATTTTTGAATCTTGTTTTAATTATTTGATATAACAAATCAATGTCAATTTCAAAAGTTTTAGTACCACTAGACTTCTTATGGATTCTAGTATTTTCTGTAAATTTTATCAGATTTTTTTCCAATTTTTTACTATTTTTTCTTAATTTTTCTTCTTTTCTACCGATTTTCTTATCTTTGTAGTTTTTATTAAGCCTACCAACATCCATTACAAGTCACACCCAAAACACACCACACATTACCTGAGCCTCAGGATCGAGCCGAGCCTGACATTACCGTGGATGACACATTAAGTGATATGTCGCTTAACCGAGTATGCAAATGAAGAGTTACACAAAGACGGCCTCAGACGATAGATAGTCGGAGATCATCTTCAACCTCTAAACACCTGTAAATCCGAGATACCCAGCATACCAATATCCCAATCCAACCGACAGAACTTAATAAAAATCATGTCTGAAGTTAACCCACGATCAAACTAATTTATATATGTCTAAAAGGTGAGAGATTACTGCCATAAACCAGCCGATCTAAGGGAGGAAACGTTCAGTGTTTAAATTCTGAAAATCCACCAAAAGCATGCTTTCCCTAGCATCAACATACACCGAATTCCTATAAAATTTCTCCTGGGTTCATGGCGAGGGTTTTATGGGAACAATATTTGAGCTCAAAGAGCTCTCAATCGAGAATGCCCTGAATTTGTGACACCTATCCCAATTATACCCAGATTCCGGTCAAAAATGGTGGAGGGCAGCCAAGGTGCCGGAACCAAGAGTAAAACGACGATGTACTAAGCTCCTTACCTAACAACAACGTTTTCACAAAACGACATTACGTTTTACATTTTGGTTTGCGGTCAAAATGACATCAACTTCTATTGTTTTGACCCCTTCTAAATTAAATATTATTTGAATATAAAATATATTTAAATAAAAAAATTATGTATTAATTATATTAAATCATAAGAAATCCATAGAAATTATTATATTCTTTCAAAAAATATATAAAAATTTTTAGAAACTCCTTGTGATCATTACTAACCATTAGTACCATAATAAATTCATTCTCATAAATACATAATTTACTAAAATTCAAATATCATTTTTTTAATTGGAAAAATTATCATAATTCCAATTATATTTCAGAAAATTTTCGAAAAATTCTCTAATATTTTTAAACCTCCATTAAACCTATCAAAGGTCTTAAATATCCAAAATCAATAATATTTCTTCCTTTATGATTTTTCAATTATTAAATAAATATTATAATAATTAATATCTTAAAAAATATTTGTACCATACCATAAGTTCATAATGATTCTAAATTACGGACTAAGGCCCATTAATATCTATAATCCTCCCTTGGGTTTCCCGACCCAAACAAGTCAAAAGTTTTGGGTTCTTATACTTTTTGTCAAAATTTCATTCTGTTGCTATATTAGTATTGGGGTAAGATTATGTTCATGGCATGACTTTGTGAACAAACTTCTAGGAAGGTCACCTAATGTGGTCATGAATGCTATGAGTTTGGTCCTCAGAGGAATTGTTCTTATATTGGCCAACTTGTTCTTTACAAGGATCCAAATCTAACCTATAAGGACCCTTACAACTATGAAACCCAAATAAGCCCTCGCAAGGTCTGATTCAAATTCCACAAGGCTCAAGTCTTACTAGTTATCAATTTTATTGGTTACTTCAAGATAGTTTTAAAGGTTAGAGCATGTAATTCATTAAACAATATTCTGGCTTTTACAGAGTGAAAGAAAATATTAGCGGAAGATTTATTGTAAGGACTCCAAATCCTAAACAATCATATGAACAAGAGGAACAACAACAGAAATCAATTGAAGGCAGAATCACTCAAATTTGAAGCCTAATCCCGCCTAATTACAACCTAACTTACGGAAAAGAAAAACTAATCTCTAGACAAAAAACCTAATATTTTTGGAAATAGGACAGAAAGAGCTTTCCAAAAAGTTATTATTTGCAAGACTCCGACAAAGGATGAAAGAGTTATATCTGTTTGAAGTTCAAGTAGATTTTGGCAGCAATAGGAAGGTGTAAGGTTTTTGGTTTGACGAATTTTGTGTATTTTCTGTTTAAGGTTTAAGTGTGGCCGACTTCCTTTTTATATAGGATGATTATGAGATTAATTTCCCTACTTTAAAGGCTAGATTAAAGTAAGATAATTATCAGAATTAAATTTTGTAATTATCCTCCCTTAATTTTAGGAATTTTATTTTCTAAGATAATTATCAACCAATAAAAAATCAAATCAAAGGGAATTAAAACCAAAAATAATTACTGGACATTCCATACCAATTTCGGCCATCACACATCCTTTTCTTCATGGGCAAAATGGTCTTTTCACCTGCAGTGGCTTCTGGACTTCTAGGACTCAAAATTCAGGGTCTCACAATTATATAAATTCTGGAAACTAGTGGAAATAAAACATACAATTCCTAAAGAAATCTCAAAACATCAACATCTGTCTATATTATAAATTCGGAATCAAGAGGGGAGAGGATAGAAATCAAACCAAAAAGGTAGTTCATACACATAGATACATGCGCAATTTATGAAACCAGAAAGGATGTTCAATTTGAATGTACTGCAATCGTCCCCCCGTGTAGTCTTGCTCTCACACCTTGGTACCTCCAACAAAGCATGAACCTATGCTTGAAAAGTGGAGGAAATAAGAGGGTGAGATTACAAGAATCTCTGTAAGATCACAACATCATAAGATTTGTAGTAACCCAATCAAACATCTTCCAACAACACATAGGTCATATATACTTATGTAACAGGCTCAAAACAAATTCAGCAAATAGTCACAAAGAATATAGGTAGGGGCGAAATTAGTAACATAAGGGCAGGGATTCAAAATAGTTTATAGGAAGCCATCCAACATTGAACCAGAAACACACAGGCAGCTTAATTCCCCCTATATGATTCCCAAAACCAATGATTATTTCCTTCTACCTATGTTGTTCAAGACTTTGCTGCAAAAAGATAAAACGATTAGCAATCAAACTCACAGAAAGCCTTCATTTCCTTGCAACACAAAGGGCATGGCATCCTCCTGCACATAGGGCGAAGCATCTTACTGCACACAGGACAAAGCATCTTGCTGCACACAGGACAAGGCATCCCACGTTCAGACTAGAACCGGCATATCGTGCTAGGAATAGCCACCCATACGACTCTCATACCAGTAAGTACCTCTCCTCTCACTAAGAGTATCAATACTTACCTCGAATGGCCACCGAAAGGAGGATCCTCACATACAAATAAGTACAAGAAAACACAAGTACAAGCACATAAAAATCCAACAAGGTATCCTCAATTAAACACAAGCACAATATACAATCCAACACACAATACCATCATCAAAAATAGACATATAACAAGCCCTAACATATTCTGAAATACCACACAACATAGGTACACAAACCAAAACAAGTAAGCAAGCAAAAGAATTTTCAGAGAAATCGATGAGACATAGATCCTACCTCTCATGTATCTGAATTAGATGCAATCCCTTTACTTTTATCAATAGGATTAGAAATTCCTAAACAGTCATAAGGCAAAGAAAATACAATACTAAGCAGTAGGGTATGAAATTAGAAACCAAAGGCATCCTAATATCCTTACAAAAAATCAGCAACTAGATACAACAGTATCTTCCTCTTGAATGTGTGATGTGATGGCCAAGAATTCAGCAAGAATCAACCAGATTATTCATTTCAATTCAATGGAAAAATTTCAGCACACATAGGGTATAAGGACTAGGGTTTGCGATTACTTCATACACACAAGGATAGGTAGCAATTTCATGAAAATAAAAAAGGAATAGGTGCCAAACACTCATACGGTCAAGAGGAACAAGATCCAGAACCAACAAAAGGAGGCATACAAATTTTGCCACACAAACCTTAAGAGAATTTTGGTAGCAATAATAAAAGAGAAAAACTAACCTTTTTCTTGTGAATTCTAGATAATAAAAGGTAGCATGAAGAGAGGTTTCCAACAAGCTATCACACACAGAAATCTGATGAAAGAGAAGCAATTTTGGCTAGGATATAGGGTTTAGAAATTTCTGCAATAATAAGGAAGAGAAGGAGAGAAATTCCGGAATTAGAACAAGGATTTTGATGTGCTAGATAAGGTGGCCGACCATGGTAACTTATAGGGTTTAATTGGATAGATTTTTCCTATTTTTAAGTTTAGATAAGATCAAATAATGCTTAAGAGATAAATTTAAAATAAACCTTATAGAAACTCTCAATTAAGGAAGGAAACTAAATAGGAAAGAACAATGTAACAAAGGAATGAATGAGGAAAGAACTGAATATGATACCAATATCAAAATAAGAAAGGTTTGACTCAAACATGTCAGGCCATCATGCATCCATTTCTTTAGGAGCAAAATAGTCATTTTATCCACACTAGTACCTAGACTTTTAGAACATCTATCTTAAGGAGGATCAAGGTCTAACATTCTCCCCTCTTTATAAGAATTTCTTCCTCGAAATTTCTGCACAGGAACTATTGAAACAAAAGAGAATCTAACAACTGACTGCACAGGATAGGATAGGCCTTCAGCAATCTTCAAGAATGTGAGCAGAGTCTTGGACACACTTTCCACACTTCTGCTGCGCACTCCGCTTATCTATCAAGAATTTTAGCATTCTGAAGGAAAGTAGAGGCGGTACTTGGGACTTCATCCAGATTAACTTCTGTCAGGGTGAAAAGTCTTGCAGGACAGGGTGGGATCCAGATGCGGTCCATTGGATGGTGGTTTTGAAGGATTGGTATACCTACTATTTGAATTCAGGGCTCCAAAGGTCATCACACCATTGCGCCTTCGCTTGGTGCATTCCCTTTCTATATGGCCAAGCTCTCAACAATTTTAGCACCTACGAGTTGGCGAAGTCTACAGGGCTCTGTTTATATTCGGAATAGATCATTCTGAATGATTCTTGAAATTTCCATTGCCATTTCCTTTTTAATGAGATAATCTCGCAGGATAGGGTTCAGTACGTTGGTCAGATTTCGAATCATTTTGATTTGGACCACCATTGTTTAGTATAGGAGGATTCCTACTTAGCACCATATTTTAAGCATCCTGGGCTGCAATGATCAAATCTTGAAAACACTGCATTGGCGTTGTGCCGATGATGCTTTTTATTTCGGTGCTCAAACTATCCTGAAATCTTCACGCAATCTGGCAAGGGGTTGGGTCCTCTTCAGTCGTAAAGTGAGACAGCTCCCTCAGCTCCTTTTCATACTCCAAAAATAGAATGCATAACTTGTTCAATTTTGTTGAAGGCTTGTCACTGCTCCTTCTTGTAGAATCTGGTGTAGAATCTTTTATTGAATTCATACAAGAACTCATCCCTAGTTGGCAGTCATTCTCCAGATTGTAAGTTGACGGTATGTAAAGACCCAAATTCTAACCTATTAGGACCCTTTTGGCCGTGAAACCCAAACAAGCCCAAAACCAAGACCTATCTGAATCCCACAAGGCTTATCCATCTAGGTTCTATTTTAATATGTTTATTCTTTATGCTTTTAAAGGTTAGAGCATGATAATGGACATACATTCTGGCAATAAATGGAGTGATTAAAAATTTGCTCTCCCAAAAGGGGGTAATAGGTGGAGACAAGGGAGACAGAAGCCGATCTGTGCTAAGTGCTATCCTTGGACTTACAAATGATCTCCGAGATCTAATAACACTTTAACATTTGGAGAAAAGACTAAAATAATACCTGTCACCACTTCAGGCCTAGCTTCGGCATCAGTTAGTGTAAATAGCCTCGTTGATCTAGGTTGTGCCTCACTAGTGGATCCATTGGGTGGTCTTCCTGGTGCGCATGCTGCTGGTTTAGTGGGATTGGCATATCCACCACGATAGGCATTCAGTGACCCAGTGATACATCTTGGTTTGGGACATTCCCTCTGAGCATGGCCCATCCGTCACAGTTGTAACATCGACGTGGCTACGAATTCTACATAGATCCATTAGAATTTGGACTAGAAAAGTTTCTTCTGAAGTTACCTTCGTTGCCATTATTTTTCAGAGGGTAGGACCTTAAAGGAAAGGGTCCCACACGCCAATTCAACTTTGTTTCCCGTCTAAAAGGTCCACCACTAGTTGCTGTGGACGGTTTTCTAGTTTGCACGATTTTTTTGACTTCAGTTGCAGCAATGATTAATTCTTGCAAATTCTGCACTGGTGTCATACCAACAATAGTTTTGAGCTAAATACTCAGCCGATCTTGGAATTTTCCCGCAAGCTGGTACGGTGAGCGATCCTCTTCAGGTGCAAATCGGGAAAACTTCCTTAATGCCTTCTCGTATTCCAGTACCAAATGAGTGCCTTCCTCAAGCTTATAGAAAGCTTGTCACTACTCGCTTTTGTGGAATCTTGTATAGAACCTCTTGTCAAACTCATACTGGAACTCCTCCCAGGTAGGCAAACGATCTCTGAATCGTAAGCTCACAGTTGTCCACCATGCGAGGGCTGCTCCCTCAACCTTGTCATCGTCAGAGATATGCAAAAATAGGAACTAATGGCATAACGTGTCTATCTATTCACGAGTCGCAACGGCACCGGCTAAACCACTAAAATCTTTACATCCCGGTTGACAAGCTTCCTTCAGAAATTTTGTAATAACGACTGGGAGTATCTAAACTTCTTTAGGGTGAGCTGGCTGAATTGGCTCTAATGGAGGAACAGGATCTTCCATAGGTGTAGGTGTAGGAGCATTCTAAAATTGCGCCTTCATACGCTGCTGATTTGCAGCAATCCCTTGCAACACGTTTAAGATTTTTTCCATCACAGGATCAAGAGCTAGTGCCTCAGGCTAGTTTTCCAGCTCAACTTGCCCTCCCTACTCAATTTGTGCTTCTGGTTCATTCTGTTCTATAGGTTGCTGTTCAGCCTGAATCTCATACCTAGCTCGTTGATCTCTTGTTGCATTCATCCTCGCCATACTATACATACATACAATTGTTACTCAACACATAACCAAAGTATGAATACTAGGAAAGAAGTGGTACTTGGTGGAGAGGCATGCACCAGACGATATGCATATGCTGGAAAACAAAACACACATGCACAAGTACTCACAAGTTTCGGAAATCACATGCATACATACAAATGCACACTCGGCAATTACATTAACACATAAGCACTAGGTAAAAGCATTTGGCAAGTACATGTTCACACAAATCATACTTGGCATGCTTACAAATCAGTTACAAGCATTCGACAACTATAAAGGGACATTTGACAACACTCTTAGGGATCAAAATTATCATGCAAAAGCACATATAAGCCTTCGGTAATAGCAAAGAAAACACAAAAAAACACATCAAATCATACAATGCATAAAAAATATACATAAACACAGAACAAGTTAAACAATCAAACACAACATCTAAACATTCCAAACTATTTTTTATTACTTTCGTTTTTTAGCCCTCTAAGTGTGTGGGCATGTACTGTCCTACAAACACAAAACCAACAAACAAGTTAGTATTTTACAAACCATATTTCCTAAACCATGCTCCACTACCAAACATGTAAGGACCTGAATTCCAACTTATTAGGACCCTTATCGCTGTGAAATCGAATCAAGCCCAAAACCAGGACCGATCTGAATCCCACAAGGCTTATCCATCTAGTTCCGATTTTAATATATTTATTCTTTATGCTTTTAAAGGTTGGAGCATGATAATGTATATATATTCTGGCAATAAACAAAGGGATTAAAAATATCAGCAAAAGTATTTATAATTCAACAAAAGTACTACAACACACAAGTCCCATAGGGATCTCAAAATCCAACAAGTATGCCCCCAATAAATTTCTGTAACAAACAAACAAATTAGGCATTCAAAAATCCAGAAAGTAGTCCAATTGAATTTTTTTTATATACGCAAGTAATCAAGGAAATAGGTATGCAAATGTGATATGATATCACCCCACCGTGCAACCTTGATCTCACACACTGGTACCACGAACAGTGAATGTACCTAAGCCTGAAAAATAGTGGAAATAACAGGGTGTGTGAGACCCCGAATTTTGAGTCCTAGAAGTCCAGAAGCTAGTGCAGGTAAAATGACCATTTTGCCTCTAAAGAAATAGAAGTGTGATGGCCGAAAATGGTATGGAATGTCTAGTAATTATTTCTGGTTTCATTACCATTTGATTTGTTTCCTTATTGGTTCAATCTTACTTTAGGAAATAAAATTCTTATAAGTAAGGAAGGATAATTCCAGAATTTAATAATTATC
Source organism: Passiflora organensis (assembly GCA_019739055.1). NCBI lineage: Eukaryota > Viridiplantae > Streptophyta > Magnoliopsida > Malpighiales > Passifloraceae > Passiflora > Passiflora organensis. The sequence goes on along the minus strand of JAEPBF010000238.1, from coordinate 605,342 downwards.
TTATCTTATTTAGGAAAATTAATCCCATAAATACCTTATATAAAGAGTAGTCGGCCACACTTTGCCACACACATTAAAAACATATAATTTTCGTCAAACATCAAACCCTGCACCCTATTGCTGCCAAAATTTCCCTTGATATTCAAAATAGCATAACTATCTCATCCTTTGTCAGAATTCTGAAAATAATAGCTTGTTGGAAAGCTCTTTCTATCCTCTATCTAGCTACTTTGCGTTGATTATCAGAAGGTTAGTTTTTCTCTATCGAAATTCAAGTCATAATTCATTGGTTTTAGTGCCAAATTTGTGTGATTCTTCATTTAATTGATTTTTATTGTTGTTCCTTTTGTTCGTATGATTGTTTATAATCCATTAATGTTGTAAAACCATGAATTCATCCTTCGAATCTTCCTTATATATGAAATTGGCATGCCCTACTTTTTTCCCTATTGCTGCCAATTTTGATCAATTGATTAACCTATTGGTTTCTGATCTTGTTCCTTTTGATTGTATGTATTATTAACACCTACTCCTTCCTTGTTAACATGAAATTGCAATCCTTAAGGCTTGTATACATGAAATTGCAAGTTGCCCTACTGCCCTATTCTTAGTGCTGAAATTTATATGTTGATTGGGATGGTAATTCAAGTTGAATCTTGTTAAGTTCTTGACTATCACATTACACATCTAAAGGGGAGGCACCTACGACATATGATCACTGGTTTCTGATAGGTTTGGTGAGTGGAACTAGTAAGGAATTAGGATATTTACTTAATTATTGAGTATGCATGCTTAGTTTGGTTTTGTCTTTGCCTTATGATGTTATAGGTTGTTCGGATCCCTTAAATAAAGGCAAAGGAATAGCGTCTTGTTTAGAGACAAGAGTGGTGCGATCTATTCCTCATCGATTTCTCTAGAGATTATTGTTGTTTGCTTGTTGCTTTTGGTGCATACCTTTGTTAATATTGCATGTGCATATCTTGTATGGTGTATGCACGAATTGCAAATTGAGCTACAATTCTTTAGGCATTGATGAACCCTTGAGATAGCTTATGACTGCCTAATTTGCATGTGTTGTGTGAATTGAACTTCCCTGGAATGCATGATGTGATGGCCAAGAATTCAGCAAGAATCAACCGGATTATTCATCTCAATTCAATGAACAAATTTCAGTATATATAAGGTATAAGGACTAGGGTTTGTGATTACTTCATACACACAAAGAGAGGTTGAGATTTCATAAAAATAAAAGAGGAATAGGTGCCAAACACTCATACGATCAAGAGGAACAAGATCAAGAACCAACAAAAGGAGGTATAGAAATTTCACCACACAAATCCTAAGAAAATTTTGGCAGCAATAATAAAAGAGAAGCACTAACCTTTTGCTTAAGAATTCTAGATAGTGAAAGACAGCACCAAGAGAGGATTCCAACGAGCTATCACAACACACAAGTCCCGTCAGGATCCAAATAACCAGCAAGAATTCCTCCAACATAGTCGAAAATAACAAGCAAAGGAGGAATCTTAAAATAAACCAAAAAGTAGTCCAATTTTTATTCAAGTTATATGCGCAAGTAATCAAGGAAAAGGTATGCAAAAGTGATGCGATATCGCCCCGCCGTACAGCCATAATCTCACATATTGGTACCACGAGCAGTGAATGTACCTAAGCCTGAAAAAAATGGTAAAAACAACGGAATGAGATTACAAGAATCTCAGTAGGGTCACAACATCATAAGATCTGCATAAACCATAAACACAAATCTCCCGAACAACATCTGATCATTCCTACGCAACTAAAGGGATTTATGAAATTCAAAGATTCAATCAAAATAGGGCTAAATCTAAGGCTGAAGGGGGACTACAAACACTTCCGAAAAGTATCAGAAGTACACAGGCAGGCAGAACTCATCAGATTATTCTCGACAATGAAGAAGTAAAGGTCATCCCCTTCCACCTATGTTGTCCAAGGCTTACTGCACGAAAAGTAATTAGTTTACACACAAGCTAATCAGCAAGCCTATTCATCTTGCCACCAAGGACAAGGACAAAAGGATAAGGGCTTCCTAAACCACACAAGGATAAGGGGTTCCTTCCGTACAAGGACAGGGCTTCTGGCCACACAAGAACCAAACATCCAACGAGCTTTTACTGGGATTTGCCACCTATACGACTCCCATACCAGTAAGAACCTCCCCTCTCACTAGAAGCATCAACGCTTACCCCGAATTGCCATCGAAAAAAGGATCTTGACACATAAACATGTACAAGCACACACAGACATGCACAAAGCACAAAACCACAACAGGGTATTCTAAATTCTGTCAGATCACATTCAGCATGTTCAATACACATCACACATGCAAGCTAGGCACTCCTAACCTACCTTAAGGGATTCGGTATAGCCTAGAAATTCCTCAATTCAATCCGCAAATCAAGCATGCATTATTTAACATGAATGCCCATACAGTTTCACAATCATAGGTACCGAAATCAAATAAGCAAACAACGAGTTCTCTGGAGAAACCGATGAGGCATAAATCCTACCTCTTTTGTCTCTGAACAAGAAACTATTTCTTTGCTCTTACGAGATACTTCCGAACCACCTAAGTCATCATTAGGAAAAGACAAACAAAAAACAAACTAAGTGTGTATACGTAATAACCAAGTAAATACCCTATTTCCTTACCAATTCCACTCACCAAACCTATCAGAAACCAGTGATCAGATGCCGCAGGTGCCTCCCCCTTAGATGTGTGATGTAATACCCAGAAACTTAATGATTTAACCAGATTTATCATCCTAAATAACTATGCAAAGTTCGAAACTAAGAGTAAGGCACAACACAATTTTTGACATGATGCATTCAAGAGATGAAATCATAATTTTTCACTATGAATGGATTCTAAAAAATCATATGAATAAGGGAAAAATCATCAAAGATCAATCAAAGACAGAATTATACAAATCTTAAAACCTAATTCTGTCGCAGATTTTCAACTTACCTTTTGACAACGAAATACGAACGTCCAAACAAAAACAAAATGTGGTTGGAAAGAGGATGAAGAGACCTTTCCAACAAGATATTATTTGCAGGAATCTGATAAACGATGAAAGAGTTATGCTACATTGACGTTCAAGAAGATTTTGGCAGTTCTGCCGAGATTCGAATTTTCTTTTGACAAAGAATTACCAACGGAAAAAAAACAAAACAAACATGGTTGGAAAGAAGATGAAGAGAGCTTTCCAACAAGCTATTATTTGCTGGAATCTGACAGACGATGAGAGAGTTAAGCTGGTTTAAAGTTTCAACGAATTTTGGCAGATATAGAGAGGTGTAAGGGTTTTAGGCTATACGAGTTTTGCGTGTTTTCTATGAATGAATTTTGTGAGGTTGGCTTCCTATTTATAATGGATGGGTATGGAATTAACTTTACTACTTTAAAGACTTTATTAAAGTAAGATAACTACCAAATTTAAATTCTGTAATTATCCCCTCCTAATTTTAGGGATTTTAATTCCTAAGGTGATTATTAACAAATTAAGAACCAAATTAAAGGGAATTAATACCAGAAATAATTACCAAACATTCCTTACCAATTTCGGCCATCACACATCCTTTTATTTAGGAGCAAAATGGTCTTTTCACCTGCACTGGCTTTTGGGCTTCTAGGACTCAAAATTCGGGGTCTCACATAAAGTCTTCCGCTAATTGTGAGTGCGCACTCCGATGTTTGTTTATACCAGGTATGATTTTTGACATGCCATGCTCCTTTAAAATAAAAAATTTAAATTTATACACATTTTTTGGGAATTTGGTTTTGTAAAGTTAACACAAGCTTTGTGTGGTTTCGATTGCTCCACATGTTGGGTCGATCGGGACTACACGGTTTCATTTAACAGAGGTGAATCCTCACATATCAAATATATGTAAATACCTTTGTCAATATCAAAATATAGAGTATACAAAAGGCATCTACATTATGAATCTCAACAAGTATTAAACGGGCATCTATGCACCACACACATAAACAAAAATGCAAGTGTAAGAAATATGTCACCTAATACAGTAGTCCAACACTTACGAACCAGAGACACACCACTTAGGATCTCTCAACGTCTAACCCTAAAAAAGAGGAAAACAACAAGAGTGAGATCATAAGGATCCCCATGGGAGTCGTAACTCACAACAAGTCAAGAGGGAACAGAGGCTTAATAGTGAAATAAGTCAAATCAGTTACTTAGAAACCTAGTTATTGCAATACCAATGCATTTATAGTGAACAATCAACAATATATCAAATGCATCTTGCATGATCCATGTACATCCAATCGACATGAAAATTATGCAACTTTATAAGGTCCACCGAACAGGCATGTATCAATCCATGCATTAATAAAATCCAATTATCACATACACATAAGGAAAATGACCCAAAACCTATCGGAATAGACTGAAAACATCATCCGGACACCATGACCAATGACATCCTTAAGATTGCCGCCAGTAGTTTATTTTATTTAAAAACATACAAAATCCCTCCACTAGCTGTGAGGATACCCTCGCTGGAAAAATCATTACCCAAGGTATTATTTGGAAGGAGTCCATTATCTCTCCTTCCCAAGGCCCAATGAGCCATCTTTTATTCCTAACTACAGCCACTAAGTTTGAACCATCACCTATCTCCTTTTATTTCTCCAAGGAGAATGTCTCTTACCAATTCAACTGGAGGAACCAATACTCAAGATATTATTTGGACAGGAGTCCATTACCTCTCTATCCCAAGACCCACTGAGCAATATTCTTTTCCTCACTTCAACCACTAGGATTTGAAGCTTCACCCACCATCTTTTATTCTTCCAAGAAGGATGCCTCTTACCAATTTAGTTGAATTGATAAAAGACATCCTCTTTGGATGAATAAAAGACAATGCATAGTGGTTCAAATCCTAGTGTTGTAGCCAAGGGTATAACTAAATATGTAAGAGGTGTTCTTCTTACAGGAATAAAAGATAGTGGGTGGCAGTTCGAATCCTAGTGGCTTAGCTACGGATAGAACATGACTCATTAAGCCTTAAACTAGAGAGGTAATAAACTCCTCTCTAGACAATACCTTTAGCATTGGTTCCTCTAGGGAGGGAGTCCTCACACTACCATTATCACAGGCAAAGGTAGAGGTGACCACCAGTATACCTGTGTCAAACCCACACAATACAAGCATTTACACTAAAAGTGGAAAAACACCCTCATAACTTCGAAGGTAAGTGTACTACTCCTCTAATCCAATAAAGGACACCATATACTCCATAGTTTTGTCAAACTATACAGTAAGTCACCGTAA
>JAEPBF010000240.1:754243-898655 GCA_019739055.1 Passiflora organensis | reverse complement strand
CGCCGTGCAGCCTTGATCTCACACATTGGTACCACGGGCAGTGGATGTAGTTAACCCTAAAAATAGTAAAAACAACGGTATGATATTACAAGAAAATCAGTAGGGTCGCAGGATCATAAGATCAGCAAAAAATCTAAACACAAATCTCCAAATTCGGATTAGATCATTCCTAGACATCTAAAGGGGATCACACAATTCAAAAATCAATCAGAAAGGGGTTAGAGCCGAATCTATGGTTGAGAGAGGACTACAAACACTTCCGAAAGTATCAGAAGTACACAAGTAGGTGGACCTCATCAAATTGCTCTCGGCAATGAAGAAGAAAGGCCATCCCTTTCCACCTGTGTTGTCGAAGGCTTACTGCACAAAGGATAAATGGTTAACACACAAGCTAATCAGTAAGCTTAGTAAGTCGTCTTGTCACACACGGACTTGGTCACCCCAAACCACACAAGGATAAGGGCTTCTTGCCACACAAAGACTAAACCTCCAGCGAGTTCTTGCTGGGTTTTGCCGCCCATACAACCCCCATACCAGTAAGAACCTCTCCTCTCCCTAGAAACAGGATCCTGACACACAAACATGTATAAGCACACACAGGCAAGTACAAAGCATCATACCACAACAGGGTATCCTCAATCATGTCAGAACACAATCAGCATATTCAATTCACATAACATATGCAACCCAGGCACTCAATACCTAACTCAGGGGTTCAATATAGCCTACGAGATCCATATCTTATTCCAAATTTCATACTCTCACCCTATAATCTAATCGCATGCAATACAACAAGGGCAGGTAACAAAGACATCAAGAAAATAACAAGGGCTCTGGAGAAATCGATGAGGCATAGATCCTACCTCTCTTGTCTCTGAATAAGAAACTACTTCTTTGCCTTTACTAATTAAATCCGAACCACCTATAATATCACCAGGAAAAGACGAAAACAAACTAAGCATGCATATTCAATAATCAATTGAATTCCCTATTTCCTTACCAATACTACTCACCAAACCTATCAGAAAATCAGTTATCAGACAGTGCAAGTGCCTCTCCCTTGGATGTGTGATGTGATAGCCAGGAACCTAAAAAGATTCAACCTGAATTTACCATTCCAATTTACTATGCAAATCTTGTCGCTAAAAGTAGGGCATAGGACGATTTTGACTTAACCTTAAACAAGGAAATATTTATGTCCAATTTGTGAAACATTTATGATTGGAAAAAGGATGGAAATAGCTTCCCAACGAGCTATTATTTGTAAGGATCTGACAAACGATTAGAAAGTTATGCTATTTTGAAGTTCAAGAAGTTTTGGTGAAAACCTAATTCCGCCGTCGATTTTCATGTTAACCTTAGACGAAGAAATGTTAACCTTCTGAAGAAAAAAAAAATATGGTTGGAAACAGAATGAAGAGATATTCCTAACAAGATATTATTCTCAGAGATATAACAAACAACAAAAGAGTTATACTATTCTGAATTTCAAGAAGATTTGGCAGTGCCGCCAAATTTCAATTTGACTTTTGAGAAAGAAATGCTAACCTCCTGACAAAAATTCAAAAATGGTTGGAAAGAGCATGAAGAGAGCTTTCCAACAAGATATGATTCAAAAGGATCCATTGACCGATGAGTGAGTTATGCTGGTTTAAAGTTTCTGCGAATTATAGCGGCTATAGGGAGGTATACGGTTTTAGGCTCACACGAATTTTTTAAGTTTTCTATGAGAAATTTTTGTGGGGTTGGCTTCCTATTTATAATGAATGAGTGTAGAATTATGATTACTACTTTTACTCACTTTATCAAAATAAGGCAATTTACCAGATAATTAAACTCTTAAATTATCTTCCTTTTTTTTAGGGACTTAATCTCTAAGGCAACTATCTATCTTTAAAGATGATTTCTAAGGCAATTACCCATCAATAAGGACCTATATCTAAAAGAATTTAAAACAAACTTAACTATTAAACAAGCTTACCAATTTCGGCCATTACACATCCTTTTCTTCAGGGGCAAAATTGTCTTTTCACCTGTACTGGCTTATGAACTTCTAGGACTCAAAATTCGGGGTCTTATATTTCCTGCATGTGTACTTCTGATTTTTCGGAAGTATTTGTAGTCCACTCTCAGCTTTAGTTGATAAATTTTCCTGCACGTGTACTTCTGATTTTTTGGAAGTGTTTGTACTTCTGATGAGGCGTAGATCCTATCTTTCTTGTCTTTCAAATAAGTAGCTAATCATTTTTTTTTATTAAGAGAATCCAAACCATCTATATAACAATAAGAGAAAGACAAAACCATACTATGCATGCATATTTAAGAGCCAAGTAAACTTTATGTTTCCTTACCAATTCCACTCACCAAACCTAACAGAAACCAGTATTCAGATGCTACTGAGACCTCCCCTTTGGATGCAAGAAGTGATAGCCAGGAAGACAACAAGAATCAACCTAATTTTCCTACCCTACTTATCATGCTAGATGTGATAGCCAGGATCACAACAAGAATCATTCATGTTTCAATGTTTAGAAAGTATGTATGAGATCCTGCTCATGTGATCGAAAAAAACACTAGTTGAGGTTGCAGAAGAACTATCCTACCCTGTAGGGCTAGTTGCCAGACTAGATTGGTCAGTTCGCCAGCTTTGCAGTTGAAGCGTGCCTATAGTTCCATTTATTTGGCGTAATGGCCAAGCTGAGGAACAGTCTTTGGAGACTCAAGAAACAATGAGTGCAAGATTTCCATACAAGTTTTCTTACGTACTTGTGCTGAAATTTCGAGGACAAAATTTTTATAAGAAAGGGAGGATGTGGGACCCCAATTTTGTGCCCTAGAAGTCTAGATACCAGTGCAGCTGAAATGATCTATTGACCTCAAAGAAATGGATGTGTGATAAATATACATTTAGCAATATAGAAGTAAAATATGAACACTCGGCAGCATACATAAATCATCACACACATTCTCAGCAATGATAAGACACACATAAAACACTCAACGAAACATATCATGGCATACCAGGCATAAGACCATAAACGAACAAACATCACCTCAGATTATTATTCTCATCATTTAAATCTTACAAATCAATCCCATTTTAGCATTAGTTCACTTTCAGTATTAGTCCCTAAGTGAGTGAGTGTGTGCACATGCCCTTACCTACAAACACCAAAATCAACAAATAAGTTAGCATATAACGAATTATACTTCCTAAACCTGGCTCCGCTACCAAATCTGTGAACTATTACTATTTGCTCCGATTAAGGTCATCACCGTCGTGAAACCCAATTACCCCCAAATGACATCTAGGAACTATCTGAATCTCACCAGGCTTACCATTAATTTCTGATTTTTTAGCATATTTATATCTATTTTTTTTTTAACAACGATTGGAGCATGATATTAGACAATTATTTTGGTAACAAACAGAGTAAATAAAACATCAGCGGAAGTCTTTAGATTAAATCATTGGGTTCATAAAACATAAGTTCCATAGGGATCCAAACAACCAGCAAGAAATCCTCCAAATATATTTCGGAAATAGCAAGAAAAGAAAAGATCTGAAAATAAAATAGAAAGTAGCCCAATCATTCATGTTATATGCTCAAGTAAAAAAAGATCAAGTATGCAAATATGATGTTATATCGTCCCGCCGTCCAGCCTTGATCTCACACACTGGTACCATGGGCAGTGGATGTACTTAAGCCTGAAAAATAGTAAAAACAACGGTATGAGATTACAAGAGTCTCAGTAGGGTCACAACATCATAAGATGAGCAAAAACTCTAAACACAAATCTCCAAATTCGGATTAGATCATTCCTAGACAACTAAAGAGGATCACACAATTCAAAAATCAATCAGAAAGGAGTTAGGGCCGAATCTATGGTTGAGGGAGGACTACAAACACTTCCGAAAGTATCAGAAGTACACAGGTAGGTAGAGCTCATCAGATTGCTCTCGGAAATGAAGAAAAAAGGCCATCCCCTTCCACCTGTGTTGTCGAAGGTTTACTGCACAAAGGATAAACGGTTAACAGACAAGCTAATCAGTAAGCCTAGTAAGTCGTCTTGTCATACACAGAAAATTCTTTCCAAGCCATACACGGACTTGGGCATCCCAAACCACACAAGGATAAAGGCTTCCTTCCACACAAGGACAGGGTTTCAGCCACACAAGGACCAGACATCCAGCGAGCTCTTCTTGGGGTTTCGCCACACATACAACTCCCATACCAATAAGAACCTCTCCTCTCCCTAGGAGCAACAGCGCTTACCCCGAATGGCCATCGGAAAAGGATCCTAACATACAAACACGTATAAGCACACACAAGCAAGTACAAAGCATAATACCATAGCAGGGTATCCTCAATCATATCAGAACACAATCAGCATATTCAATTCACATAATATATGCAACTCAGACACTCAAAACCTAACTCTGGGTTTCGATATAGCCTATAAGATTCACATCTCAAACCGAAATTCTTACTCTCACCCTATAATCAATTCGCATACAATTCAACAAGGGCAGGTATAAAAAATATCAAGAAAATAACAAGAGTCTCAGGAGACACCGAAGAGGCGTAGATTCTACCTCTCTTGTCTCTGAACAATAAGCTACTCTTTTGCCTTTATTAGGTAATTCTGAACCACCTATATTATCACTAGGCAAAGACGAAAACAAACTAAGCATGCATATTCATTAATCAATTGAATACCCTATATTTCCTTACCAATTCCACTAACCAAACCTATCAGAAACCAGTGATCAGATGCTGCAGGTGCCTCCCCCTTGGATGTGTGATGTGATAGCCAGGAACTTAACAAGATTCAACCTGAATTACCATTCCAATCAACTATGCAAATTTTATCGCTAAAAGTAAGGCATAGGACAATTTCTACTTTAAGCATAGAGAATTTTAAAAGAAGGAAGTTCATGATCATACATTATGAATAGATGCTAAGCAATCATAAGAACATGCGAAACAACAACAGAAATCAACCGAAGACAAAATCTTTAGAAATCTAAAAACTTAATTCCGTCTCTGATTTTCAACTTAACCTTAGAAAAGGAAATATTTACGGTTGGAAAGAGGATGAAAATAGCTTTCCAGCAAGCTATTATTTGCAAGGATCCGACAAACAATGAGAGAGTTATGCTACATTGAAGTTCAAGAAGATTTGGCAACAACCTAATTCCACCGTCGATTTTCAACTTATCTTTAGAGAAAGAAATACTAATCTCATGAAAAAAAATCAATAATGGTTGGAAAGAGAATAAAGAGAGCTTTCCAACAAGCTATTATTCGTAGGGATCAGATGAACGATAAGAGAGTTATACAGGTTTAAAGCTTCAGCGAATTTTGGCGGCTATAGGGAGGTGTCGGGTTTTAGGCTTATACGAATTTTATATGTTTTCTCGGAGTAATTTTTATGAGGTTAGGCTTATACGAATTTTGGAGCATGATACTGGACACATATTCTGGTATCATACGGAGTAAATAAAAACATCAGCAGAAATCTTAAATTCATTCATAGGGTTCATAACACACAAGTCCCATAGGGATCCAAATTACCAGCAAGAAATTTTTCAACAAGTTTCGGAAATAGCAAACAAAGAAGGGTGCTTAAAATAAACCAGAAAGTTGCCCAATCATTCACATTATATGGGCAAGTAACAAGTATGCAAATGTGATGCGATATCGCCCCGCCGTGCAGTCTTGATCTCACACACGGGTACCACGAACAATGGATGTACCTAAGCCTGAAAAATGGTAAACAACATCGGTATGAGATTACAAGAATTTCAGTAGGGTAACAGCATCATAAGATCTGCAGAAACCCTAAACATAAATTTTCCAATTTACATTAGATCAATCCTAAACAACTAAAAGGGATCACGCAATTCCAGAATCAAACAAAAAGGTTAGGGCTTAATCTATGGCTGATGGAGGACTACAAACACTTATGAAAGTTCATAAGTACACAGGCAGATGAAACACATCAAATTGCTCTCGGAAATGAAAAAGAAAGGTCATCCCCTTCTACATGTGTTGTCCAAGGCTCACTGCATAAAGGATAAACGATTAACACACAACCTAACCAGTCAGCCTAGTAAATCATCTTGTCTCACACGTACAAGTCTTCCCAAGCCACACACGGACTTGAGCACCCCAAACCACACAAAGATAAGGGCTTCATGCCACACAAGGACAGGGTTCCTGCCACACAAGGACAAGACCTCCAGCGAGCTCTTGCTGGGTTTTGCCGCCTATACAACTCCCATACCAGTAAGAACCTCTCCTCTCCCTAAGAGCATCAGCGCTTACCCCGAATGGCCACCGAAATAGGATATTGACACACAAACACGTACAAGCACACACAGGCAAGTACAAAGCATAATACTACAATAGGGTATCCTCAATCTTGTCAGAACACAATCACCATATTTAATTCACATAACATATGCAACTCAGGCACTCAATACCTAGCTCAGGGGTTCGATATAACCTTTGAGATCCATATCTCATTCCGAATTTCATACTCTCACCCTGTAATCTAATTGCATGCAATACAACAAGGGCAGGTAACAAAAACATCAAGAAAATAATAGGAATCTCTGGAGAAACCAATGAGGCATAGATCCTACCTCTCTTGTCTCTAAAAAAGAAGCTACTCCTTTTCCTTTACTAAATAAATCTGAACCACCTATAATATCACCAGGCAAAGATGAAAACAAACTAAGCATGCATATTCAATAATCAACTGAATTCCCTATTTCCTTACCAATACTACTCACCAAACCTATCAGAAAACCAGTGATCAGACGTTGCAGGTGCCTCCCCTTTGGATGTATGATGTGATATCCAGAAACTTAACAAGATTCAACCTGAATTTACCATTCTAGTTAACTATGCAAATTTTGTCGCTAAAATTAGGGCATAGGATGATTTTGACTTAACCTTAAACAAGAAAATATTTACATCAAAATTTTGAAACATAGATGGTTGGAAATAGGATGGAAATATCTTTCCAATGAGCTATTATTTGTAAGAATCTGACAAACGATTAGAAAGTTATGCTATTTTGAAGTTCAAGAAGATTTGACGAAACCCTAATTCCACCGCCGATTTTCAAGTTAACCTTAGAAAAAGAAATACTAACCTTCTGATAAAAAAAAAATATGATTGAAAAAGAGCATGAATAGAGCTTTCCAACAAGCTATTATTATCAGAGATATAACAAACAACGAAAGAGTTATGCTATTCTGAATTTCAAGAAGATTTGGCAGTGCCGCAAAATTTCAACTTAACCTTTGAGAAAGAAATACTAACCTCTTGACAAAAACTCAAAAATGGTTGGAAAGAGGATTCAGAGATATTTCCAACAAGCTATTATTTACAAGGATCCGACGAACGATGAGTGAGTTATGCTGGTTTAAATTTTCTGCGAATTTTGGCGACTATAGGGAGGTATAGGGTTTTAGGCTCATACGAATTTTGTAAGTTTTCTATGAGGGATTTTTGTGGGGTTGGCTTCCTATTTATAATGAATGAGTGTAGAATTATGATTACTACTTTTACTCGCTTTATCAAAATAAGATAATTTACCAGATAATTAAACTCTTAAATTATCTTCCCTATTATTAGGAACTTTAATCTCTAAGGCAACTATCTATCTTTTAGGATGATTTTTAAGGCAATTACCCGTCTATAAGGACCTAGATCTAAAGGAATTTAAAACAAAATTAACTACTAAACAATCTTACCAATTTCGGCCATCACACATCCTTTCCTTCAGGGGCAAAATCGTCTTTTCACCTGTACTGACTTTTGGTCTTCTAGGACTCAAAATTCGGGGTCTTACAGTACTCTGATGAGTTCTACCTACCTGTGTACTTCTGATACTTTCGAAAGTGTTTGTAGTCCTACCTCAGCTATAGATTCGGCCCTAACATCTTTAAATTGATTCTTGAATTGCGAGATCCCTTTTAAATGTTTAGAAATGGTCTAGAGTTGGGAGATTTGTGTTTAAGGTTTCTCCAGATCTTATAATACTGCGACCCTACTGATATTCTTGTAATCTCATACCGTTTTTTTTAGCATTTTTCAGGCTTAAGTACATCCACTATCCGTGGTACCAGTGTGTGAGATCAAGGCTGCACGGCGGGGCGATATCGCATCACATTTGCATATTTATTCCTTGTTTACTTGCGCATATAACATTAATGATTGGGCTACTTTCTGGTTTATTTTCAGATCCCTCCTTTACTTGCTATTTCCAAAATATGTTGGAGGATTTCATGCTGGTTGTTTGGATCCCTATGGGACTTGTGTGTTATGAACCCAATGATTTAATCTAAACACTTCCGCTGATGTTTTATTCACTCCGTTTGTTACCAAAATAATTGTCTAATATCATGCTCCAATCGTTGTTAAAAAAAAATTAGAAATAAACATGCTAAAAAATCAGAAATTAATTGTAAACCTGGTGAGATTCAGATAGTTCCTAGATGTCATTTTGGGGTAATTGGGTTTCATGACGGTGATGACCTTAATCGGAGCAAATAGTAATAGTTAGGAATTGGGGTCGTCACAGGTTTGGTAACGGAGCATGGTTTAGGGAATATAATTTGTTATATGCTAACTTATTTGTTGATTTTGGTATTTATAGGTAAGAACATGTGCACACAGTCACTCACTTAGGGGTTAATATTGAAAGTGAACTAATGGTAAAATGGGATTAATTTGTAAGATTTAAATAATTAGAATGATAATCTGAAGTAGTGTTTGTTCATGTTTGTTCTTATTCCTGGTATGTCATGATATGTTTCGGTGAGTGTTTGATGTGTTTCTTATCATTGGTGAGACTGTGTGTGTAGATTTATGCGTGTTTCCGAGTGTCCCTATTTGACTCTTATATTGCTGAATGTATATGTATGTGATTGCTGGTGTGTATTGCCGAATATGGATGTTGTGTGAATCCATGCTTGCTTAATGTTTGATGATGATTTCTGAGAGTATATATATATGAGTGTTGATGTAATTGTTGAGAATACCTTTGCATGTGTGCATCAGCGACAACATTTTCTTTTCTAGGATGATATTTGATGATCAAATCGAAATCTTTAATCAGCTCCACCTATCTTCGTTGTCTTATGTTCAACTCCTTTTTTATATGGACGTATTTCAGGTTTTTATGGACAATGAAGACTAGGCACGTCCCACCATACAAGTATTGACGCCATATTTTTAACGCAAACACCACGGCCGCAAGCTCCAAATCGTGCCTAGAATAGTTGCTTTCGTGCAGTCACAACTGTTAGGAAACATAGGCAACGACTGTAAGGACCCAAACCCAACCTATTAGGACTCTTACCGCTGTGAAACCCAAATAAGCCCTCACAAGGTCCTATTTGAATCCCACAAGGCTCAAGTCACCTAATTGTCAATTTTATTGGTTGATTTATATGCTATTTGAAGGTTGGAGCATAATCATACATTAATGAATTTTTGGCTTATACAGAGTGAAAGAAAACACACATGATATAACTTTCCAATATCAAACACAAAACAAGAAATGAGATGGTACCTTGGTGGAGAGGCATACATCGGACGATTTGCATATGTTGGAAATAAAACACAAACATGCACACAAAACACAGCAAACAAACACATATATTTTGGCATGTACATAAAGGACGCAACACTCAGCAAATCATACATATCAACATGCAAACATACAAAAACAAAAAAATCTAATAATCATGCTTTCATATTTGTAAGTCTTAATCAATCAAAATACATATAGACATATGCGCATGCTTCTATAATTGAGAAACCAATATCATGCAAATCACACAATCTATGCTCCGCTACCAAACCTGTAAGGACCCAAACCCAATCTATAAGGACCTTTACCGCCATGAAACCCAAATAAGCCCTCGCAAGGTCCTATTTGAATCCCACAAGGCTCAAGTCATCTAATTGTCAATTTTATTGGTTGATTTATATGCTATTTAAGGGTTGGAGCATATTCATGCATTAATAAATTTTTGGCTTATACGGAATGAAAGAAAACATCAGCGGAAGACTTATATTAATACACAAAACAACTGGAAACAAAACAGACAAGTCCCATAGGAATCTCAAAACAGCAACCAATAGTATTATGCATATTTTGGAAGCAACAAAAAGAGGTACAAATAAAAAGAGGTGGAAATTCGTCCAGCCATGCAGCCTTGATCTCTCACCTTTGGTACTAGCAACAAAGTACACACCTAAGCCTGCAAAGGGGGAGAAAAGTAGGGATGAGATTACAAGAACCTCAGTAGGTTCACAGCATCATAAGTCCTAGAGGTTCCCAATCAAACATCTCCGAAACAACATCAAATCATCCCTAGTCATCTAAGGTTATTATGCAATTCAAGAATTAATCAAAACGGGTAGGGCCGAAACTAAGGCTGAGGGTGGGCCACAAAAAATTCTGAAAATCAGAAGTACACAAGCAGGAAAACTCAGAAGGTTACTCTCAGTAGTAGGAAAAGAAAAGGCCATCCCCTTCCACCTGTGTTGTTAAAAGCTTTCCTGCATAAAGGATAAATGGTTAGACAATCAATACTGCAGCAAGCCTTTTAGTTGTTTCCGACATCCAGACTTGAATTGGCATAGGAGCACTCTTCCAACACCATATACAAGTCATCCTGTCACTCTCAAACAGGGCAACCTAACATCCAGACTCGAACTGGCCTAAAGAGCATCTTGACGTCCTGTCTCGAACTGGCCTGCAAGGCTTCGTAATGTTCAGACTTAAATTGGCCTACAACTCATCGAGTGAGCTCTTGTTGGAAATAACCACCCATAAACCTCCCGGTTCGGTAAGCATCTCTCCCCTCCCTAGGAGCAACAATATTTACCTCACGTGGCCAATGACAAAAGGATCATCTAAACAAAGCACAAACAAGGCACATACATGCATACAAACATAATACACGCATACACAAATCACAACAAAGGATCCTGAATTAAATCACAATACAAATCAAAGATCAATCCTCAAAGTCAAAACTGAATCAGGCAACCTATTTTCCTATTAACTGCCAAGATTCCCTATCATCATAATCACACATTCCGCAAGCATATAACCAAGATAGGCAATCAAATTCACTCATATTCAAATAATCAAACAATAGAGTAACCAAAGGAACTGAGGAGGCACAGATCCTATCTCTCAGGTGTCTGAATCAAATGCAATCCTTTGCCTTTCTAATATGATCAGAATCTCCTAAACAATTACAAGGCAAAGACCACACAACACTAAGCCACAAAACTACTTAATTAAAAACCAAAGGCATTGGGAATCCTTACCAATTAACCTAACAAAATCCAGCGATCCAGATGCAGCAATATCTTTCCCTTCAATGCGTGATGTGATCGCCAATAACTCAGTAAGAATCTACTTGATATTTCACCCTAATTCAATATAAAAATTTTGGCAACACCTTAAGGTTTATAGGGAAACTTGCGATTTCAACATTAGAGAGGTTAAGTGTTGTGATTTCATGAAGTTAAGAAACAAATAGGTGTTTATAACATGTACAATCAAAAGAAACAAGGTCAGAATCCAATAGGTTAATCAGTTGATCAAGGTAGGCATCAATATGGAAAAGGTAGGGCATGTTGATTTAATGAATAGGGAAGATTCAAAGGATGAATTCATGATTTTAAAATAATGAATGGATGCTAAAAAATCATATGAAAAAGTGGAACAATAACAGAAATTAATTAAAGGCAGAATCACACAATTTTAAAACCTAATCCTGCCAAATTTCAACCTAAATTTTGGCAAATAGAAACTAACCTCCAGAATAAAAACTCAATTTCTGGATAGAGAATGGAAAGAGCTTTCCGACAAGCTATTATTCACAAGAATCCGACAAAAGATGAGAGAGTTAAGCTATTTTTAAGTTCAAGTAGATTTTGTCGATTCAGTCAAAATACGATTTAACTTTTGACAAAGAAAAAATAATATTCAGATGAAAAAACATGATGATTGGAAAGAGGATCAAGAGATCTTTCCAACAAGCTATTATTCACAATAATCCGAGAAAGGATGAGAGAGTTATGCTATTTTGAAGTTCAAGCAGATTTTGGCAATTCCATCGAAATACGATTTAACTTTTAACAAAAAAAATTAACCTTTAGATGAAAAAACCAAGATGGTTGGAAAGAAGACAAAGATAGATTTCCAACAAACTATTATTTGCAAGAATCCGATAAATGATGAGAGAGTTATGCCAAGATTAAGATCAAGGAGTTTCGGCTAAGGTTTAGGCAAAAATTTGAAATTGAGAAGAAGAGGATAAATTATAAAATTTCTATGTGGGTTTTGGTATGATTACATGGGATAGGTTGGTCACTTTTTTATAGGTGTCTAAGGAGGTTTAGTTAAGAGATAAATCCCTAGTTTTATGCTTAAAAAAATAATTAAAGGATAATTATATTAGATGGATAATTCTATTTAAAAAGATACTCTATTTAAAAGGAAGAATTATCTAATATCTTAGATAATAACGGATAAAACTAATGATAATTAATATAAAAATACCAGAATTAAAATACGAAATTTCTGGCAGCAACCATTTTAGGCCATCACGCATCTATTTCTTCACGGTAAAATAGTCATTTCAACTGCATCGGCTAGTGAACTTCCTGAACATCTAAACTAGGAATGGTCGGGGTCTCACAACGACTTTCTCGTCTTGCATCAATGTTGTGAGACCCAAAATTTTGAGTCTTAAAGTCCAAAAGTCAGTGTAGGTGAAAAGACGATTTTTCACATGAAGGAAAGGATGTGTGCTGGGCGAAATTGGTAAGAGTGGTATGGTAGTTAATTCTGGTATAAATTCCCTTTAATCTAAGTCCTTATAGATATATAATTGCCTTAGAGATTAAAATCCCTAAGAATAGGTAAAGATAATTAAAGAATTTAATTATCTGGTAATTTATCTTATTTTTAATTATCTTAAAAATAGTAATCATAATTCTATACTCATTCATTATAAATAGGAAACCAACCTCACAAAAATCATTCAGAGAAAACATAGAAAATTTGTATAAGTCTAAAACTCTACACCTCCCAATAATCGCCAAAATTCACTGAAACTTGAAACCAGCATAACTCTCCTATCGTTCATCGGATCCCTGCAAATAATAGTTTTTGGAAAGCTCTCTTCATCCTCTATCCAACCATCTCTGGTTTTTCATCAGGAGGTTAGTATTTCCTTCTATAAAGATAAGTTGAAAATTGGCGGCGGAATTAGGTTTTTGCCAAATCTTCTTGAAATTCAAAATAGTATAACTCTTGCATTGTTTCTTGTATCTCTGCAAATAATAGATTTTGGAAAGCTCTCTTCATCATCTTTCCAACCATCTTTGGAATTTTCATCATGAAATTAGTATTTATTTCTCTAAAGATAGGCTGAAAATCAGCGGCGGAATTAGGTTTTCGCCAAATCTTCTTGAACTTCAATATAGCGTAACTCTCTCATCGTTTGTCAGATCCCTGAAAATAATATCTTGTTGGAAATCTGTTGGAAATATCTTTCATTCTATTTCCAACCATATATATTTCGTTGTTTGTACATAAATATTTCCTTGTCTAAAGTTACGTTGAAAATCGGCGACGGAATTAGATTTTTAATTTTCTATAGTTTCTGACTTCGATTGATTTCTATTGTCATTTCGTGTGTTCTTATGATTACTTAGCATTTATTTATGATGTATGATTATGAATTTTCTTTTTTTAAAATTCTCTATGCTTAAATTTGAAATTGTCCTATGCTCTAGAGACCCTTGTTATTTTCATGGAATGGAAATTCAGATTGAATCTTGTTAAGTTCCTGGCTATCACATCACACATCCAAGGGGGAGGCACCTGCAGTATCTGATCACTGGTTTCTGATAGGTTTTGTGAGTGGAATTGGTAAGAAAATAAGGTATTCAATTGGTTATTGAATATGCATGCTTAGTTTGTTTTCGTCTTTGCCTGGTGATAATATAGGTGGTTCAGAATTACCTAATAAAGGCAAAAGAGTAGCTTATTGGAAAGCTCTCTAGAGAGGTAGGATTTACGCCTCATCGATTTCTCTAGAGACCCTTGTTATTTTCTTGATATTTTTGATACCTGCCATTGTTGTATTGTATGCGAATTGATTAGAAGATGAGAGTATGAATTTCAGTTTGAGATGTGAATCTCATAGGCTATACTGAACCCCTGAGTTAGGTTTTGAATGCCTGAGTTGCATATGTTATGTGAATTGAATATGCTGATTGTGTTCTAACATGATTGAGGATACCCTACTATGGTATTATGCTTTGTACTTGCTTGTGTGTGCTTATACGTGTTTGTGTGTCAGGGTCCTTTTCTGGTGGCCATTCAAGGTAAGCGATGATGCTCCTAGGGATAGGAGAGGTTCTTACTGGTATGTGAGTTGTATGGGTGGCGAAACCCCAACAAGAGCTCGCTGGATGTCTAGTCCTTGCATGGCAGGAACCCTGTCCTTGTGTGGCAGGAAGCCCTTATCCTTGTGTGGTTTGGGATGCCTAAGTCCTTGTGTGGCTTAGGAAGACTTGTCCGTGTGTGACAAGACGACTTACTATGCTTACTGATTAGCTTGTGTGTTAACCATTTATCCTTTGTGCAGTAAGCCTTGAACAACACAGGTGGAAGGGGATGACCTTTCTTCTTCATTGTCGAGAGCAATCTGATGAGTTCAACCTACCTGTGTACTTCTGATACATTCGGAAGTGTTTATAGCCCTCCCTAAACCATAAATTCGGCCTTAACCCCTTTCTGATTGATTCTTGAATTGCGTGATCCCACTTAGATGTCTAGGAATGATCTAATGCGAACTGGGAGACTTGTGTTTAGAGTTTCTGAAGATCTTGTGATGCTGCAACCCTACTGAGATTCTTGTAATCTCATATCGTTTTTTTTACTATTTTTTAGGCTTAGGTACATCCACTGTCCGTGGTACCAGTGTGTGAGATCAAGTCTGCATGGCGGGGCGATATCGCATCAGATTTGCATACTTGTTCCTTGTTTACTTTCGCATATAACATGAATGATTGGGCTACTTTCTGGTTTATTTTCAGATCTTTCCTTCTCTTGCTATTTCCGAAATATATTTAGAGGATTTCTTGCTGGTTGTTTGGATCCCTATGGGACTTGTGTGTTATGAACCCAATGATTTAATCTAAAGACTTCCGCTGATGTTTTATTCACTTCGTATATTACCAGAATAATTGTCCAATATCATGCTCCAATTATTGTTAAAAATTAACAATAAATATGCTAAAAATTTAAAGTTAATGGTAAGCCTGGTTAGATTCAGATAGGTCCTAGGTGATGACCTTAATCGAAGCAAATAGTAATAGTTAGGAATTGTGGTCGTCACAGGCTTGGTAACGGAGCATGGTTTAGGAAATATAATTTGTTATATGCTAACTTATTTGTTGATTTTGGTGTTTGTAGGTAAGGGAATGCGCACACGCTCACTCACTTAGGGACTAATGCAGAAAATGAACTAATGCTAAAATGGGATTGATTTGTAAGATTTAAATGATGAGAATGATAATCTGATGTGATGTTTATTCCTGTATGTTCTTTTGCCTGGTATGCCATGATATGTTTCGTTAAGTGTTTGCTGTGTTTCTTATCATTGCTGAGAATGTGTATGATGATTTATGCAGGCTGCCGAGTGTCCCTATTTTACTCCTATATTGCTAAATGTATATGTATGTGATTGCTGGTGTGTATTGCCAAATATGGATGTTGTGTGAATCTATGCTTGCTTGATGTTTGATAATGATTTCCGAGAGTATATATGAGTGTTTATGTAATTACCGACAACATCTTGGCATGTGTGCATATGATTACCAAAAAATTGTATGACGTTTTCTAGCCTATGCGTATCGTCCGGTGCATGCCTCACCACCAGGTACGGCTTTTGTTAATCATATTTAGTTATGTGTTGAGTAATAAAGGTGTATTCGTGTAGTATGGCACGCTCGAGGCTACAAAGGAACCAATGGGGTAGGTTTGAGGTTCAGGCTGAACAACAACCTATTGAGCAAAAGGAGCTGACTGTACAAAATGAGCAGAAAGGGCAAGTTGAGCCCGAAAACCAATTTGAGGCACCAGCCGCACCAGTTATTGATCCTGTCCTTGCACAGATCTTAAACGTATTACAAGGAATTGCTGCAAATCAGCAACGTATGGAGGCAGAATTTCAGAATGCTCCTGCACCTACACTAGTGAAAGAACCTATTCCTGTACTTGAAACTGTACAGCCGACACATCGTAAGAAGGCTGAGAGATTTCCCGTCGTGATTACAAAATTTCTGAAGGAAGCTCGCCATTTTGGATGTAAAGATTTTGGTGGTTCAGCTGGAGCTGCAGCCACTCGTGAGTGGATAGACATCTTATGCCGAGTATCCTTATTCTTGCGTATCTCGGATGATGACAAGGTTCCAATTGTTATATCCCTACTTGAGGGAGAAGCCCTAGCATGGTGGACATCTACTAGCTTGCGATTCGGCGATCGTTTGCCAACTTGGGAAGAATTTCGGTAGAAATTCAACGAAAGATTTTATACGAGGTTCCATAAAAACGAGCAGCGACAAACTTTTTACAAACTTGAACAAGGCAACCGTTCGGTGCTGGAATATGAGAAGATATTAAAGGAGTTGTCCCGATTTGCACCAGAAGAAGATCGTACAACGTACCAGCTTGCGAGACGATTTCAGGATGGATTGACTATCGAACTTAAAACCATTGCTGGTACGACACCGGTGCAGAATTTGCAAGAACTAATTATTGCCACAACTGAAACTGAAATGATCGTGCAAACCAAGAAGCCATCCGCAGCCACTAGTGGTGGATCCTATAAGCGAGATTTGAAGTTTAATCGACGAACGTGACCCTATCCTTTAAGATCCTATCCTTCGAAAACTAATGGCAATGGAAATACCAATAGAAACAACTTTTCTGGTTCAAATTTCAATGGATCTTCGTGGAATTCTCAGCAACGTCGATGTTACAATTGTGACGAGATGGGACATGTTCAGAGGGAATGCCCGAAACCAAGGCAAATCACAGGTGTACCAAATGCAGACCAACGTGGGAATGCCAACCCCGCCAAAGCACCAACACAAGCACCAGGAGGACCACCTAACGGGTCCACAAGCGAGGCGCAACCAAGACCAACAAGGCTCTTCACTCTAACTAATGCCGAGGCTAGTCCTGATGTGGTGACAGGTACTATTTCAGTCTTTTCTCAAAATGCTAAAGTATTATTAGATCCCGGAGCAAATAGATCATTTGTAAATCCAAGGATAACACTTAGCGTGGATCAGCCTCTATCTCCCTTGACTCCTCCTATTGCGGTTCTAACTCCTTTTGGAGAGCAATTGATTTGTAATCTAGTTTACATCGGCTGTGCTGTACATATGGGTTCGAATTTACTTGAAATGGATCTGATTCCATTAGACATCTGAGAGCTGGATGTGATTTTAGGCATGACTACCTGGCGAAATATCAAGCCCGTATGGAGTGTTTCACCAAGCGTGTGTGGTTCATTTTTCCTGATGGTCTCAAATATTGTTTTGAAGGTGATAGGCAAGTTGTTCCAACTTGCATGATTTCCTAGTTAAAGGCGAAGTGATTAATCAACAATGGATGTATGGCGTATCTCACGCACATATATGATATTTCTCAAGAATCCTCGGATCTGGATTCTGTTCCAGTGGTTCGTGAATTTTCAGAAGTATTTCCAGAGGACATAGCCGGTTTACCACTAGTAGGGGAAGTGGAATTCGGTATTGAGCTAGTGCCTGGTACGAATCCGATTTCCATTCCTCCATATCGTATGGCTCATGTGGAAATGAAGGAACTAAAAATGCAGTTGGAAGATTTGTTGGATCATGGTTTTATCCGACCTAGTGTGTCACCTTGGGGAGCACCTGTTCTATTCGTGAAAAGGAAAGACTGTTCGCTACAATTGTGCATCGATTATCAGCAGCTGAGTCGTGTAACCGTGAAGAACAAATACCCTTTGCCGTGCATCGACGATTTGTTCGACCAACTGCAAGGTGCAGCCCTATTCTCCAAGATCGATCTCAGATCTGGATACCATCAATTACGAGTTCGTGATGCTGATATTCCAAAGACCACGTTAAGATCGCGATACGGCCACTACGAATTTCCGGTTATGTCATTCAGCTTGACCAATGCACCAGCTGTGTTTATGGACCTGATGAATCGTGTGTTCCGCAAATTCTTGGATAAATTTGATAGTCTTCATCGACGACATTCTAATTTACTCAAAATCGGAAGAGGATCATGCTATGCACTTGCGGATTGTGCTTAAAATCTTGAAGGAACGACGGTTGTTCGCAAAGTACTCCAAATGCGAATTCTGGTTACGCGAAGTTGGATTCCTTGGCCATATTGTTTCCGCCCAAGGTGTGTTTGTTGATCCAAAAAAGATTGAAGCTGTGATTGCTTGGAAACCGCCGCGAAGTGTGTTTGAAGTTCGTTGTTTCCTTGGCTTAGCAGGATACTACCGTCGCTTTGTGGAGAATTTTTCATCGCTTGCTGGACCATTGACAAAAATGACATGCAAGGGTGAGCCGTTCGTATGGAACAAGAAATGCCAGCAAAGTTTCAAAGAGCTAAAGAATCGGTTAGTTTCCGCACCTATCCTTACCCTACCTATTTGCGGAAAGGAGTATGTGGTTTACAGCGACATATCAAAATCTGGACTTGGATGCGTATTGATATAAAATGGGAAAGTCATCGCCTACATTTCCCGACAATTGCGACCACATGAGAGCAACTACCCTACGCATTACTTGGAACTTGCAGCCGTGGTATTTGCCTTAAAAATATGGCGACATTATTTATACGGCGATAAGTGTCGAATCTTCACTAACCACAAAAGCCTGAAGTACCTCCTCACACAAAAAGAATTGAATATGAGACAACGAAGATGGGTGGAGCTGATTAAAGACTATGACTTAATCATCAAATATCATCTTGGAAAGGCAAATGTTGTTGCTGATGCCCTGAACCGAAAGTTTCATCCTCCTTCCCCATCAGTTTTGGCTTACATGCGCACCCATTACCTGCTGATGATGGTGGAATTGAAAGCTAACCGAGTGCATCTTGGCACTGATTTTTCTGGTTCGTTATTGGCACGAATCGAAGTAGCACCTACCTTAAGTGAAGAAATCCGGAATCAACAATTAGAGGATCTGAAATTTACTGAAATTCGAAAACAAATTGTTGATGGTGTTGATGCCATAGTTCATGATTTCAGAATACGAGATGACGAAGTACTAGTCTTCAGATACCGGGTATGTGTTCCACAAAATGTTAATATTCGTAACCTTATTCTATCGGAAACGCATAGTTCAAAGTTTGCTATTCATCCTGGAAACACTAAGATGTACCAAGATTTGAAGGAGCAGTATTGGTGGCCAAACATTAAACGTCACATTGCTGAGTTCGTTGCCCGATGCCTCGTATGTCAACAAGTAAAGATCGAACATCAAAGACCAGCTGGTCTACTTTAGTCACTTCCGATTCCCGAATGGAAGTGAGAGCACTTCACAATGGATTTTGTGACTGGTTTGCCTAGATCGAAGCAAGGATACAATGCCATTTGGGTGATCGTGGATCGACTGACGAAATCTGCACATTTTCTTCCTATACGCGTGACAAATACACCAGAAAAATTAGCAGTTCGTTACTTAGATGAGATTGTTCTATTGTTTCAGATCGTGACCTTTGTTCCACCTCACGATTTTGGGAGAAATTCTAGAATGCGTTGGGTTCAAGATTGAATTTCAGTCCAGCATTTCATCCCCAGACCGATGGCCAATCAGGAAGGACGATTTAGACACTCGAAGACATGCTACGAGCGAGTGTGTTGGATCAGCAAACCGGTTGGGATCGATGACTGTCATTGGCAGAATTTGCTTACAACAATATTTTCTTGCAAGCATCGGTAGACACCCTATAAAGCATTATATGGAAGACGTTGTAGAACTCTCTTTTGCTGGAATGAAGTAGGCAAGAGAGGCTTAGACAATCTGGAATTAATTGGCCAAGCAACAGAATAATTAAGCTTGATCTGACAAAGGCTAAAAACAGCTCATAATCGGCAGAAAAGCTACGCCGACAATCGACGAAGGGAGCTGGAATTTGCGGTAGGTGACAAAGTATTTTTGAAGGTCACTCCATGGAAAGGAGTCCTTCGTTTTCAGCAGCGAGGTAAGCTAGCACCTCTCTATATTGGTCCATATGACATTGTCGAAAGAATCGGCCATGTTACATACCGACTTGCCCTACCTCCAAATATGGAAAGAATTCACAACGTATTTCACATTTCAATGCTAAGAAAGTATATGCGAGATCCTGCTCATATGCATAAAGAACCGCCAGTTGAAGTTGCTGAAGACCTATCTTATCCCATACAGCCAGTTGCCATAATAGATCGGTCAGTTCAACAGCTTCGCAGTCGAAGCATGCCTATGGTACGAGTTGTTTGGCGTAATGGAAAATTTGAGGAACAGTATTGAGAGACTGAGGAATCTATGCGTGCAAAATTTCCTTACCTGTTTGATTAGGTACTTATGTTAAAATTTTGAGGACGAAATTTCTTTAAGGCGGGGAGGATGTGAGACCCCAAATTTTGAGTCCAAGAAGTCCAGAAGTCAGTGCAGTTGAAAAGATGATTCTGCCTCTGAAGGAAAGGATGTGAGATGGTCGAAATTGGTAAGAGTTCTATGGTAGTTAATTCTGGTATAAATTCGCTTTAATCTAAGTCCTTATAGATAGATAATTGCCTTAGAGATTAAAATCCCTAAGAATAGGAGAAAATAATTAAAGAATTTAATTATCTAGTAATTATTTTATTTTTAATTATCTTAAAACTAGTAATCATAATTCTATACTCATTCATTATAAATAGGAAGCCAACCTCACAAAATTCATTCAAAGAAAACATACAAAATTCATATAAGCCTAAAACCCTACACCTCCCTATAGCCGGCAAAAAATTTGCTAAAACTTTAAACTAGTATAACCCTTTTATCGTTCATCAGATCCCTGTAAATAATAGATTGTTGGAAAGCTCTCTTCATTCGCTTTCCAAAAAAATTTTGTTATTTTGTCAGGAGGTTAATATTTCTTTCTCTAAAGATAAGTTGAAAATCGGCGGCGGAATTAGGTTTTCGCCAAATCTTCTTGAAATTCATTGTAGCATAACTTTTTCATCGTTTGTCAGATCCCTAAAAATAATAGCTTGTTGGAAATTTCATCTTATCGTCTTTCCAACCATATATGTTTAGTTTTTTGGACATAAATATTTCCATGTCTAAGGTTAAGTTTAAAATCAGTGACGGAATTAGGTTTTTAGATTTCTATAGTTTTTGTCTTCGGTTGATTTCTGTTGTCGTTTTGCGTGTTATTATGATTACTTAGCATCTATTCATGATGTATGATCATGAATTTACTTTTTTAAAACTTCTCTATGCTTAAATTCGAAATTGTCCTATACCCTACTTTTAGCGACGAAATTTGCATAGTTAATTAGAATGGAAATTCAGGTTGAATTTTGTTAGGTTCCTAGCTATCACATCACACATCCAAGGGAGTGGCACCTGCAACATCTAATCACTAGTTTCTGATAGGTTTGGTGGGTGGAATTGGTAAGGAAAAAGGGTATTCAATTGATTATTGAATATGCATGCTTAGTTTGTTTTCGTTTTTGCCTGGTGATAATATAAGTGGTTCAGAATTACCTAATAAAGTCAAAAAAGTAGCTTCTTGTTCAGAGACAAGAGAGGTAGGATCTATGCCTCATCGGTTTCTCCAGAGACCCCTGTTATTTTCTTGATATTTTTGATACCTGCCCTTGTTGTATTGCATGTGAATTGATTATAGGATGAGAGTACGAATTTCAGTTTGAGATGTGAATCTCATAAGCTATATCGCACCTCTGAGTTAGGTTTTGAATGCCTGAGTTGCATAAGTTATCTAATTTGAATATACTGATTGTGTTCTGACATGATTGAGGATACCCTACTATAGTATTATGCTTTGTACTTTTCTGTGTGTGCTTGTACGTGTTTGTGTGTCAGGATCATTTTCTGGTGGCCATTTGGGGTAAGCACTGATGCTCCAAGGGAGAGGAGAGGTTCTTACTGGTATGGGTGTTGTATGGGTGGCAAAACCCCACCAAGAGCTCGCTGGATGTCTGGTCCTTATGTGGCCGAAACCCTATCCTTATGTGGCAGGAAGCCCTTATCCTTGTGTGGTTTGGGTTGCCCAAGTCCATGTGTAACTTGGGAAGACTTGTCCGTGTATGACAAGATGACTTACTAGGCTTACTGATTAGCTTGTGTGTTAACCATTTATCTTTTGTGTAGTAAACCTTGGACAACATAGGTGGAAGGGGATGGTCTTTCTTCTTCATTGCCGAGAGAAATCTGATGAGTTCCACCTACCTGTGTACTTCTGATACATTTGGAAGTGTTTGTAGTCCTTTCTAAACTATAGATTCGGCCCTAACCCCTTTCTGATTGATTCTTGAATTGCGTGATCCCCTTTTGATGTCTAGGAATGATCTAATACGAATTGGGAGATTTGTGTTTAGAGTTTCTACAGATGTTATGATGCTGCGACCCTACTGAGATTCTTGTAATCTCATATCGTTGTTTTTACTATTTTTCAGGCTTAGGTACATCCACTGTCCATGGTACCAGTGTGTGAGATCAAGGCTGCACGACGGGGCGATATCACATTACATTTGCATACTTGATCCTTGTTTACTTGCGCATATAACATGAATGATTGGACTACTTTCTGGTTTATTTTCAGATCTTTCCTTTTCTTGCTATTTCCGAAATATATTTGAAGGATTTCTTGCTGGTTGTTTGGATCCCTATGGGACTTGTGTGTTATGAACCCAATGATTTATTCAAAAGACTTCCGCTGATGTTTTATTCACTCCATATGTTACCAGAATAATTGTCCAATATCATACTCCAGTTGTTGTTAAAAATTAACAGTAAATATGCTAAAAATCGAAAGTTATTGGTAAGCCTGGTGAGATTCAGATAGGTCTTAGGTGTTATTTGGGCTATTTTGGTTTGACGACGGTGATGACCATAATCGAAGCAAATAGTAATAGTTAGGAATTGGGGTCGTCACAAATATGAATCCAAGTCAGTATTTCGATGCATCACTGTACACCATAGACTCTATTCCACCGACTAGTAAGGTGGCGATTGGTGCGGAAATTAACCACTTCTTCAATTCTTCAAAACTTCGCTGGTATTCCACATAGCTGTGAATTGCACATAGACCAATTAGAATTTGGACAAGAAAAGTTCTTCCTACTATTACCTCTATTGCCATTGTTTTTCAGAGGGTAGGACCTTCAAGGTTAGGGTCCTGTATGTCGATTGAACTTTATATCATGGCTGAAGAATCTGCCACTAGTTGCTATAGATAGCTTCCTAGTTTGCACGATCTTCTTGACTTCAGTCATGGAAATATAATAAAAAATCGGAAATAAATCTTTGTGTATTTAGTAGCAAATAGTAATAGTATTTCTACTGTTGTTGTTTTTGATAATATCATTACTTGGCATCCATTCATGTTGTAATATCATGAATTGATCCTTTGAATCTTCCTTATATATGAAATCGGCATGCTTTACAGTTTGACCTTCTGTTGCCGATTTTGATCAATTTAATATCCTATTTGTGACAACCCTAATTTCTAACTATTACTATTTGCTCAGATTAAGTTCATCACCGCCGTGAAACCCAAATAAGCCCAAATGACACCTAGGACCTATCTGAATCTCACTAGGCTTACCATTATCTTTGGATTTTTAGCATGTTTATTTTAATGTTTAACAACAATTGGAGCATGATATTGGACAAAAATTCTGGTAACATACGGAGTGAATAAAACATCAGCGGAAGTGTTTAGATTAAATCATTGGGTTCATAACACACAAGTCCCATGGGGATCCAAATAACCAGCAAGAAATCCTCTAACATATTTCGGAAATACCAAGCAAAGGAGGGATCATAAAATAAACCAGAAAGTAGCCCAATCATTCTTGATATATGCCCAAGCAAACAAGGAAAAAGTCTGCAAATGTTATACAAGTAAGAACCTCTCCTCTCCTTAGGAGCATCAACGCTTACCCCGAATGGCCACTGGAAAAGGATCCTGACAAATAAACACGTACAAGCACACATATGCAAGTACAAAGCATAATACCACAACAGCGTATCCTCAATCATGTTAGAACACAATCAACATATTCAATTCACATAACATATGCAACTCAAGCATTCAATACCTATCTCAAGGGTTTGATATAGCCTATAAGATCCATATCTCAATCCGAAATTCATACTCTTACCCTATAATCAAATCACATGCAATACAACAAGGACAGGAATCAAAAACATTAAGAAAATAACAAGAGTCTCTAGAGAAACTTATGAGGCTTAGATCCTACCTCTCTTGTCTCTGAACAAGAAACTACTCATTTGCCTTTATTAGGTAATTCCGAATCACCTTTATTATCACCAGGCAAAGACAAAAACAAACTCAGCATGCATATTCAATAATCAATTGAATACCTTATTTCCTTACTAATTTCACTCACCAAACCTATCAGAAACCAGTGATCACAAGCTGCAGGTCCCCCTTGGATGTGTGATGTGATAGCTAGGAATTTAACAAGATTCAACCTGAATTACCATTCCAATTTAACTATGCAAATTTCGGCGTTATGAGTAGGGCATAAGACAATTTTGACTACAAACATAAAGAAGTTTAAAAGAACGAAATTCATGATCATACATCATGAATAAATGCTAAGCAATCATAAGAACACGTGAAATGACAACAGAAATCAACCGAAGATAAAAACTGTAGAAATTTAAAAACTAAATTCCGTTGTCGATTTTTGACTTAACCTTAGACAAGGAAATATTATTGTCCAAACAACAAAATCATGTATGGTTAGAAATAAGATGAAAACAGCTTTCCAACAAGCTATTATTTGTAGAAATACAACAAACGATGAAAGAGTTATGTTATTTTTGAAGTTCAAGAAGATTTGGCAGTACCGCCAAATTTCAACATATCTTTGGAGAAAAAAATACTAGCCTCCCATCAAAAATCCAAAGATGATTAGAAAGAGGATGAAGAGAACTTTGAAACAAGCTATTACTCGCAAGAATCCTATTGATGATGAGAGAGTTATGCTCGTTTGAAATCTCAACGGATTTCGACAGAAGTAGGGCAGTGTAAGGTTTTTAGGGTTTACGAAATTTGTTTACTTTGGTGTACGATTTTTATGTAGCTGGCTTCCTATTTGTAGAGAATGGTTATGGGATTATAATTCCTATTTTAAAGGTTTTATTAAAATAAGAAAACTATCAAATTTAAATTCTGCAATTATTTTCCCCTATTTTTAGGGATTTTAATTTCTAAGGCAATTATCAATCTATAAGGACTTAGACTAAAGGGAATTAAAACCAGAATTAAATACCATACAATTCTTACCAATTTCGGCCATCACACATCCTTTCCTTCAGGGAAAAAATTATCTTTTCACCTGCACTGGCTTCTGGACTTCTAGGACTCAAAATTCGGGATCTCACATCCTCCCCTCCTTACATGAATTTCGTCCTCAAAATTTTAACACAAGTACCTAAGGAAATTTTGCAAGCATAGATTCCTCAGTCTCCTAGAACTGTTCCTCAATTTGGCCATTACACTAAACAACTCATACTATAGGCACATTTTGACTGCGAAGCTGTCGAACTGACCGATCTAGTATGGCAACTGGCTGTACGGGATAGGATAGGTCTTCATCAACTTCAACTAGCGGTTATTTAAGCATATGAGCAGTATCTCGCATATACTTTCTTAGCATTTAAATGTGAAATACATTGTGAATTCTTTCCATATTTGGAGGTAGGGCAAGTCAGTATGCAACAAGGCCGATTCTTTCGACAATGTCATATGGACCAATGTAGCGAGTTGCTAGTTTACCTAGCTACTTAAAACGAAGGATTTCTTTCCATGGGGCGACCTTCAAAAATACTGTCACCTACCGTAAATTCCAGCTCTTTTCGTCGATTGTCAGTGAAATTTTTCTGCCAATCCTGGGTTGTTTTTATCCTTTGTCGGATCAAGTTTAATTGTTCTGTTGCTTGGTCAATCAATTCCGGATTGTCTAGGCATCTCTCGTCTACTTCATTCCAGCAAATGGGAGTTCTGCAACATCTCCCATATAATGCTTCATATGATGCCATACCGATGCTTACATGAAAACTATTGTTGTAAGCAAATTCTGCCAATGGCAGGCATTGGTCCCAACTGGTTTACTGATCTAACACACTCGTTCGTAGCTTGTCTTCGAGTGTCTGAATAGTCCTTTCTGATTGGCCATCGGTCTGAGGATGAAATGTTGTACTGAAATTCAATCTTGAACCCAGAGAATTCTGAAATTTCTCCCAAAATAGAAACTAGTATTCCATGCAATCGAATAATCTCGTCCAAGTAATGAACTACCAATTTTTCGGGTGTATTTGTGACACATATAGGAAGAAAGTGTGCGGATTTAGTCAGTCGATCCACGATCACCCAAATGACATTGCATCCTCGCTGCGATCTAGGAAAACCGGTCAAAAAATCCATCGTGACGTGCTCCCACTTCCATTTTGGAATCAGAAGTGACTGAAGTAGAGCAGTTGGTCTTTGATGTTCGATCTTTACTTGTTGACATACGAGGCATCGGGCAACAAATTCAGCAATGTGACATTTCATGTTTGGCCACCAATACTACTCCTTCAAATCTCGGTACATCTTAGTGCTTCCAGGATGAATAACGAATTTCAAACTATGTGCCTCTGATAGAATAAGGCTACGAATATCAACATTTTGTGGAACACATACCCGGTTTCTGAAGACTAATACTTCGTCATCTCGTATTCTGAAATCACGAACTGTGGCATCAACACCATCAGCAAATTGCTTCTGAATTTCAGTAAATTTTGGATCCTCTAATTGTTGATTCTGGATTTCTTCAATTAAGGTAGGTGCGACTTTGATTCGTGCTAACAACGAACCAGAAAAATTGGTGCTTAGATGCACACGATTAGGCTTCAAATCCAGCAACATAGGCATGCAATGGGTGTGCATATAAGCCAAAACCAATGGGGAAGGAGGATGAAACTTTCGGCTTAAGGCATCAGAAACAACATTTTCCTTTCTTGAATGATATTCGATGATCAAGTCGTAGTCTTTTATCTGCTCTACCCATCTTCGTTGTCTCATATTCAATTCTTTTTGCGTGAGTAGGTACTTCATGCTTTTGTGATCAGTGAAGATTCGACGTGTCTCACCGTATAAGTAATGTCACCATATTTTTAACGTAAACACCACGGCTGCAAGCTCCAAATCATGTGTATGATAGTTGCTTTGATGCGGTCGTAACTGTTGGGAAGCATATGCAACGACTTTCCCGTCTTGCATCAATACGCATCCAAGTCCGGATTTCGATGTATCGCTGTAAACCACATACCCCTTTCCGCAAATAGGTAAAGTAAGGATATGTGTGGAAACTAACCGATATTTCAACATTTCAAAATTTCGCTAGCATTTCTCGTTCCACACGA
This sequence comes from Passiflora organensis, assembly GCA_019739055.1. Taxonomy (NCBI): domain Eukaryota; kingdom Viridiplantae; phylum Streptophyta; class Magnoliopsida; order Malpighiales; family Passifloraceae; genus Passiflora; species Passiflora organensis. The sequence goes on along the minus strand of JAEPBF010000240.1, from coordinate 870,867 downwards.
ACGGCTCACCCTTGCGGGGAAGTTTTGTCAATGGTGCGGCAAGCAATGAAAAATTTTTCACAAATCGATGGTACCTGTCACCACATCAAAACTAGCCTCGGCATCAGTTAGGGTGAATAGCCTTGTTGGTCTTCGTTGCGCCTCACTTGTGGATCTATTAGGTGGTCTTCCTGGTGCGCGTGTTGGCGGTTTGGTGTGGTTAGCATACCCACCTCGGCTCACACTAGATGTGCCTGTGATACGTCTCAGCTTCTGGCATTTCCGCTGAATGTGCCCCATTTCGCCACAATTGTAACATCGACGTTGCTGAGTATTCCACGTAGTTCCACTGGAATTCGAACCAGAGAAGTTCCTCTTGTTGTTACTTCCATTGCTGTTAATTTTTGAAGGATAGGATCTGAAAGGATAGGGTCCCGCGAGCCGATTAAATTTCGAATCTCGCCGGAAGGATCCTCCACTAGTAGCTGCGGATGGCCTTTTGGTTTGCACGATCTTTCCAGCTTCAGTCGCAGCAACAATTAGTTCTTGTAAATTCTGTACCGGTGTCATACCAATGATGGTTTTGAGTTCGGTACTCAACCCATCCTAAAATCATTACGCAAGCTAGTACGGTGTACGATCTTCTTCTGGTGAAAATCAGGACAAATCCTTTAACACCTTCTCATATTTCAGCACCGAACCGGTTCCCTATTCAAGTTTGTGAAAAGCTTGTCGCTGCTCGCTTATATGGAATCTCGTATAAAATCTTTCATCGAATTCGTACCAGAATTCTTCCTAAGTTGGCAAACAATCGCCGAATCGCAAGCTAGTAGATGTCCACCATGCGAGGGCTTCTCCCTCAAGTAGGAATGTAGCAGTGGCAACCTTGTCATCATCCAAGACACGCAAGAACAAGGATACTCGGCATAAGGTGTCTATCCACTCACGAGCGGCTGCGGCTTCAGCTGAACCACCAAAATCTTTACATCCAAGTTGTCGAACTTTCTTCAGCTATTTTGTAATCACGACGGGAAGTCTCTGAGCCTCCTTATGATGTGCCGGCTGTACAAGATCAGGTGGAGGAATAGGTTCTTCCACTGGTGCAGTTGCAGGAGCATTCTGAAATTGCGCCTCCATTCACTGCTGATTTGCAGCAATTCCTTGTAATACGTTTAAGATTTGTGCCATGACAAGATCAATGACTGGTACGGCTGGTGCCTCAAGTTGGTTTTCGGGCTCAGCTTTCCCTTCCTGCTCAATTTGTAAATTCGGCTCTTCTTGCTCAATAGGTTGTTGTTTAGCCTGAATCTCAAACCTACCTCGTTGATCCCTTTGTAGCCTTGACCTTGTCATACTACACGAATACACCATTATTACTCAACTTATAACTAAATATGATTAACAGAAGTGGTACCTGGTGGAGAGATGTGCACCGGTCGATACGCATATGCTGGAAAACGAAATACACATTCACACAAGTACTCACAAGTTTCGGAAATCTTATGACTCATGAAAATGCATACTCGACAATTACTTCAATACTCCCACGATCATTTGGCATTACACATCATCAATCACATGCATATACATTCGGTAATGACAAGAAACACAGCAAACACCCACCGAAACATATCAAGACATACTAAACATATAATCATATTTAACACATAGTAAATCAAATTGTCAACTTCATCAGTTTAAATCTTACAAACCAATCTATTTTTTTAGATTAAGTTTACTTTCGGTATTAGCTCTTAAGTGAGTGAGTGTGTGCATATGCCTTTACCAAAAAACACAATATCAACAAACAAGTTAGCATATAACAAATTATATTCCCTAAACCAAGCTCCGCAACCAAACCTGTGACGACCCCAATTCCTAACTATTATTATTAGCTCCGATTAAAGTCATCACCGCCGTGAAACCCAAATAAGCTCAAATGACACTTAGGACCTATCTGAATCTCACCAGGCTTACCATTAACTCTCGACTTTGAGCATATTTATTTTAATGCTTAACAACAGTTGGAACATGATATTGGATAAATATTCTAGTAACATACGCATTGAATAAAACATCAATGGAAGTCTTTAGATTAAATCATTGATATCATAACATACAAGTCCCATAGGGATCCAAATAACTAGCAAGAAATCTTCCAACATATTTTGGAAATACCAAGCAAAAGAGGGATCTTAGAATAAACTACAAACTAGCCCAATCATTCACGTTATATGCTCAAGTAAACAAGGAACAAGTATGAAAATGTGATGCAATATCACCCCGCCGTGCAGCCTTGATCTCATACATTGATACCACAGACAGTGGATATACCTAAGTCTGAAAAATATTAAAACAACGGTATGAGATTACAAGAATCTTAGTAGGGTCATAACATCATAAGATCTGCAGAAACCCTAAACACAATTGTCCCAATTTACATTAGATCATTCCTAAACAACTAAAGGGGATCACGCAATTCAAAAACCAATCAAAAAGGGTTAGGGCCGAATCTATGGTTGAGGGAGGACTACAATCACTTCCGAAAAATCATAAGTACACAGGCAGGTAGAACTCATCAGATTGCTCTTGCCAATGAAGAAGACAGGTCATCCCTTTCATCCTGTGTTGTCCATGGCTTACTGCGCGAAGGGTAAACGGTTAACACACAAGCTAATCAGTAAGCATATTCATCTTTCCACACAAGGACAAGTCTTCCCAAGCCACACACGGACTAGGACATCCCAAACCGCACAAGAATAAGGGCTTCCTGCCACACAAGGACAAGGTTCCGGCCACACAAGGACCAGACAACCAGAGCACGCATGCTTGGGTTTGCCACCCATACAATTCCCATAGCAGTAAAAACCTCTCCTCTCGCTTGGAGCATCAACGCTTACCCCAAATGGCCACCGGAAAAGGATCCTGACAAACAAACACGTACAAGCACACACAGGCAAGTACAAAGAATAATACCACAACAGAGTATCCTCAATCATGTCGGAACACAATCAACATATTAAATTCACATAACATATGCAAAATCAGGCATTCAATACCTAACTCAGGGGTTTGGTATAGCCTATGAGATCCATATCTCAATCCAAAATTCATACTCTCACCCTATAATGAAATCGCTTGCAATACAACAAGAGCAGGTATCAAAAATATCAAGAAAATAACAAGGTTTTTGGAGAAACTGATGAGACGTAGATCCTACCTCTACTGTCTTTGAACAAGAAGCTACTCCTTTGCCTTTATTAGGCAATTCTGAATCACCTATATTATCACCAGGTAAAGACAAAAACAAACTATGCATGCACACTTTATTTCCTTACCAATTCCACTGACCAAACCTATCAGAAACCAGTGATCAGATGCTGAAGGTGCCTCCCTCTTTGATGTGTGATGTGATAGCCAGGAACTTAACAAGATTCAACCTGAATTACCATTCCAATTTAACTATGCAAATTTCTGTGTTATGAGTAGGGCATAGGACAATTTCAATTTCAAGCATAAAGAAGTTTAAAAGAAGAAAATTCATGATGATACATCATGAATATATACTAACCAATTATAAGAACAAGCGAAATGACAAAAGAAATCAATAGAAGACAAAAATTGTAGAAATCTAAAAACCTAATTTCGTTGCCGATGTTCGACTTAACCTTAGACAAGGAAATATTAACGTCTAAACAAAAAAAAATATATGGATGGAAATAAGATGAAAAAATCTTTCCAACAAGCTATTATTTGTAGAAATACAACAAACGATGAAAGAGTTATGTTATTTTGAAGTTCAAGAAGATTTGGCATTGCCGCAGAATTTCAACTTATCTTTAGAGTAATAAATACTAACCTCCCAATGAAAATCCAAAGATATCTGAAAATAGGATAAAGAAATATTTCCAACAAACTATTACTCGCAAGAATCCGACCGATGATGAGAGAGTTATGCTCATTTGAAATCCCAACGGATTTCGACAGAAGTTGGACGATGAAAGGTTTTTAAGGTTTATGAAATTTGTGTACTTTGGTGTAAGATTTTTATGTGGCTGGATTCCTATTTATAGAGGATGGTTATGAGATTATAATTCTTACTTTAAAGACTTTATTAAAATAAGAAAACTATCAGATTTAAATTCTGCAATTATTTTCCTCTATTTTTAGGGATTTTACTTTCTAAGGCAATTATCTATCTATAAGGACTTAGATCAAAGGGAATTAAAACTAGAATTAACTACCATACAACTCTTACCAATTTCGGCCATCACACATCCTTTCCTTCAGGGGAAAAATCATCTTTTCACCTGCATTGGCTTCTGGACTTATATGACTCAAAATTCAGGGTCTCACACTATTGGTTTTTGATCTTGTTCTTTTTGTATGTGTTATTAACACCTAATCCTTCTTTGTAATCATGAATCCCAACCCCTAGACCTTGTAATCATGAAATTTCAATTGCCTTGTGAACCTTATCTTAGTGGCAAAATTTGTATTGTTAATTAGGGTGGTATTTCAGGTTAAATCTTGTTAAGTTCATGGATATCACAACACACATCAGATGGGGAGGCACCTGTGGTATCTGATCACTGGTTTCGGATAACTTTGGTGAGTGGAATTGGTAAGGAATATTGATTATTGCATATGAATGCTTAGTATGGTTTTGTCTTTGCTTTATGCTATTATAGGTGATTCGAATCCCTTGAATAAAGGAAATGGAATAGATTTTTGTTAGGAGACGAGAGAGATAGGATCCATGCTTCATCGGTTTCTATAGAGATCCTTGTTGATTAGTTGTTGATTTCGGTGCATGTACTTGTTGTTTGTTTGTGCATATGTGAGATAGTGAATACATGAGTTGCGGAATGTTTTGAGTATCACATAGGCTATACCGAACCCTTAAGATAGATTATATGTGCCTAATTTGTATGTGTTCTGTGCATTGAATATGCTGATTGTGTTCTTACATGATTGAGGATACCCTATTGTGGTGTTGTGCCATGTACTTGCTTGTGTGTGTGCTTGTATGTGTTTTTGTCTCAGAATCCTTTTTCGAAGGCAATTCGAGGTAAGCACTGATATTCCTTTGAAGAGGAGAGGTTCTTACTGGTGTAGGACTCGTATGGGAGGCAATCATCAGCTTATGCACGCTGGATGCCTAGTCTTGAATGCTGGCTAAATGCCTTGTCCTGTATGCTGGCAAGATACTCTTATCCTTGTGTGGTTTGGATGCCTTAATACTATGTGCTGTTAGGATGACTAGTCTTGTGTGCTTGCTAGATACCTTGCCCTATGTGCTGGCAAGATGAAAAGGCTTGCTGATTAGCTTGTGTGCTAACCTTTTACCTTTTCTGCAACGAAGCCATGGACAACATAGGTTAAAGGGGATGTCCTTTTCCTATTGCTGAGATGATTGATGAGTTTTTCCTACCTGTGTACTTCTGATTTTCAGAAGTGATGGTTGTCCACCCTCAGCCTTAGTTTCGGCCCTACCACTTGGATGTTTGAATGCTTGCGTGATATCCTTTTAGTTGTATAGGATGATCTGATGTTGATTAGGAAATGTTTGCTTAAAAATTTCTGCAAATCTTATGATGTTGTCACCCTACTGAGATTTTTGTAATCTCATCCTATTATTTTCATCATTTTCAGGCTTAGGTACATTCGCTGTTCGTGGTACCAGTGTGTGAGAATCAAGGCTGCACATGTGGGACCCCAAATTTTGAGTCTTATATGTCCAAAAGCCAGTGTAAGTGAAATGACTATTTTGCTCCTGAAGAAATGGATGTTAAGAACCACCAGTCAAGGTTGCTGAAGACCTATCCTATCCAATATAACTAATTGCTATACTAGATTGGTCAGTTTGTCAGCTTTGCAGTCGAAACGTGCCTATGGTACGAGTTCTTTGGCGTAATGGCCAAATCAAAGAATAGTGTTGGGAGACTGAGGAATCTATGCATGCAAACTTTCCTTACTTGTTTGTTTAGGTACTTGTGCTGAAATTTCGACGACGAAATTGTTATAAGGAGGGTAGCATGTGAGAGTCTGAATTTTTAGTCCTAGTTGTCCAGAATCCTATGCAGGTAAAATAACCATTTTTTCCCTAAAGAAATGGATGTGTGATGGCCGAAAATGGTATCGAATGTCTAGTAATTATTTATGGATTTAATTCCCTTTCATTTGGTTCCTTATTGGTTGATAATTACCTTAGGAGATAAAATCCCTAAAATTAAGGGAGGATAGTTACAGAATTTGATTCTAATAATTATCTAACTTTAATCTAGCCTTTAAGTAGGGAATTAATCCCTTAACCATCCTATTAATTCAGTACAACATTTCATCCCCAGACTAATGGTCAATCTGAAAGAACAATTCAGACGCTTGAGGAGATTCTGCGTGTGAGTGTACTAGACCAACATATTGGTTGGGATCAATGTCTACTATTTGTGGAGTTTGCTTACAACAATAGTTTTTGTGATGCATCGGTATAGCTCCTTATGAAGCATTATATGGGACACATTGCAGAACACCCATTTGCTGGAATGAAGTAGGTGAGAGATGCCTAAACAAGATGAAATTGATTGATCAAGCAACGGAGTAGCTGAATTTGATTCGACAATGGCTAAAGACAGCGCAAGATCGGCAGAAAAATTATGCCGATAATCGATGAAAGGAGCTGGAGTTTGTGGTAGGTGGAAAAATATTTCTGAAGGTAACCCCACAGAAAGGAGTCCATCGTTTTCAGCAGCAAAGCAAGCTAGCACCTCATTACATTGGTCCATAAGACATCATTGAAAAGATCAACTCTTTTGTATACCAACTTGCACTGCCTCCAAATATGGAAAGAATACACAACGTGTTTCATATTTTGATGTTGAGAAAGTATGTGGGAGACCCTACTTATGTGTTTGAAAAATTAAGACCCCGAATTTTGAGTCCTAGAGGTTCAAAAGTCAGTACAGGTGAAATAACAATTTTGTCCCTGAAGAAATGGATGTGTGATGGCTGAAAATGGCACGGAATGTCTAGGAGTTATTTCTGGTTTTAATTCCCTTTGATTTAGTTACTTATTGGTTGATAATTATCTTAGGAGATAAAATCCCTAAAATTATTGGAGGATAATTACAGAGTTTAGTTCTGATAATTATCTTACCTTAATCTAGCCTTTAAAGTATTAAAATTAATCCCATAACCATCCTATATAAAGAGAAAGCCGACCAAACATAAATTTTACACAGAAAATACACAAAATCTGTCAAACCTTGAACCCTACACCTCCCTATTATTGTCAAAATTCCTTCAACTTAAAATTGGCATAACTCTCTCATCTTTTGTCGAATATTTACAAATAATAGCTTATTGGAAAGCTCTTTCCATCCTCTATTTAGTTACCTAAGTCTGGTCATTGGGAAGCTAGCTTTTCACTATTGAAATTTAAATCGAATTTAGTCGGTTTTGGTGCTGCCATTGTGTGATTCTGCTTTCAATTGATTTCTGTTGTTGTTTCACTTATTCATATGAATTTTTAGCATCCATTAATGTTTTAAAATCATGAGTTCATCCTTTGAATCTTTCCTATTCACGAAATCGGCATGCCCTACACATGACATATTGTTGTCAATCCTGATCAATTGATTAACCTATTAGTTTCTGATCTTGTTCCTTTTGATTGTATGTGTTATAAAGAGCGACTCCTTCCTTGTTAACATGAAATCACAACCCCTATAACTTGTTAAGATGAAATCGCAACTCGCCCTATTGCCCTATTCTTGGTGCTTAAAATTGTATGTTGATTGGGATGGTAATTTAGGTTGTTTTTGGTTAAGTTCTTGGCTATCACATCACATATCCATGGAGGAGGAACCTGTGTCATCTAATCACTGGTTTCTGATAGGTTTGGAGAGCAGAATTGGTAAGGAAGTATGGTATTTACTCGGTTATTGAGTATGTATGCTTTGTTTGGTTCTGTCGTTGCTTTATGATGTTATAGGTGGTTTTGGATCCCGTGAATAAATGAAAAAGAATAAATTCTTGTTCAGAGACAAGAGAGTTAAGATCTATGCCTCATAGGTTTCTCTAGTGATCCTTGTCGTTGGTTGTTATTTTCAATGCATGTCTTCGTATTGATGTATGTGCATAAGTGAGGGAATGTATGCATGAGTTACAGATTAATTTGAGTCATACTTAGCCACTATCGAACCTTTGAGATAAATTATGTGTGCTTAATTTGCATGTGTTGTGTGTATTGAACATGCTGATTGTGTTCTGACATGATTGAGGATACCCTGTGGTGGTATTGTGCTTTGTGATTGCCTGTGTGTGTTTGTACATATTTGTGTGTCAGGATCCTTTTCCGGTGGCCATTCGGGGTAAACGATGATGTGCTTGGGGAGAGGAGAGGTTCTTACTAGTATGGGAGTCATATGGGTGGCAATCCCTAGCCTACGCACGTTGGATGCCTAGTCATTGTGTGGCTAGACGCCTTGTCCTTCTGTGGCTGGATGCCTTTTCCATGTGTGGCAAGTTGTCCTTATCGTTGTGTGGTTTGGATGCCCTTATCCTTTTGTGGTTTGGAAGCCCTTGTCCTTGTGTGGCTTGGATGCCTTGTTCTTGTGTGGCAAGATGAATAGGCTTGCTGATTAGCTTCTGTGCTAACCTTTATCCTTTGTGCAACGAAGCCTTGGACAACACAGGAGGAAGGGGATGGCCTTTTCCAATTGTCGAGATGATTGATGACTTTTTCTAGCCTGTGTACTTCTGATTTTCATAAGTGTTTGTAGTCCTCTCTAAGCCTTAGCTTTTGGCCTTAACCTTATTGTTGATTCTTGAATTACGTGATACCCTTTAGAAATGTAGGGATGATCTGATGTTGTTTGGGAGATGTTTGTTTAAGATTCTAGTAGATCTTATGATGCTATGATCCTACTAAGATTCTTGTAATCTCATCCTGTTATTTTCACCATTTTTCAGGCTTAGGTACATACTCTGTTTGTAACTAGTGTGTGAGAATCAAGCCTGCACGGTGGGATGATATTGCATTATACTTGCATACTTGTCTCCTTGGTTGCTTCCATATATAACATGATCATTGATTGGACTATTTTCTGGTTTTTCATATTCCTCCTTTCTTAATTGTTTTCGGATTATGTTGGAGGCTTGTTGGAATTTTAGATCCCTACGGGGTTTGTGTGTTATGGATTCATTAATTAAATTTAAAAATTTCCGCTAATATTTTATTCACTCATTGTGATACCAGAATGCTTGCCTAATATCATGCTTAAAATTTTAAAATCTTCAAGGAATACACATACTTAAATTGGAACTAGATGGTTAAGCCTTGTTGGATTCAGATAGGTCCTGGTTGGGCTTGTTTGGGTTTCACGGCGATAATGGTTCAATGAGAAGCAATTTTGGGAATATAGGTTTTGGGTCCGTACAGGTTTGGTAGCGAAGCATGGTTTAGGGGTTATAATTTTTTTTTTGCTAACCTGTTTGTTGGTTTTGGTGTTTGTAGGTAAGTAGCTGCGCACACACCCACTCACTTAGGGGCTAATACCGAATTTAGTCTAATGCTAAAAACCTGGATTGAATTATTTGATTGATGTGTCTGATCACTTGATATGCTGTGTGTTTATGTGTGATTTTAGGCATTACATGATTTGATGTGCTTGCTGAGTTTTTTATGGGTGCTTTGCTGTGTTTCTTATCATTGTCGAGTATTTGTATGTTGCTGGGGCATGCTGCCGATTGTTCCTATGTGATTTCAATGGTTTCCGAGTATGTCATTGTTTGTTGTTGCCATGATTGCCGAGTATGGATTGTGTGATACCATGCTTGCCGAATGCTTTGATGATTGTTGTTGAGTGCTTGTGTATGATTGTTGAGTGTTGCCGACTTTATTTATATATGGTTTTGAATGTCTTAGTGATTGTTACCGAGTGCATATGTGTATGTTGATGTGATTGCCGAGTGTGCATTGCATGTATGCATGTGTTTTCCGAAACTGGTATATTTATATGCATGTGTGTTTCGTTATTCAGCATATGTGTATCGTTTGGTGCACGCCTCTCCACCAGGTACCATTTCTTTTCCTAGTGTTCGTATTTGGGTTATGTGTTGAGTAACATCGTGTGCTTGTATAGTATGGCAAGGTTGAACGCTATAAGGGATCGATGGGAGGTATGGGAGTCAGGCCAAACAGCAACCTGCTCAGCAAAAGGAGCCAAATACACAGATTGAGAAGGTAGGGCAAGCTGAGCCTGAAAACAAAACTAAAGCACCAGCCGCACCAGCCATCGATCCTGTAATGGCACAAATTCTGAACATGTTACAGGGGATCGCTGTGAACCAGCAACGTATGGAGGCGCAGTTTCAGAATACTTATGCACGCTTGTCGATGGAAGAACCTATTGCTTCACTTAAACCTGTACAGCTGGCACATCTTAAGGAAGCTAAGAGACTTCCATTCATTATAACGAAGTTGCTAAAGGAAACTCATCAATTGGGATGTAAAGATTTCAGTGGTTTAGCCGGAGCCGCAGCAACTCGTGAATTGAACAACACTTTATGCCGAAGGTCCTTGTTCTTGCGTATCTCGGATGATGACAAGGTTGCCATTGCCACTTTCCTACTTGACGGAGAAGCCCTCGTATGGTGGACAACTTTTAGCATGCGATTCGGCAATTGTTTGCCTATTTGGGAAGAATTTTGGTATGAGTTCAATGAGAGGTTCTATACGAGATTCCATAAAAACGAGCAGCGACAAGCTTTCTACAAGATTGAACAGGGCACCCGTTTGGTACTGGAATACAAGAAGGTGTTAAGGGAGTTGTCCCGATTTGCACTTGAGGAGGATCGTTCACCATACCAGCTTGCGAGATGATTTTATGATGGGCTGAATACAGAGCTCAAAACCATTGTTGGTACGACACTGGTGCAGAAATTGCAAGAACTAATCGTTGCCGCAAATGAAGCCCAGAAAATCATGCAGAGTAAGGTCCACAACAACTAGTGACGGATTTTTCAGGTGAGATTCAGAGTTCAATCGTTGTACGGGACCATATCCTTTAAGGTCCTACTCTCCAAAAAACAATGGAAGCAATGGAGATAACAGAAGGAAGAACTTTCTGGTCCGATTTTGATTGGATCTACGTGGAATTTGTAGCCAAGTCGATGTTATAATTGTGGCGAGATTGGCCATGCTTAGAGGGACGTCCCGAAACCAAAGCATATCACAAGCTCACCAATTGAGATGCAGCCCAAGCCCATAAGATTGTTCACCATGATTGATGCCGAAACAAGCCCTGATATGGTGGCAGCTAAATTGTGTGACCGTGAAGAACAAGTACCATTTGCCACTCATCGACGACTTATTCAATCAGCTCCAAGGTGCAGCCGTGTTCTCCAAAATTGATCTCAGATTTTGATACCATCAATTGCAAGTTCGGGATGTTGATATTCCAAGGATCACATTCTAAACATGATACGACCACTACAAATTTCTAGTTATGTTGTACGATTTGACCAATTCACCAACCCTATTTATGGAACTGATGAAACGTGTATTCTGTGAGTTTCTGGACAAATTTGCGATAGTCTTCATCGATGACATTCTAATTTATTCAAAATTGAAAGAGGAGCATGCTGAGCACTTGCGAATTGTGATGAATGTTTTGAGGGATCGGTGATTGTTCGCAAAGTACTCCAAATGCGAATTTTTCTTACTTGAAGCGGGTTTCCTTGTCCATATTGTTTGCGCCAAAGGTGTCCTAGTTGATCCAAGGAAAATTAAAGCCATAGTTGCTAGGGAACCCCCGCAAACTATGTTTGAAGTTCGGAGTTTTCTTGGCTTGGCCGAATACTACTATCGCTTCATGGAAAAGTTTTCTTCGCTTGCCGGAACATTAACGAGACTGACAAGCAAGGGCGAGCCATCCGTGTCAACAGAAAAGTGCCAGTGAAGTTTCAAATAACTGAAAAATCGGTTAGTTTCTGCACCTATCTTTACCTTACCTATTGGCGGAAAAAAGTATGTGGTTTACAGCGATGCGTCGAAATCCGGACTTAGATGTGTATTGATGCAAGATGGGAGAGTTGTTGCCTATGCTTTCCGACAGTTGTGACCGCACGAAAGCAACTATCCTACGCATGATTTGGAGTTTTCAGCCATGTTGTTTGCGTTGAAAATATGGCGCCACTAATTGTATGGTGAGACGTGTCGAATCTTCACCAAACATAGAAACTTGAAATACCTTCTTACACAGAAAGTGTTGAATATGATATAATGAAGATGGGTGGAGCTGAATAAGGACTACGATCTGATTATCGAATATCATCTTGGAAAGATGAATGTATTTGCTGATGCTTTAAGCCAAAAATTTCATCCTCCTTCTCCATCGGTTTTGGTTTACATGTTGTCACGACCGAAACACAGACTACGCGTCATTCGGCTTTGTGTGTGACCCGTCCCTCAAATCTGGTGCTTCAATCAAGGAGAATCGACACATTAATGAACGATCAATAAAAGGAAATCAGGGAATTCAATAAGAATCCGTTCCTGCCATATAGGAGACCCAATTTGGGGAATCAAGGTAATCAATGTAATAAAAGATTACCATAGATGAGAAATCAGCCATTAGTGCTTGCCTTGTATATCTTTGTATAGACACCGTTAGATCGATTGACTCGATCTCTACCATTCATTGGGGAAGCTGTATTGGCTATATAAGGGGTGTCTCCCCTCATTTGTAATCATCCGACAATTCTTGCAATATTGAGAGTTTAGAGTTTTCTCTCCATTTTTTTGTCCCTCTTTCTTTTCGGTTGTGTTCTAAGCTTAGCATTCTAGCTACCTTTGTGAGGAAGGCTGACTTAGCCTATTGCGAGTGCGATAGTCTAAGGCTGCACGGAGAGTTTCTATTTCGTAAAACTATAGTCCCGTAACAGTTGGTAGCGGAGCTATGGCTCAATTCTTTGAGAGAGAAATGGAGATGCCTACTGATGCCAACATCCCTATTGTTGAGGAGGTAGAGGCGGTCCGTCTTGGGAGACTACCTCAACTATTGGAGGCAAGAGTTAGATGATTTCAAGGTAAATCTTCTTGCTGAAATCACTTTATTTAAGGATGACTTGGTTGAAATCAGGAATAAATGCAAGAAGGGCGTAGTGCAAGTAGTTTCCATGCCCAAAGAGAAGTTGGATGTCCCGAAGCCAAAGTCATTTGGTGGGACGAGGAATGCCAAGGAGGTGGACAACTTGGACAACTTCCTTTTCTACCTTAAGAAATACTTTCAAGGGGTGGGCATGGAGAGCGATGGAGATCGACTTTCCCAAGCCCACTATATCTAACCGATAGTGCCACAACCTAGTGGAGGAGGAAGCATGCTCAAATTGAGCGTCGCAGCTTGAATTTGGAGACATGGGCAGAATTCAAAAGGCTCTTGAGAGCACAATTCTCGCCGAGAAATGTGGAGTTAGAAGTGAGGGAGAAGCTTCGCAAGTTGTCTCACAAAGGCGACATTCGAGACTACGTGAAGGAGTTCACGGAAGTCTTATTAGAGGTCCCATACATGCTTGAGATGGAGGCCATGTACATGTTTCTAGGAGGCCTACAAAGTTGGGCCAATCAGGAGCTTCATCAACGCAATGTCAATGAGCTCAATGATTTGATTTCCGAGGCTGAATCCTTGGAAGAATTCGAGAGGAAGCCCGAGATTCCTAGCTCATCTAAGCTTGAGAATTTCCGCGAATACAAGGCTAAAGGTGGGGGAGCAGTCCACGAAGCTAAGAAGGGGAAGGACAAGCCTTTCAAGTCCTTCTGTCCAGCCAAACCCATACAAGGGGGAGCTGAAAATCGGGGAAAGGGAGAGAGACCCAAGCTCTCATGCTTTCTATACGAGGGGCCGCATAAACTATGGATTGCCTAATGAGAAACAAGCTGGCAGCAATTGTTGTGGAGGTCAAAGAGATGGAAGCACCAAGAATGAGTTCCATTCAACTATTGAGTGTCATTAAAGCCTCAACCAAAGATGCCATGGTGGAGCAAGCTGGGAGAATGTTTGATATACCCATCATACAAGGGAGGGAGTCCCGTGCATTGATCGATACCGGTGCTACTCATAACTTCATGAAGAAGGATGAAGCATAGCGACTTGGCATCAAGTTCCAAGAGGAGAAAGGCTGGCTAAAGATGGTGAACACTAAAGCCCAGACAATATTTGGAGTAGCTCGAGGGGTCAAGCTACAAATGGGAGAATGGAAAGGTAAACTTGACTTCTCCATTGTTCCTATGTATGACTTTTCGATTGTGTTATGGATGCAATTCTTTGATCAGACGAGAGCAGTCCCAGTGTCCTATACAAACACCCTCATACTTTTGGAATGAAGCCAGTGTTGGGTGGTGCCTGTTGCTCGAGAAAAGGAGCTGAAGACAAAAACTCTTGCAACCATCAATCAACCGGAGAGTCCTTTAGTCGAAAGGATCCAAGGGGGTATGGAGCATGATCCCCAAGTTCAAGTCTTGGTAGAATAAGTGAAGCAAGGCAAAACCCGCAGATTTTCGCTAGAGGATGGGTTACTCTTCATGAAAGGCAACCGCATCTATGTCCCTCGACATGACAAACTTCGGAAGGAAGCCATGAAGGAATGCCACAATTCAGGATGGGCTGGACACCCAGGTATCGTTCAAACTCTTGCACTTTTGGAAGATGGTTATTATTGGCCTAACATGCGAGATGATGTGAAGTGGTATGCGAAAACTTGTCTAGTTTGCCAACAAGACAAGGTCGAGCAACAAAAACCTCCTGGATTGTTAGAGCCATTTCCCATAACGGAGACACCTTGGGAGAGCATTTCTATGGATTACATCACGTCCCTCCCAAAGTCTGATGACTTCCAAACTATACTTGTGGTGGTGGATAGATTTTCCAAGTACGAAGTATTCATTCCAGCCACCAAAGACTGCATGACAGAGGAGACAAGCCACCTTTTCTTTAAAAATGTGGTGAAGTATTGGGGCATTTCGAGGTCCATTGTGAGTGATCGAGACACTCGATTCACAGGGAGATTTTGGACCGAGCTGTTCATCCTCAAACCGATGGGCAGACCGAGAGAGTGAATGCCTTATTGGAGCTCTACCTTAGGCACTATGTGAGTGCCAACCAGAAGAATTAGGCAAAGTTACTCGATGTGGCTCAATTCTCATACAACTTGAAAATGAGTGAATCAACAGGTATTTGTCCTTTTGAGATTGCTAATGGACAACAACCTTACACTCCTAGCAAGACTGTCACAGGTTAACAAGGGCCAAATCTATCCGCCTATCATTTTGCTAAGGAGTGGGACGAGAAAAAGGACCTTGCAAGAGTGTAATTGTCCAAGACGGCAAAGAGGATGAAAAAATGGGCAGACAAAAAGAGGCGTGCTTTAGATTTTGATGAAAAGGATCTTGTGTTGGTGAAGCTGATGCCTCACCACAACCGAGTTTCTGCTAAGTTGCACAAGGGCCTAGTGTGACGATACGAGGGTCCTTTCAAGGTGTTGAAGAGGATCGGCAAGGTGCCATACAAGATGGAATTACCACTGAGAATGGAGTTCCATCCTATCTTCCATGTGAGTTTGTTGAAACCATTCTAAAAAGACAAGGGAGATCCAAAGAGGGGGAAGTCCAAGAGAGCTCCAACAGCTATTACCAATGCTCATGAAAAGAAACTAGATGAGATCTTATCAAGATGTGTGGTGCAAAAAAGTGGGAAGCACATGAACCATGTGAAGTACTTTGTTCGATGGAAAGGTGACCCTCCTACCGAGACAAGCTAGGAGAAAGATTTTGAACTTTGGCAGTACCAAGACGAAATCAATGGGTTCTTGAGGCAGCACACAACGAAGACGTTGTCGAGTTTGGTGGGGGAGAATGTCATGACCAAAACTCAGACTATGCGTCATTCAGTTTCGTGTGTGACTCATCCCTCAAATTTGGTGTCTCAATCAAGGAGAATCGGCATATTAATGGAAGATCAATCAAAGGCAATCGGGGAATTCAATGGGCATCCGTTCCTGCCATATAGAAGACCCGATTTGGGGAATCAAGGTAATCAATGTAATCAAAGATTACCATAGATGGGAAATTAGCCATTAGTTATTGCCTTGTATATCTTTGTATAGACACCGTTAGATCGATTGACTCGATCTACACCATTCATTGGGGAGCTGTACTGGCTAAATAAGGGGTGTCTCCCCTCATTTCTAATCATCCAGCAATTCTTGCAATATTGAGAGTTTAGAGTTTTCTCTCCATTATTTTGTCCCTCTCTCTTTTTAGTTGTGTTCTACGCTTAGCATTCTAGCTAGCTTTGTGAGGAAGGCTGACTTAGCCTATTGAGAGTGTGATAGTCTAATCCCGCACGGAGAATTTCTATTCTGCAAAACTCTAGTCCTGTGATAATGTGCACTTGTTATATGCCAATGTTGCTAATTTGAAAGCTATGCATGTGTATTTTGGCATTTATTTTTCTTGTTCGTTGTTGGCGTGAATCGAAGTCATGCCCACCTTGGTTGAGAAAATCCAGAATAAGCAATCAAATGATCAAAAATTGGCTGAGATTCGGAAGCATTTATCTAATGATGTCGATGCCATAGTTCGCGATTTTCAAGTACGAGATGATAGAGTTATTGTCTTGAGAAACCGGGTATGTTTCACACAAGATGTGATATTTGTAATCTTATTTTATTTGAAGCACATAGTTCAAAGTTCGTTATCCATCTTGGTAACACCAAGATGTACCAAGATTTAAAGGAGCAGTATTGGTGGCCAAAAATGAAGTGCCATATTGCTGAGTTTGTTGCCCAATGCCTCGTATGTCAATATGTAATGATCGAGCATCGAAGACCCTCTGGTCAACTTCAATCACTTCTGATTCCAGGATGGAAGTGGGAGCATCTTATAATGAATTTTGTGACTGGTTTGCCTAGATCGCAGCGAGGATTTGATGCCATTTGGGTGATCATGGATCGATTAACGAAATCTTTACACTTTCTTCCTATATGTATGACAGATACACCCAGGAAATTGGAGGTTCATTACCTGAACGAGATTGTTTGATTACATGCAATGCCACTTTCCATCATTTCAGATCATGATTTTGGGAGAAATTCCAAAATGCCCTGGGATCGAGATTAAATTTCAGTTCAGTGTTTTATCCCCAGACCGACGGTCATTCAGAGAGGACGGTTCAGACACTTAAATATATGTTACGTGCCAGTGTACTGGACCAGCATACTACCTGGGAGTGATGCCTACTACTGGCGGAATTGGTTTACAATAATAGCTTTCATATAAGCATTGGCATGGCACCTTTTGAAGCACTACATGGGAGACGTTGCAGAACTCCCATTGGCTGGAATGAAGTAGGCGAGAGACGCCTAGACAATCCGGAATTGATTGATTAAGCAATAGAGCTGTTGAACTTGATTCGACAACAGCTAAAGACAATGCATGATCAGTAGAAAAACTATGCCGATAATTGACGAAGGGAGCTGGAATTTGCGGTAGGTGACAAAATGTTCTTGAAAATCATCTTGTGGAAAGGTGTTCTTCGTTTTCAGCAGCGAGGTAAGCTAGTAGCTCGTTACATTGATCCATATGACATTGTGGAGAGAATTCACTATGTATTTCATGTATCGATATTGAGAAAGTACGAGTGAGACCCTACTCATGTGCTCGAAGAATCACCAGCCAAGGTTGCTGAAGACCTATCCTATCCCATATAGGCAGTTGCCATACTAGGACAGTTAGGTCGTCAGCTTCACAGTCGAAATATCCCTATAGTATGAGTTGTTTGGCGTAATGGCTAAATTAAGGAACAAGCTTGGGAGACTGAGGAATCTATGTGTGCAAAATGTCCTTACCTGTTTTTTTAGTTACTTGTGCTGAAATTTCTAGGACGAAAGTTTTATGAGGAGAGGACGTGAGACCCCAAATTTTGAATCCTAGAGGTCAAGAAGCCAGTGCAGGTTAAATGACCATTTTTCCTTTGAAGAAATAGATGTGTGATGGCCAAAAATGGTATGGAATGTCTAGTAAATATTTCTGGTTTTAATACCTTTTGATTTAGTTCCTTATTGGTTGATAATTACCTTAGGAGATAAAATCCTTAAAATTATGGAAGAATAATTCTAAAATTTAATTTTAATAATTATTTTACTTTAATTTAGCTTTAAAGTAGGGAAATTAATCCCATAACCACCCTATATAAAGACGAAGCCGGCCATACTTAAATCTTACACTGAAAATACACAAAATTCGTCAAACATCAAACACTACACCTCCCTATTACTATCAAAATTCTTTCAACTTCAAACTAGTATAACTCTCTCATCTTTTGTCAGAATTCTGAAAATAATAGCTTGTTGTAAAGCTCTTTTAATCCTATATCTAGCTGCCTTTGTCTAGTCATAAAGAGGATAGTTCTTCACTATTGAAATTAAACTCGTTATTCGGCAGGTTTGGTGCCATAATTGTGTAATTCTGCCTTCAATTTATTTCTATTGTTGTCCCTTTAGTTCGTATGATTATTTAGCATCCATTCATGTTGTAAAGAATCTTCTTTTCACATGAAATCAACATGCCTTACCCTTTCCCTATAGTTTCCGATTTTGATCAATTGATCAACCTATTAGTTTCTGATCTTGTTTCTTTTGATATTATGTGTTGTAAACACCTAATCCTTCGTTATTAACATGAATCGCAGTTTTCCCTACTACCCTATTCTTAGTGACGAAATTTTTATGTTTTTTGGGATGGTAATTCAGGTTGTTTCTTGTTAAGTTCTTGGCTATCAGATCACACATACAAGGGAGAGGAATCTGTGGTATCTGATTATTAGTTTCTGATAGGTTTGGTGAGTGGAATTGGTAAGGAAATAGGGTATTTATTTTCTTATTAATTATGCATAGTTCGTGTGTTTTTTTTTTCCTTATAATGTAATAGGTGGTTCGGATCTCTTGAATAAAGGCAAAGGAATAGCTTCCTGTTCAGAGACAAGAGAGGTAGGATCTATGTCTCATCGACTTCTCCAAATATTCTTTTGTTTGTTGTTGATTTCGGTAACTATATTTGTGTTAATGTATGCGCATGTGTGTGAGATAGTGTATACAGGAGTTGTGGATTGATTTAGGTTTATTAAGGGTATACTGAATCCTTTAAGATAGGTTATAAATGCCTAGTTTGCATGTGTCGTGTGTATTGAATATGCTGATTGTGTTCCGACATGATTGAGAATACCCTGTTGTGGTACTGTATGATATGCTTGCCTGTGTTTGCTTGTACGTGTTTGTGTGTCAAGATCCTTTTCTTGTGGCAATTCAGGGTAAGTGCTGATGCTCCAAAGAGAGAAGAGGTTCTTACTGATATGGGAGTCGTATAGGTGGCAATCCTCAGCATTTGTGTGCTGGATGTCTAGGCCTTGTGTGGCTAGACGTCTTGTCCTTGTGTGGGAAGATGCCTTTATCCTTTTGTTGTTTGGATGCCCTTATCCTTGTATGGGTTAGATGCCCTTGTCCTTGTGTGGCTTGGATGCCTTGTCCTTGTGTGGCAACATGAATAGGCTTGGTGATTAGCATGTGTACTAACCTTTATATGTAAGGACTCAAACCCAAGCTATTAGGACCCTTACCGCCATGAAACAGAAATAAGCCCTCACAAGGTCCTATTTGAATACCACAAGGCTCAAGTCACCTAGTTGTCAATTTTATTGGTTGATTTATATGTTATTTAAAGGTTGGAGCATATTCATACATTAATGAATTTCTGGCTTATACGGAGTGAAAGAAAATATAAGCGGAAGACTTATATTAATACTTAATACAAGAGGAAACATAACACACAAGTCTAATATTAATCTCAAAACATCAACCAATAGTATCATGTATATTTCGGAAGCAAAAAAAGAAAAAGAGGGATATTAGAAAGCCAGAATGCAAATCCACACATGTTCAAAGACATGGCAAGTGCATTCAAAACAAAAAGAGTGCAAATTCATCCAGCCATGCAGCCTTGATCTCATACCTTTGGTACCAGCAGCAAAGCACACACTTATGACTGCAAAGAGGGAGAAAAGAAGGGATGAGATTACAAGAATCTCCGTAGGGTCACATCATCATAAATCCTAGGGATTCCCAATCAATCATCTCCCAGTAATCAAAAGATCAACACCTAAAACAAGCTAAGTTTTTCCCCATCTGCCCATGTTGTACAAAGCTATGCTGCAAAACGGGTAAAACGGTTAGATAATCAATACTACAGTAAGCCTTTTAGTTGTCTCCGACATCTAGACTCAAACTGGCCTAGAAGCACTCTTGCAATAGCACATACAAGTCATCCAGTCACTCTCAAGCAGGGCATCCTAATGTCCAGACTCGAACTGGCCTATAGGGCATCTTGATGTCTAGACTCAAACTGGCCCATAAGAATTCCTGGCGTCCGGACTTGAACCGGCTTACGAGGCATCCAGTGAGCTCTTGCTAGGAATAACCACCCATAAACCTCCCAGTTTGGTTAGCATCTCCTCTCTTCCTAGGAGCAACAATACTTACCTCACATAGCCAGCGACAAAGGGATCCTTCAACCAAAGTACAAACAAGGTACATATACACATACGCATATAGTACACACATACACAAATCAAAACAAAGGATCCTTAATAAAATCACAATACAAATCAAAGATCAATCCTTAATGTCATAACAAAATCAGGAAACTTTTTTTCTATTAACTTTCGAGATTCCTTATCATCATAATCACACATTCTGCAAGTATGTAACCAAGATAGGCAATCGAATTCAATCATATTCAAACAATCAAACAATAAGGTATCCATAGGAACCGACGAGACATAGATCCTACCTCTCACGTGTCTGAATCAGATGCAGTCCTTTGGCTTTCCAATAAGAACAGAATCTCCTAAACAATTACAAGGCAAAGACCAAATAATACTAAGTGTATACAAATCTGTTATCTTAATATCAGACCAAATCCTAATCTATTATTAATTGCTCTGTTATCTTAATGTCAGACTTATGGATATACAAATCTGTCTTCTCAGTTTGATTGGCTAATTCTCTCAGTATAGGAGGTGATGCTCTTGAAGTAATCGTTTGTGGGGCTCTTTGTGGGTACAAAGGCAAAGGGATTAGATTCTTTCTTTTAACTTGTTCTGGGGTAATTGGGGCAGTGATTAAGGCTGAGTAGTAACTGGGTTGTATGAGTGAAGGAGGAGAAGAAGGAGAAGAGGGAGGAGAGTTTGAATACCTTTCTTTTGACGAGGAAGCCAGCATCGCTATGAAAGAATTCTTTTTATCCATTTTTATGCTGTCAAAACAGATAACCTGTTAATTTCTTCTAGGATACGTGCTTCCATCTCTTTTAGCTCTGCAATACTGAAATTAATTTGATCTCTATCTTTTATCTTTCTTCTTAGAACTCGTCGTACAGACTTTAAATTCTCTTTTAGACTTTCTTCTTCTCTTTTTACTTTTTGGGCTTGTTGTTTTAGACTAAATATGCTCTGATAGCGATAATTTTTGACAACGGTCTTTTTATCCTTTGATAAGGCTTCTGTTACCCAAAATCAATCAGCCCTGTAACTCTTGGGATATTCTTCTGCTTTGAACCTTCTCAGATCTGATTGGAACCTTTGATAGTACATTATCCTGAGATATTAATTGCTCTATGTTATTTTGTAATTCACATAATATATTGATGTTTGAATTTATCTTTTCTAGATATTTTCTTTTTCTATTCCTTTTATATTTTCCCAATTTTCATCTATCTTTCCTTTTATAAGGCCTCTATTATTTACTTCGAAGAGATAAATCTGAGTGAGAAAGGAGGTTCCTAATATTAAGTCTTGAGACAAATTTTTAACTAATAAAAAGGTATTTTTAAAACATATACCTTGATTACATATATAAGCATTTGATATTTTATACTGTACTTCTAACTTTTGTTTATTAGCAACATGTAGTCTTTCTCTAGTTTTCTCATAGTCCTTAGTAGAATCAATCCTTCTCTAACATAGTTATGATCTGCTCCTGAATCTAATAAATCTTTTATTTGTATTTTAAAATCTTTTATGACTATTGTTACATAAGTATACCATTTCTGAAATTCTATTCTTGATATAGCATGTATAAATTCTTCATTTTCTTGATTGCTACTTTCTGGGAGATCTACGATTTTTCCCTTGCCTTTTAAAGTGTACTGCATATTAGTTATTTGTTCCTATATAGTTTTTATCTCCTGTTTTATATATTGAATTTCTTGTTTTAATCGTTCTAGCGTTAGTAGCTCCTTTTTGTTTTCTTTCTTGAATAATATTTTATTTAAATTATACATTTTACTCTCTTTTTGTTTTGTCTCTCTGTTGTTTCTAACATAGGCCTCATATTCTAGCATATATTTTTTTTGTAGGTCTCTATTTTCTTCTTTCATGATTAGATCAAACAAATTATTTTCTTTTGTTATAGTCTTAATTTTATAACACTGACATGGTCCTATACAACCACACTTTTCTAAGCTTTCATTATCAGAGGTGTTACTACTAGTGCTATCCTCTTTTCCAAGCATATTTAGTATTTTTTCTCTTTCACTATCATTAATTTCTAGGGCTTTTATTTTTTTAAGTTAAGGGCAATCTTTTTTATAGTGTCCAAATCTTCTACATTTAAAGTAGGTGGGTCTCTTTTTATTATCGTTATCGTTTTTTTTGAATTTCTTTTTGTTCTTATTATATTTAGGTTTTTCATATCTTGATTTGATATAAGTTTTTCTAAAGAGTTTTTGAAACCTGTTTATTCTTGTTTTCTTTATTTTTTTTTCTTTGTGCTTTGCCGAAGAGGTAGATATTTTTTCATATCCATACTGGGTACAAAAAGATCCTAACTCTTTTCTCCTATTAATTCTTTCTTGTTTTATTTTTGATTTTAAATTTAATTCATTACATAGGTTTAATCCTTCTGTATTTACTTCTGTAATTAAGTCTCCATAAGTTATTAGATCATAATATATACTATTATCACTAAACTTACTTTTTATGCGATTTCTTACCCTATCTGCAAATAATCTGGGTAAGCCTGCTATAAATCTTTCTTTCCAATAGGGTTGTTGACAATCTTCTCTAAGAAATACTTTTGACAAAAACATATCTTTATACCATCTAAAGTCTTGCAATTTTGGGCAGGTTAGATTGGATAATATTATAGAGGCTTTTTTTAATATACTTTGAGGATTTCCTATGAAATATTTTGTAATAGCATATATTAATGTTGCAAAGGAATTTTCTACAGTGTATGTCTGGCCTTCTATTATTTATGGTTTTACGGTCATAAGTATATCAATTTTTGTGAAGAAGATAAATAATTATCCCACCATCCTTTTAATTGTCCTGTAAATCCTGATGTTATTATTTTTGTTACTTCTCTTTCACTGTTCTTTATTATCTTGTATGCACTGGCTGCCATACATATTTCGTTTAACATATCAGTTATTCCGTGTTCAGTTTTACCGTCTAAAGTCCATTCGTAAATACTTTTTCCGTCATAACTTCCTTGTGAGTATTTTTCTTCTATTTGTATATCGAGTAGGGACGGTCTAGGATAGTAGTGGGGTATCCTAGGTCTATCATAAAGTCGTACTTTACTGATTTCTAACTTATCTTCAAATTGTTCTGTTATATCTTCTATTTCTGAATTATCTGACTCAGATTCACTTTCTGTTTCAGAGATGGCTGTTATTTGTGGTTTTGATAATTCTAAGAGCTCTAATTGTTTTGTTATCTTTCTTAGTAACTGATCGTCAGAATGTAATTTAAATTCTTCTATTTCTTCATTTGGTTTTACTAGAAGTTTTTCTATTTTTATTTCTTTCTTTTCTTGAGTAAGCTCTAAATATTTTAATTGTTGTGCAATTAACTGTAGCATCTAATTTGTATAGTTATTTTGACTTTTTATTTTTTCTAGGTCCGAATTATCAGCTTCTTTAAAGGGGGCAGCAAGAATGGTGTTTTCGTTCCAATCTATAACTACTTCCTCAAAGGGTGGATACTTGGATTTTTCTATTGTGTGTGATTGAGTTTTTGCCTATGTTTTATAACTGAAAGAGGTTTCATTTATTTCTGTATGTGAGGTTTTGATGTAATTTTCTTGTCTGGTTTTCCACCAGATGAAGAAGTTCGTATGACCTTCATAATATATGAGTTCGGATTTATAATCTTCCCATATCATACCTCTAACACATAGACTCAAACACGGTCCTGCGTACATGGTAGCGGAGCCAGATAGACATACCCTGTTCAAAGATATTATCGGAGGGTTTGGTAAGCGTGGTGTAGGTGTTCCAGGCAGCCGCTGGTGATAGCAAAGTAACCCTCATATCTCCCCCCTGATCTTCGAGGGTACTTCAAGAAGATATTGTTTTCTGTTTTCATCATTTTTATTATCAAAATATTTATGAATAAGTAGTTCAACATTCAGTTCGAACTCTGTCATTTTATAATTGATTATTGTAATTAATTGGAATGGCCATGTCATATGTTCAAAATCAAGCAAAAATAGAAAGAGGAGCTCCTAGATTTTCTCGTCTGGTTTTCCACCAGATGAAGAAGTCTGTATGATTGTCTAGATTATTAAGGATAGGGAGAAAATATTTAGCTAAACTTCATCTTATGAACTCAAGATCAAGTGATAAAACCTGAAAGAGAATGCAGACATTATTCAAATTGATAATTTCATTCCAATTTCAACTCTGTGTCTCAAATGAGACAATACAACTTATATAGCCTCTACACTGGCTAAAGTTTACATTTTTATCCTTGCTTTTATTTAATAATGCATACCCGTAGAGGGAAAGTAAAATTTTTGTACACCACTGCTTTTATTTCCTTTTGTTTTTGCCGTGTCAGCTTTTATCACATCACCTGTTACATCGTGTCCTGCTTTTTGTAAAGCAAGATTCCTTCTTATCTTTTATCCGTTATGATATGTCAGCAGCAGGTCTCTGTCAGGGTCGTGGTTGGAAAAGGAGTCATCGTCATCCTCGTCAGATATTTTATCTTTATCTTTCTTTTTGCCATAAACTTCTTTTAACTTGTCTATCGAAGATGCTCTAGAAATCATGTCGTCATCTGCTTTTGAAATTACATCATTGACCTTTTCTTTCCCTTTCTCAACAAATACCTTCTTAATTTCTTCTTCGCTCAGCTTCAGTAGAGTCTTTACGGATTGGACATCAGCCCTTTTGGTTTCATATTTGGGCCAATTCTTTTGCTTCATCCTTCGTACCAGATAGGTAATCTGGGTAGAGGAGTAATGATTTTTAGCGTGATCCCAATTGACGGTCCAAGGGACACCAAATATGGTCAAATACTGTAATAGAGGTATAGGTGTAATATCCTCTAAGTCAGTATGATAAGAGAAGAATTTTATTTCATCTTCATTGGGTTTTTGAATACCACATTCTTAGACATATGGGAGAGGGAACACGGTCGGCTTACCAACGGAATTACTTTGCTATCACCAGCGGCTGCCTGGAACACCCACACCACGCTTACCAAACCCTCCGATAATATTTTTGAACAGGGTATGTCTATCTGGCTCCGCTACCATGTACGCAGGATCGTGTTTGAGTCTATGTGTTTGAAGTATGCAGTCTATGTTAAGGATAGGATTTATCTCATCTGAATATTTGTTTATATTTATTTGGAATTTTGTCTGTTTAGATAAATAGATATAGATAATACAAGACAATTGCACATCTCTACTATATCCAAAATTGGAATATATCCAAAATTCCAGATAGTAAAATATATGAAACAGGATTTGGATTTAAAAACCTGTTTACTCATGATTACTTAATAGAAACAACTGAGAAATCATTATCTGTTAATCCTCAAATAGAACATTTAGAACTTATAGATAATAATAAGTTACTAAAATTTAAGAATAAATATAAGTTCATGCATATAGGGCTAATCCAGATAGCCATAAAACCATTACATAGGATAAGGTTAGATACACCTATTCTTATATGTCTTAGAGATGCAAGGTTTGCTTCGTTGACTAACTCATTACTGGCAGTATGCGAATCAAATCTGGCAACTGAACCTGTCTATTTTATTTGCTATCCAAACTTTAGCATAGATATTTTCGATGAAAACCTAAGTAAAACTTTAACCTTAAATATAAAGATACCTACAACTATGCTATAAAGTTCAAATAATATAGCAATAATGTATAGGATCCACTATAAAGTTAATGAAAACAAATCTGAGTCCGAGAGCTAAAATAGAGTTGGCAAAAGAAACTACAGTTTTAATATAAGCAAATTATGAACATGTTAATGTCCATACTCCAAAATTAATAAATTGGAATCAGATATCTTATCCTGATAATTGGCAAATATTAAACATTGTGCCACCCAATCCCATACCACCCAGGATCCACCCAATAGAAATAATAGAAAATGATAAAGGACATGCAGAAATAATATTCAAAAAACAAATCGAACCTCCTAGACGGTCGTTATCAACTAGATATGAAATGTCAAATAAGTATGAATCATTATTTTCAGAAAAAACAACCTTCACTAAAAGGTGTTAATTATAATAAAATTATTCCTCAATCTTATTATACATCTCCTAGTCAAATGGCCTCCTCATCAAATCTTGATAAAAAAGATTCACCTCCTATGTCCCCAGCACATAGTGACATGGCCATCACAATTAAGTACAATAATCAATTATAAAATGACAGAGTTCGAACTGGATGTTGAACTACTTATTCATAAATATTTTGATAATAAAAATGATGAAAATAGAAAACAATATTTTCTTGAGATACCCTCGAAGATCAGGGGGGAGATATGGGAAGATTATAAATCCGAACTCACATATTATGAAGGTCATACAGACTTCTTCATCTGGTGGAAAACCATACGAGAAAATTACATCAAAACCTCACATACAGAAATAAATGAAACCTCTTCCAGTTATAAAACATGGACAAAAACTCAATCACACACCATAGAAAAATCAAAGTATCCACCCTTTGAGGAAGTAGTTATAGATTGGAACGGAAATACCATTCTTGCTGCCTCCTTTAAAGAAGCTGATACTTCGGACCTAGGAAAAATAAAAAGTCAGAATAACTATACAAATCAGATGCTACAGTTAATTGTACAGCAATTAGAATATTTAGAGCTTACTCAAGAAAATAAAGAAACGAAAATAGAAAAACCTCTAGTAAAACCAAATGAAGAAATAAAAGAATTTAAATTAAATTCTGATGATGAGTTACTAAGAAAGATAACAAAATAATTAGCTCTTAGAATTATCAAAACCACAAATAACAGCCATCTCTGAAACATAAAGTGAATCTAAGTCGGATAATTAAGAAATAGAAGATATAACAGAACAATTTGAAAATAAGTTAGAAATCAATAAAGTACGACTTTATGATAGACCTAGGATACCCCACTACTATCCTAGACCATCCCTACCCGATATACAAATAGAAGAAAAATACTCACAAGGAAGTTATGATGGAAAAAGTATTTACGAATGGAATTTAGACAGTAAAACTGAACACGGAATAATTGATATGTTAAACGAACTGTGTATGGCAGCCACTGCCTACAAGATAATAAATAACAGTGAAAGAGAAGTAACAAAAATAATAACATCAGGATTTACAGGACAATTAAAAGGATAGTTGGATAATTATTTATCTTCTTCACAAAAAACTGAAATACTTATGACCGTAAAACCAGAAATAAGAGAAGGCCAGACAGACACTGTAGAAAATTCCTTCGCAACATTAATATATGCTATTACAAAACATTTCCTAGGAAATCCTCAGAGTATATCAGAAAAATCCACTATAATATTATCCAATCTAACCTGCCCAAATTGCAAGACTTTAGATGGTATAAAGATATATTTTTGTCAAAATATTTCTTAGAGAAGACTGTCAACAACCCTATTGGAAAGAAAGATTTATAGCAGGCTTACCCAGATTATTTTGTATATAGGGTAAGAAATCACATAAAAAATAAGTTTAGTAATAATAGTATACATTATGATCTAATAACTTACACAGACTTAATTACAGAAGTAAATACAGAAGGATTAAACCTATGTATTGAATTGAAATTAAAATCAAAACTAAATAAAGAAAGAAGTAGTGGAAGAAAAGAGTTAGGATCTTTTTGTACCCAGTATGAATATGAAAAAATATTTGCTCCTTCGGCAAAGCACAAAGAAAAGAAAATAAAGAAAACAAGAATAAACAGGTATCAAAAACTCTTTAGAAAAACTTATGACAAATCAAGATATGAAAAACCTAAATATAAAAAGAAATTCAAAAAAATCGATAACGATAATAAAAAAGGACCCACCTGCTTTAAATGTTGAAGATTTGGACACTATAAAAAGGATTTCACTTTACTTAAGAAAATAAGAGCCCTAGAAATTAATGATAGCAAAAAAGAAGAAATACTAAATATGTTTGGAAAAGAGGATAGCACTAGTAGTAACACCTTTGATAATGAAAGCTTAGAAAATTGTGGTTGTATAAGACCATGTCAGTGTTGTGAAATTAAAACTATAACAAAAGAAAATAATTTGCTTGATCTAATCATGAAAGAAGAAAATAGAGACCTACAAAAAAAATATCTGTTAGAATATGATGCCTATGTTAGAAACAGTTGAGAGACAAAACAAAAAGATAGTAAGCTGTATAATTTAAATGAAATATTATTCAAGAAAGAAAACAAAAAGGAGCTACTAACGCTAGAAGGATTAAAACAAGAAATTCAATATATAAAACAGGAGATAAAAACTATGCAGGAAAAAATAACTAATATGCAGTATACTTTAAAAGGCAAGGCAAAAATCGTAGATTTCCCAGAAAGTAACAATTAAGAAAATGAAGAATTTATACATGCTATATCAAGAATAGAATTTCAGAAATGGTATACTTATATAACAATAGTCATAAAATATTTTAAAATACAAATAAAAAACTTTATTAGATTCAGGAGCAGATCATAACTGTGTTAGAGAATGATTGATTCCTACTAAGTATAGTGAGAAAAATAGAGAAAGACTACATGCCGTTAATAAACAAAAGTTAGAAGTACAGTATAAAATACCAGATGCTCATATATGTAATCAAGGTATATGTTTTAAAAATACCTTTTATTAGTTAAAAATTTATCTCAAGACTTAATATTAGGAACCCCCTTTCTCACTCAGATTTATCCCTTCGAAGTAAATAATAAAGGCCTTAATACTGAAATTTTAGGAAAACAAATAACTTTTGAATTCTGTAAAAATATACAAGTAAGAGATATAAATATAGTAAAAGAATTAGGAGTAAAAAGGGAACTTTTATTAATTAATAAAAAGAAGCATTTACATTTTTTGACTAATGAACTAAATCTTGTAAAAATAGAAGAAGATTTACAAAACATAGAAGTTATAAAAAAATAGAGGAATTACAAAAACAAATAGAAACGGAGGTATGTTCAAACTTACCCAATGCCTTTTGGAATAGGAAAAGACATATAGTTAGATTACCATACGAAAAGAACTTTATAGAAAAGGATATACCAACAAAGCCGCATATTCTATGAGCAAATCTTGTTAGAAACCCAGTCGTTAGAAATTGCTCATACAATGGATAAAAAATTTCCAGATTAAATAACCTTTTCTAGAATCAAAATCCTGAGTGTTATGACCAAAGATGAATGGAAACAACATCCATTCACGGATAAAATTTTCTCTGTTAAAATCCCGGATCAGTAACTGTCCAGTTACAATTATTATGAATATCAGAAAGCCTGGTTAAGAGTTCTCTGGTATAAACCAACGTATCCATACTTGGTTTATTTACTTCTCCAAGACTTGTCAACGGATATTTCCCCAATGGTGGATCTCTTGGTTTCATACCATGAAGCCCATTCAAGGGTTGTTTCAAAAACCCATTGAAGATGCAATAAAAGTCTTCTCTTATCATACTGACTTAGAGGATATTACACCTATACCTCTATTACAGTATTTGATCACATTTGGTGTCCCTTGGATCGTCTGTTGGGATCTCGTTAAAAATCATGACTCCTCTACCCAGATTACCTATCTGGTATGAAGGATGAAGCAAAAGAAATGGCCCAAATATGAAACCAAAAAGGCTGATGTCCAATCCGTAAAGACTTGGCTGATGCTGAGCGAAGAAGAAATTGTGAAGGTATTTGCTGCGAAAGGGAAACAAAAGGTCAATGATGTAATTTGAAAAGTAGATGACGACATGATTTCTAGAGCATCTTCGATAGACAAGTTAAAAGAAGTTTATGGCAAAAAGAAAGATAAAGATAAAATGTCTGACGAGGATGACGATGACCCCTTTACCAACCACGACCCTGACAGAGACCTGCTGCTGGCATATCATAACAGATAAAAGATAAGAAGGAATCTTGCTTTACGAAAAGCAGAACACGATGTAACAGGTGATGTGATAAAAGCTGACACGACGAAGATAAAAGGAAATAAAATCAGTGGTGTACAAAAATTTTACTTTCCCTCTAAGGGTATGCATTATTAAATAAAAGCAAGGATAAAAATGTAAACTTTAGCCAGTGTAGAGGCTATGTAAGTTGTATTGTCTCATTTGAGAGATAGAGTTAAAATTGGAATGACATTATCAGGGAGAGTAACTGATTTGCGATCTAGTGTACATCGACTGTGCTATATGTATGGGATCGAATGTATTGGAAGTGGATCTGATTCCATTGGGCATCCGAGAGCTGAATGTGAACTTAGGTATGGACTGTCTGGCGAAATATCAAGCCCGTATGGAGTGTTTCACCAAACATGTGTGCTTCACCAAACATGTGTGCTTCATTTTTCCTGATGGTGCCGAATATTGCTTTGAAGGTGATAAGCGAGTTGTTCTATCTTGCATGATTTCTTGGCTGGATGCGAAGCAATAGATCAACAAAGGATGTACAGCGTACCTCGCGCATGTACATGATATTTCTAAACAGTCCTCAGATCTGGATTTGGTTCCAGTGGTTCGCGAATTTCCAAAAATATTTCCATAAGATATAACTAGTTTACCACTAGCAAGGGAAGTGGAATTCGACATTAAGTTAGTGCTTGGTATGAATCTGATTTCCATTCCTCCGTATCGTACGGCTCCTGCGAAAATGAAGGAACAAAAAACACAATTGGAAGATTTGCTGGATCGTAGTTTCATCCGACCTAGTGTGTCACCTTAGGGAGCACCTGTCTTGTTTTTAAAGAAGAAAGATGGTTCTTTACAATTATGCATCGACGATCGACAGTTGAATCGTGTGACCATGAAGAACAACTACCCTTTACCACGCATCAATGATTTGTTCGATCTAAGCCAGGGTGCAGTTGTGTTCTCCAAGATCAACCTCATATTTAGATACCATCAATTGCGAATTCATGATGCTGATATTCCGAAGACTGCATTCAGATCGCGATACAGCCACTACAAATTTCTGGCTATGCCATTCGGTTTGACCAATGCACCAGCTATATTCTTAGACCTGATGAATCGTGTGTTCCATGAGTTCCTGGATAAATTTATGAAGTTGGTTTCCTTGGCCATATTGTTTCCGCTTAAGGTGTGTTATTTGATCCAAAGAAGATTGAAGCTATAGTTGCTTGGGAACCCCCACGAACTATGTTCGAAATTCGTAGTTTCCTTGGCTTAGTAGGATACTATCGTCGCTTTATGAAGAATTTTTCATCGCTTGCCGCACCATTGACAAAACTGACGTGAAAGGGTGAGCCGTTCATGTAGAACGAGAAATGCCAATGAAGTTTTAAAGAAATGAAAAACCGGTTAGTTTCTGCACCTATCCTTACCTTACGTATTTGCAGAAAGGAGTATATGGTTTACAGCGATGCGTCAAAATACGGACTTGGATGCGTATTGATGCAAGACGGGAAAGCCCTTGTTTATGTTTCCCGCCAGTTATGACCGCACGAAATCAACTACCCTACACATGATTTGGAGCTTGCAGCCATGGTGTTTGTGTTGAAAATATTGTGACATTACTTATACGGCAAGACGTGCCGAGTCTTCACCAACCACAAAAGCCTGAAGTACCTCCTCACGCAACAAGAATTGAATATGAGACAACAAAGATGGGTGGAGCTGATTAAAGACTACAATTTGATCATCGAATATCATCTTGGAAAGGAAATGTTGTTGCTGATGCCTTGAGCCGAATGTTTTATCCTCCTTCCCCATCGGTTTTGGCTTACATATGCACCCATTACATGGCTATGTTGCTGGATTTGAAAGCTAACCGTGTGCATCTTGGCACTGATTTTTCTAGATCGTTATTGGCACAAATCGAAGTCACGCCTACCATGATTGAGGAAATCCGGAGTAAGCAATTGGAGGATCCAAAACTGATTGAAATTTGGAAGCAATTTTCTGATGGTGTTGATGCCATAGTTCATGATTTTAGAATACGAGATGACGAAGAGCGTATTCAGAAACCGGGTATGTGTTTCAGAAGATGTTGATATTCGTAACCTTATTCTATTGGAAGCGCTTAGTTCAAAGTTCACTATCCATCCTGGAAGCATTTAGATATACCGAGATTTAAAGGAGCAGTATTGGTGGCAAAACATGAAACGCCATATTTCTGAGTTTGTTGCCCGATGCCCTGTATGTCAACAAATAAAGATCGAATATTAACGACCCACTGGTCTACTTCAGTCACTCTCGATTCAAGAATGGAAGTGGGAGCATGTCACAATGAATTTTATAACCTGCTTGCCTAAATCGCAGCCAGGATATGATGCCATTTCGGTGATTCTAGATCGATTGACGAAATCTGAACAGTTCCTTCCTATACATGTGACGGATACACCTGAGAAATTGGCTGTTCATTACTTGGACGAGATTGTTCGATTGCATGGAGTGCCAGTTTCTATTGTTTCAGATCGTGACCCCCGTTTTATCTCACGATTTTAGAAGAAATTCCAGAATGCGCTGGGTTCGGGATTGAATATCATTACAACATTTCATCCCCAGACCGTTGGGAGAATTTGCTTACAATAACATTTTCATATCAGCAACTGTATGGCGAAATGTACTAGATCGGTCAATTCGACAGCTTCGCAGTCGAAATGTACCTACGGTAAGAGTTGTTTGGCGTAATGGTCAAATTAAGGAACAGTCTTGGGAGACTGAGGAATCTATGTGTGCAAAATTTTCTTATCTGTTTGCTTAGGTACTTGTGATAAAATTTCAAGGACGAAATTCTTATAATTATCAGAATTAAATTCTGTAATTATCCCCCTTTAAACTTAGGGTTTTAACTTCCTAAGGTAATTATCAACCAATAAAAAAAAAATTTAAAGGGAATTAATATCAGGAATAATTACTATACATCTCTTATCAATTTCGGCTGTCACACATTTTTTTCTTCAGGGGAAAAATAGTCTTTTTCACCTACACTGGTTTCTGGACTTCTAGGACTCAAAATTCAAGGTCTCACATTCTCCCCTCCTTATAAGAATTTCGTCCTCGAAGTTTTAGCATAAGATACCTAAGCAAACAGATAAGAAAATTTTGCACATATAGATTCCTCAGTCTCCCAAGACTGTTCCTTAATTTGACCATTACGCCAAAAACTCCTACCATAGCTACATTTCGACTGCGACGCTGTCGAACTGACCGATCTAGTATGGCAACTGGCTGTAGGGATAGGATAGGTCTTCAGCGATTACAACTGGGGGTTCTTCGAGCACATGTGTAGGGTCTTGCACATACTTTCTCAACATTGAAACATGAAACACGCTGTGAATTCTCTCCATATTTGGTGGTAAGGCAAGTCGGTATGCAACAGACCCGATCCTCTCGACGATGTCATACGGACCAATGTAACGAGGTGCTAGCTTACCTCGCTACTGAAAATGAAGAACTCCTTTTGATGGAGTGACCTTCAGAAACAATTTCTCACCTACCGCAAGTTCTAGCTCCCTTAGTTGATTATTGTCGTAGTTTTTCTGCCGATTTTGAGCTGTTTTTAGCCATTGTGGAATCAAGTTCAATTGCTTTGTTGCTTGATCAATCAATTTCGGATTGTCTAGGTGTCTCTCACCTACTTCATTCCAGAAAATGAGAGTTCTGCAAAGTTTTTCATATAATGATTCGTAAGGTGCCATACCGTTGCTGACATGAAAAATATTGTTGTAAGCAAATTTTTCCAACGGTCTGAGGATGAAATGCTGTACTGAAATTCAATCTTGAACCCAGCATATTCTGGAATTTCTTCTATAATTGTGAGATGAAACGGGGGTCAAGATCTGAAACAATGGAAATTGGCACTCCATGAAATCGAACAATCTCGTCCAAGTAATGAACAACCAATTTCTCAGGAGTATCTGTCACACGTATAAGAAGGAAGTGTGCAGATTTCGTCAATCGATCTACAATCACCCAAATGGCATCGTATCCTGGCTGCGGTTTAGGCAAGCAGGTTACAAAATCCATTGTGACATGCTCCGACTTCCATTCAGGAATTGGTAGTGCCTGAAGTAGACCAGTGGGTCGTTAATGTTCGATCTTTATTTGTAGACATACGAGGAATCGAGCAACAAACTCAGCAATGTGGCGTTTCATGTTTTGCCACCAATAGTGCTCCTTTAAATCTCGATAAATTTAAGTGCTTCCGGGATGGATAGCGAACTTTGAATTATGCGCCTCCGATAGAATAAGGTTATGAATATCAACATCTTTTGGAACATATATCCGGTTTTTGAAGACGCTTTTCGTCATCTCGTATTCTGAAATCACGAACTATGACATCAACACCATTAGAAAGTTGCTTCCGAATTTCAATTAGTTTCGGATCCTCCAATTGCTTACTCCAGATTTCCTGAATCAAGATAGGCGTGACTTCGATTTGTGCCAATAACGATCTAGAAAAATCAGTGCCAAGATGCACACGGTTAGCTTTCAAATCCAGCAACATAGGCATGTAATGGGTGCGCATATAAACCAAAACTGATGGGGAAGGAGGATGAAACGTTTGGCTCAAGGCATCAGCAACAACATTTGCCTTTCCAGGATGATATTCGATGATCAAATGGTAGTCTTTAATCAGCTCCACCCATCTTTGTTGTCTCATATTCAAATTTTTTTGCGTGAGGAGGTACTTTAGGCTTTTGTGTTCAGTGAAGACTCGACACGTCTCGTTGTATAAGTAATGTCGCAATATTTTCAACGCAAACACCACGGCTGCAAGCTCCAAATCATGCATAGGGTAGTTGCTTTCGTGCGGTCGTAACTGTCGAGAAGCATAAGCAACGACTTTCCCGTCTTGCATCAATACACATCCAAGTCCATATTTTGATGCATCGCTGTAAACCACATACTCCTTTCCGCAAATAGGTAAGGTAAGGATAGGTGCAGAAACTAACTGGTTTTTTATTTCTTCGAAATTTTATTGGCATTTCTCGTTCTACATGAACGGCTCACCCTCGCACGTCAGTTTTGTCAATGGTGCGACAAGCGATGAAAAATTCTTCACAAAGCGACGGTAGTATCCTACAAAGCCAAGGAAACTACAAACTTCAAACATAGTTCGTGGGAGTTCCCAAGCAACTACGACTTCAATCTTCTTTGGATCAACTAACACACCTTGGGCGGAAACAATATGGCCAAGGAAACCAACTTAACAAATTTATCCAGGAACTCATGGAACATCCGATTCATCAAGTCCAAGAACATAGCTGGTGCATTGGTCAAACCGAATGGCATAGCCAGAAATTCGTAGTGGCTGTATCATGATCTGAATGCGGTCTTCGGAATATCAGCATCATGAACTCGCAATTGATGGTATCCAGATATGAGGTTGATCTTGGAGAACACGACTGCACCCTGGAGTTGATTAAACAAATCATTGATGCATGGTAAAGGGTAGTTGTTCTTCATGGTCAAACGATTCAATTGCCGATCGTCGATGCATAATCATAACAAACCATGTTTCTTCTTTACGAACATGACAGGTGCTCCCCCAGGTGACACACTAGTTTGGATGAAACCGCGATCCAAAAAATCTTCCAATTGTGTTTTTCGTTCACATCAAGCTCTCGGTTGCCCAATGGAATAAGATCCACTTCCAATACATTCGGTCCCATACATATAGCAAAGTCAATGTAGACTAGATCTCAAATCAGTTGCTCTCCTTGGTCAATATGTGCATCAGGTTCATTCTGCCTTATGGGTTGTTGTTCAGCCTGAACCCCAGACCTACCCCATTGATCCCTTTGTACACTCGGCCTTGCCATACTATACAAGCATACGATTGTTACTCATCACACAACCAAATAAGATACTAGGAAAAGAAGTGGTACCTGATGGAGCGGCATGCACCGGACGATATGCATAAGCTAGAAATCAAAATACACTTGCACACAAATACTCACAAGTTTCGGAAATCGTATGTACACATACGATGCACACTCGGAAATTACAGCAACACTCCCATAAGCATTCGACAACAATACTATCATATGGACTATTCTCGGAAATCATTGCAACAAACTTTAAAGACACACATTTGGAAATGACAAGAAATACATTAAGATTGATCAGAACACATTAAGTCATACCAGGCATAAGAACATTCATAAATACACAGCAAATCAGATTATCATTCTCATTATTTAAATCTTAGAAATCAATCCCTCTTTAGCATTAATTCACTTTCGGTATTAGCCCCTAAATGAGTGAGTGCAGGCACATGTTCTTACCTACAAACACAGAATCAACAAACAAGTTATTATATAACCAATTATATTTCTTAAACCATGATCCGCTACCAAACCTATAATGACCCCAAATCCTAACTTATTATTAATTGCTCCGATTAGGATTATTACTGCCTTGAAACTCAAACAAGCTCAAGAACCAGGACGTATCTAAATTCCACAAGGCTTACTTATCAAATTCTTGAATTTTAGCATGTACATTCATTATGTTCATTAGTTATTGGAGCATGATATTGAACATGTATTCTGGTATCATACGGAGTGAATAAAATATAAATGGAAGTCTTTAAATAAAATCAATGAATCCACAACTCACAAGTCCCATAAGGATCCAAACTTCCAGTAAGTTAATTCCCAAAATAAAACGGAAACAAGTAAAGGAGGAACCTTGAAAACTAGAAAATAGTCTAATCATAATTCATGTTATATGCGTAAACAATCAATGAACAGGTATGCTAATGTGATGCGATATCGCCCCGGCGTTCAGCCTTGATCTCACACACTAGTACCACGGACAGTGGATGTACCTAAGCCTGAAAAATGGTGAATACAACAGGATGAGATTACAAGAATCTCAGTAGGGTCATAACATCATAAGATCTACAGAAATCTTAAACACAAATCTCCCGAATAACATTAGATCATTCTTAGACATCTGTGGGTATCACACAATTCAAAAATCAATCAAAACGATAGGGCCGAAACTAAGGCTGAGGGTGGACTGCAAACACTTCTGAAAATCAGAAGTACACAGGCAGGTCAAACTCATCAGATTGCTCTCTGCAATAGGAAAAAGAAAGGTCGTCCCCTTCCATTTGTGTTGTTCAAGGCTTACTGCACAAAAGGTTAAAGTTAGCACACAAGCTAATCAGTAAGTCTATTCATCCTGCCACACAAGTACAAGACATCCCAAGCCACACAAGGACAAGGGTATCCCAAACCACACAAGGATAAGGGCATCCTGCCATACAAGGACAAAACTTCTAGCCACACAAGGACTAGACATCCAACGCGCACATGCTGGGGTTTGCAACCCATACAACTCTTATACCAGTAAGAGCCTCCCCTCTCCTAAGGAGAATGAACGCTTACTCCAAATAGCCATCGAAACAGGATCCTGACATAAAAACTTGTACAAGCACACACAAGCAAGCACAAACACAATACCATAACAGGGTATCCTCAATCATGTCAGAACACAATTAGCTTATTTAATTCATGTATCATATGTAATTCGAGCACTCAAAATCTAACTCAAGGGTTTGGTACAATCTATAGGATTTATATCTCAATCCGCAATTCTTGCAAATATCCTACAATCAATTCGTATACAATAATAACAAGGGCATGCATCGAAAACAATAAACAAACAACAAGGATCTCTTAAGAAACCAATGAGACATAGATCCTACCTCTCTTGTCTCTGAACAAGAAACTATTCCTTTGCCTTTATTTAATAATTCCGAAACACCTATAGTATCACCAGGAAAAGACAAAACCAAACTAAGCATGCATACTCAATAACCAATTGAATACCTTATTTCCTTACCAATTCCACCCATCAAACCTAGTAGAAATCAGTGGTCAGATGCCGCAGGTGCCTCCCCTTTTGATGTGTGTTGTGATAGCTAAGAACTTAACTAGATTCAATCCTGAATTACCACCTAATTTAACTATGTATATTTCGGTACTAAGCATAAGACACAAGATAGTTTGCGTTTTCATGTTAGCAAGGTGTAAGGGTTGAAATTTTATGCTAACAAAGAGGGATTAAGTGTTTATAAGTTATACGATCAAAAGAAACAAGATCGGAATCCAATAGGTTCATCAGTTGATCAAGATAGGCAACAATAAGGCTAGGGTAGGGCATATTGATTTCATATATATAAAAGATTCAAAGGGTGAATTCATGATTTTATAACATAAGTAGATGCCAAACATTCATACGAACAAGAGAAACAACAACGGAAATCAATTGAAGACAGAATCACACAATCTTGAACCCTAATCCTGTCGAAATTTGACTTATCTTACAATAAATAAAAAAACCTCCTGAAATAAAAATAATGGCTGGAAAGAGGATGAAGAGAGCTTTCCAACAAGCTATTATTCGTAAGAATCCGATAAAAGATGAGAGAGTTATGCCAAGATGAAGATCAAGGAGTTTTGGCTAAGGTCTAAGCAAAAATCGCAAATTGAGAAGATAGGGGTAAATTACAAAAATTTTATGTGGGTTTTGATATGTTTTGGTGGGATAGGCTGGTCACTTTTTTATAGGTGTCTAAGGAGGTTTAGTTAAGAGATAAATCCCTACTTTTAAGCTTTAAAAGATAATTAAAGGATAATTCTATAAGATGGATAATTCTATTTAAAAGGATAAATATATTAAAAAAGATATTCTATTTAAAAGGAAGATTTCTCTAATACTTTAGATAATAAGGGATAAAATTAAGAATAATTAATATAAAAATATCAGAATTAAAGTAGAAAATATCTGGCAGCAACCATTTTAGGCCATCACGTATTCATTTCTTCAGGGTAAAATATTCATTTTAACTGCATCGTCTACTGGACTTCCTTGACATCTAAACTAGGAAGGGTAAAGGTCTCACAGTGTACATGTGATTTTTGAAACTTGTGAGTACTTGTGTGTATGTGTATTTTGTTTTTCCAGCATATGCATATCGTTAGGTGCATACATCTCCACCTGGTACCACTTGTTTTCATAGTTTCGTGTTTGGGTTAAATGATGAGTGACGTCATGTGCTTATATAGCTTGGCAGTGTTGAACACTACAAGGGATCGATAAGGTAGGTACGTGATTCAGGCCGAATAGCAACCTGTTGAGTAAGAGGAGTCTAATCCACAGATTGAGCTGGGAGGGCAAGCTGAGCCCGAAAACCAACCTAAGGCACCAGCTGCACTAGCCATCGATTTTGTGATGCCACAAATTCTAAATGTATTGCAAGAATTTTCTGCGAATCAGCAGTGTATGAAGGCGTAATTTCAGAATGCACCCATGCTCGTGGAAGAAACTACTCCTCCACTTGAACCTGTATAGCCAGCGCATCCTAAAGAAGCCAAGAGACTCCAGTCATTATTACGAAGCTGTTGAAGGAAGCTTGTCAATTGGTAGGTAAAGATTTCAATGGTTCAGCAAGAGCCACGACGGCTCGAGAATGAATAACACCTTGTTCCAAGTGTCTTTGTTATTGCGTATCTCGGATGATGACAAGGTTGCCATCCCTAGTATCCTACTTAAGGACCCTCGTATGGTGGACAGCCGTGAGCTTACGATTCGGAGATTGTTTGCCTACTTTTAAGGAAATTCGGTCAGAGTTTGATGGGACATTCTTTACGAGATTCCATAAAAATGAGCAGCGAAAAGCTTTCTATAAGCTTGATTAGAGCACCCATTCGGTGCTAGAATAAGAGAAGGCATGAAGGAAATTGTCCCGATTTGCACCTAAGGAGGATCGTTCACCGTACCAGCTTGCGAGACAATTTCAGGATGAGCTGAGTTCCGAGCTAAAAACCATTGTTGGTACAACACTGGTGCAGAATTTGCAAGAACTTATCATTTCCAAGACTAAAGCAGAGAAGATCATGCAAACCAAGAAGCCGACCGCAGCAACTTGTGGTAGATCTTTTAGTCGAGATTCGAAGTTCAATCGGTGTACAAAACCCTATCCTTTAAGGTCCTATCCTCCGAAAAACAATGGTGTCAATGGACGTAACAATAGGAAGAACTTTTTTGGTCTCAATTCTAATGGATCTACAGAGAATTTGTAATGACCCCAATTCCTATCTATTAATATTTGCTTCGATTAAGGTCATTACTGCCATGAAACTCAAATAAGCCCAAAAACACCTAGTACCTATCTGAATCCCACCAGGCTTACTCATTAAATTTTTGACTTTTAGCATGTTCACTCTAGATGTTTAATAGCAATTGGAGCATAATATTGGACAATCAATCTGGTATCATACGGAGTGAGTAAAAACATCAGGGAAAGTTTTTAAATTAAATAACTGGATTCATAACACACAAGTCCCGTAAGGACCCAAATAACCAGCAAGAATTCCTCCCACATAGTCGAAAATAACAAGCAAAGGAGGAATCTTAAAATAAACCAGAAAGTAGTCCAATTTTTATTCAAGTTATATGCATAAGTAATCAAAGAACAGGTATGAAAAACTGATGCGATATCGCCCCGCCGTACAGCCTTGATCTCATAGACTGGTACCACGAGCAGTGAATGTACCTAAGCCTTAAAAAAATGGTGAAAACAATGGAATTTCGGGGGGCTACAAACACTTCCGAAAAATATCAGAAGTACACAGGCAGGCAGAAATCATCAGATTGTTCTCAGCAAAGAAGAAGAAAAGGCCATCCCCTTCCACATGTGTTGTCCAAGGCTTATTGCATGAAAGGTAATTGGTTAACACACAAGCTAATCAGGAAGCCTATTCATCTTGCCACACAAGGACAAAACATCCCAAGCCACACAAGGACCAAACATCCCAAGCCACACAAGGACGAGGGCATCCCAAACCACACAAGGACAAGGGCTTCCCAAACCACACAAGGATAAGGGGTTCCTGCCACACAAGGACAGGGCTTCTGGCCATACAAGGACCAGACATTCAGAGAGCTCTTACTGGGATTTTCTACCCATACGACTCTCATACCAATAAGAACCTCCCTCTCACTAGGAGCATCAGCGCTGACCCCAAATGGCCACCAGAAAAGGATCCTGACACACAAACACGTACAAGCACACACAGGCAAGCAGAAAGCACAAAACCACAACAGGG
Organism: Passiflora organensis; assembly: GCA_019739055.1. NCBI lineage: Eukaryota > Viridiplantae > Streptophyta > Magnoliopsida > Malpighiales > Passifloraceae > Passiflora > Passiflora organensis. The sequence continues at coordinate 829,195 of JAEPBF010000240.1, read as the reverse complement.
TATTCACAATTCTGTCAGATCACATTCAGCATGCTCAATACACATCACACATGCAAGCTAGGCACTCCTAACCTACCTTAATGGATTCTCTATAACCAAGAAATTCCTCAATTCAATCCGCAACTCATGCATGCATTATTTAATATGAATGCGCATATAGTTTCACAATCATAGGTACCGAAATCAATTAAACAAACAACGAGGTATCTGGAGAAACTGATGAGCCATAGATCCTACCTCTCTTTTCTCTGAACAAAAAGTTATTCCTTGGCTCTTACTAGATACTTCCGAACAACCTAAGTCATCATTAGGAAAAGATTAAAAAAAAAACTAAGCGTCCATACGCAATAGCCAAGTAAATACCCTATTTCCTTACCAATTCCACTCACCAAACCTATCAAAACCCAGTGATAAGATGCCCAGGTGCCTCCCCCTTGGATGTGTGATGTCATAGCCAGAAACTTAATGATTCAACCTGATTTATCGTCCCATTTAACTATGCAAAGTTTGGCACTAAGACTAAGGCACAAGACAATTTTTGATTTCATGCATTCAGGAGATGAAATCATAATTTTTCACTGAATGGATTCTAAACAATCATATGAATAAGGGCAACAACATCAAAGATCGATCAAAGGCAGAATTATACAAATCTTAAAACCTAATTCCGCCTCTGATTTTCAACTTATATTTTGACAAAGACATACGAACGTCCAAAAAATAGAAAAATATGGATGGAAGAGGATGAAGAGATCTTTCCAACAAGCTAGTATTTTCAGCAATCTGACAAACAATGAAAGAGTTATGCTGCATTGAATTTCAAGAAGATTTTAGCAATTCCACCGAGTTTCTACTTTTCTTTTGACTAAGAATCACGAACTTCCAAACAACAAAACAAATATGGTTGGAAAGAGAACGAAGTGAGCTTTCCAACAAGCTATTATTTGTAGGAATCCGACAAACGATGAAAGAGTTATGCTACATTGAAGTTGAAGAAGATTTTGACAAAAATTGGGAGGTGTAAGTTTTAGGTCCTACGAATTTTGTGTGGCTGACTTCCTATTTATATAAGATGGTTATGGGATTAAAATCCCTATCTTTAAGGTTTAATTAAAGAAAAATAATTATCAAAATTAAATTCTGTTATTATCCCCCCTTAAACTTAAGGTTTTTATTTCCTAAGGTAATTATCAACCAATAAAGAGTCAATTTAAAGAGAATTAATACCTGAAATAATTACTAGACATCCCTTACAAATTTTGACCATCACACATCTTTTTCTTCAGGGGAAAAATGGTCTTTTTCACCTGCATTGGCTTCTGGACTTCTAGGACTCAAAATTCAGGGTCTCACAGAATTCACAGCCGCGTCGATGTTACAGCTGTTGCGAGATGGGGTATTTTTAAAGGGATTGTCTGAAACCAAAGCGTATCACAGGTGTAGACCGCAATCCTCAAACTTTACCCTATTAAGTCCTAAGGTGTTGCTGAAAGTTGTATATTGACTTAGGGTGAATAATCAAGTTAATTCTTACTGTGTTTTTGGCCATCGCATCACACATTCAGGGGGAAGATATTGTTACATCTGGATCGCTGGATTTTTGTAGGTTAACTGGTAAGGATTCCCAATGGTTTTGATTTTTCATTAAGTAATCTTGTGACTTAGTATTGTGTGGTCTTTGTCTTGTGATTGTTTAGGAGATTCTGATCTTATTGGAAAGATAGAGGAATGTATCTGATTCAGACACTTGAGAGGTAGGATCTATACCTCATCGGTTCCTTTGGTTACCCTATGGATTGATTGTTTGAATATGATTGAATTTGATTGTCTATCTTGGTTATATACTTGTAGAATGTATGATTATGATGATTGGGAATCTCAAAAATTAATAGGGAAATAGGTTGCCTAGTTCGATTATGACTTTCAGGATTGATTTTTGATTGGTAGTGTGATTTGAATGAGGATCTTTTGTTGTGATTTGTGTAAGCGTGTACTATGTGTGCATGTGTGTATATGGCTTGTTTATTCTTTGTTTGAAGGATCCTTTTGTCGCTGGCCATGAAAGGTAAGTATTGTTGCTCCCAGGGAGAGGAGAGTTGCTTACGTAACCGGGAGGTTTATGGGTGGTTATTCCTAGCAAGAACTCGTTGGATGCCTTGTAGGCTGATTCATGTTTGGATGACAGGATGCCTTGTAGGGCAGTTTGAGTCCGGACGTCAAGATGCCCTATAGGCTAGTTCGAGTCTGGACATTAGGATTCCCTATAGGCCAGTTCGAGTCTGGATGTTAAGATGTCCTATAGGCCAGTTTAAATCTGGACGTTAGGATGCCCTGTTTTTGTGAGGCAAGATGACATGCAGCTGCAAGAGTGCTCCTAGGCCAATTAAAGTCTGGATATCGGAGAAAACTAAAAGACTTGCTGTAATATTGATTGTCTAACCGTTTTACTTATTTTATAGCATAGCCTTGGAAAACATAAGCAGATGGGGGCAAACCTTGGTTTCGAAAAACAGATTATGTTATAGGTTGCCTATGTGCTTCTGAATAAGAAATGTTTTCAGTCTTTCCCCTTGTTTTATAACAATTTCAACCTATCCTTATATTGTGTGTGCTTGGGATGATTTCTGTCCATATTATGTGTGTTTGAAGCTTGCGGTTTAATTGAATATCTTAGCTAGTTTTAGGAGTTGATTTTTTGGTTATTGGGAGATGTTTGACTGGGAATCTTTAGGATTTATGATGCTGTGACCCTACTGATATTCTTATAATCTTATCCTATGAGACCCCGACCCTTCCTAGTTTAGATATCCAGGAAGTCCAGTAGTTGATGCAGTTGAAATGACTATTTTGTCCTGAAGAAATGAATGCGTGATAGCCTAAAATGTTTACTGCCAGATATTTTTTATTTTAATTCTGGTATTTTTATATTAATTATTCTTAGTTTTATCTCTTATTATCTAAGGTATTAGATAATTCTCCCCTTTAAATAGAATATCTCTTTTAATAGATTTATCGTTTTAAATAGAATTATCCATCTAATAGAATTATCCTTTAATTATCTTTTAATGCTTAAATATAGGGATTTATCTCTTATCTAAACCTTCTTAGACACTTAAAAAAGAGTGGCCAGCCTATCCCATCTAAACATACCAAAACCTACATAGAAATTTCGTAATCAATCCTCTTTTTCTCAAATTTCGATTTTTGCCTAAACCCTAATCGAAACTCTTTGATCTTCATGTTAGCATAACTCTCTGATTCTTTATTGGATTCATACAAATAATAGCTTGTTGGAAAGCTCTCTTCATTCTCTTTTCAACCATGTTATGTTTTCATCTGGAGATTAGTTTTTTTTCTGTAAAAGTTAAATCGTATTTTGACGGAAATGCAAAAATCTGTTTGAACTTCAAAATAGCATAACTCCCTCATCCTTTGTCGGATTCTTGCGAATAATAGCTTGTTGGAAAGATCTCTTAATCCTACTTCTAAAATGTTTAGAATTTTTATCTGAAGGTTAGCTTTTCTTTGTTAAAAGTTAAATCATATTTTGAAAGATTTGCGAAAATCTGCTTGAACTTCAAAAAAGCATAACTCTCTCATCCTTTGTCAGATTCTTGTGAATAATAGTTTGTTGGAAACCTCTTTCCATTATCTATCCAGAAATTTTGATTTTTTTTTCTGGAGGTTAGTTTTTCTATGCCGTAATTTAGGTCGAAATTCGGCGGGATTAGGTTTTAAAATTGTGTGATTCTGCCTTTTATTGATTTTTGTTATTGTTCCTCCTGTTCTTAAGTTTGTTTATCCTTCTTTCATGATTTTAAAATTATAAATTCATCTTTTGAATTTTCCCTATTCATGAAATCAGCATGCCCTACCCTTACCCTATTGATGCCTATCTTGATCAACTAAATAACCTATTGGATTCTGACCTTGTTTTTGATTATACATGTTATAAACACCTATTCCTTTCTTAAATTCATGAAATCACAACCCCTAATCTCTCTAATGTTGAAATCGCAAATTTCCCTACAAACCTTAAGGTGTTGCCTAAATTTGTATATTGAATTAATGTGAAATATCATGAAGATTCTTACTGAGTTATTGGCCATCACATCACACATTCAGGGGAAAGATACTGTTGTATCCGGATCGATGGATTTGGGTAGGATAATTGGTAAGGATTCCCAATTCCTTTGGTTTTTAATTAAGTAGTCTTGTGGCTTATTATTGTGTGGTCTTTGCCTTATAATTGTTTAGGAGATTCTGATCTTGTTGGAAATGAAAAGGATTACATCTAATTCAGATACGTGAGAAGTAGGATCTATGCCTCATTGGTTCCTTTAGTTACCCTACTATTTGATTATTTGAATATGAGTGAATTCGATTGCCTATCTTGGTTATACGCTTGCGATATGTGTGATTATGATAATAGGGAATCTCGGAAGTTAATAGGAAAAGAGTTTGCCTGATTCGGTTATGACTTTAAGGATTGATCTTTGATTTGTATTGTGATTTTATTGAGGATCTTTTGTTGTGATTTGTGTATGCGTGTACTATGTATGTATGCATGTATGTGCCTTATTTGTGATTTGTTTGAAGGATCCTTTTGTTGCTAGCCATGCGAGGTAAGTATTGTTTCTCCTAGCGAGAGGAGAGATGCTTATCGAACCGAGAGATTTATGGGTGGTTATTCCCAGCAAGAGCTTGCTGGATGACTTGTAGGCCGGTTCAAGTCTGGACATCAGGAAGGTTTGTAGGCCAGTTCGAGTATAGACGTCAAGATTCCCTATAGGCCAGTTCGAGTTTGGACATTAGGTTGCCCTATTTGAGAGTGAGAGGATGACTTGTATGCAATGCTGCAAGAATGCTCTTAGGCCAGTTTAAGTCTGTATGTTGGAGACAACTAAAAGACTTGTTGCAATATTGGTTATCTAACCATTTACCCTTTGTGCAGCAAAGCCTTGGATAACACTGGTGGAAGGGGATGGCCTTTTCTTTTCCTAGTACTGTGAGTAACCTGATATGTTTTCCTGCCTATGTACTTCTGATTTTCAGAAGTGTTTGTAGTCCACTCTCAGCCTTAGTTTTGGCCCAAACCCTTTTGATTGATTCTTGAATTGCTTGATACCTTTAGATGAGTAGGGATGATATGATGTTCTATGGGAGATGTCTGATTGGGAATCCCTAGGACCTATGATACTGTGACCCTACTGAGATCCTTATAATCTCATCCCTTCTTTTCTCCCCCTTTGCAGGCTTAGGTGTGTACTCTGTTGCTGGTACCGAAGGTATGAGATTAAGGCTGCACGGCTGGAAGAATTTGCACCCCTTTTCTATTGAATGCGCATGCCATGTCTTTGAATTTATGTGGATTTGCATTTTGGCTTTCCAATCCCTCATACTTTTTTTGTTGCTTCCGAAATATGCATGATACTATTGGTTGATAATTTGAGATTCCTACGGGACTTGTGAGTTATGTTTCCATTTGTTTTGATTATTAATATAAGTCTTTTGCTGATATTTTCTTTCTTTCCGTATAAACTAGAAATTCACTAATGTATGAGTATACTCCAACCTTTAAATAGCATATAAATCAACCAATAAAATTAACAATTAGGTGACTTGAGCCTTGTGGGATTCAAATAGGACCTTGCAAGGGCTTATTTGGGTTTAACTGCGGTAAGGGTCCTAATAGGTTGGGTTTGGATCCATACACATCCCTTCTTTTCTCCCCCTTTGCAGGCTTAGGTGTGTGCTTCGTTGTTGGTACCAAAGGTGTGAGATTAAGGCTGCACGGCTGAACGAATTTTCATCACTTTTCTATTGAATACGCATGCCATGTCTTTGAACTTATGTGCATTTGCATTCTGGCATTCCAATCCCTCGTACTCTTTTTGTTGCTTCTGAAATATGCATGATACTATTGGTTGATGTTTTGAGATTCCTATGGGACTTGTGTGTTATGTTTCCACTTGTTTTGAGTACTAATATAAGTCTTCTTGCTGATGTTTTCTTTCACTCCGTATAAGCCAGAAATTCATTAATGTATGAATATCCTTCAACTATTAAATAGCATATAAATCAACCAATAAAATTGACAATTACGTGACTTAAGCCTTGTGGGATTCAAATAGGACCTTGCGAGGGCTAATTTGGGTTTCACGGTGGTAAGGATCCCAGTAGGTTGGGTTTGGGTCCTTACATATCCCTTCCTTTCTCCCCCTCAGTAGGCTTAGGTGTGTCCTTTGTTGTTGGTACAAAAGGTGTGAGAGTAAGGCTGCATGGCTGGACGAATTTGCACTTCATTTGCATCCCTTTGCTGTAGAATGTGCGTGCCATGTCTTGGAATTTGTGGGGATTTGCATTCTAGCTTTTAAATCCCTCTTTTACTTTCTTATTACTTCCGAAATATACATGATACTATTGGATGATGTTTTTAGATTCCTATATGACTTGTATGTTATGTTTCCACTTCTTTTCAATGTTAATGTAAGTCTTCCGTTGATGTTTTCTTTCACTCCGTATAAGCCAGAAATTCTTTAATGTATAGACATGTTATAACCTTTAAATAGTATATGAATCAACCAATAAAATTGACAATTAGGTGACTTGAGCCTTGTGGAATTCAAATAGGATCTTGCGGGCTTATTTGGGTTTGATGGCGGCGGTAAGGTGCACCTAGCACTGGCCGAGGTCGGTATGCTAATCCTGCCAAACCACCAACACATGCACCAGAAGGACCAGCCTGACTGATGCAGAGGCTAGTGCTGATGTGGTGATAGGTACTATTTCAGTTTTTTCTCAAAATGCTAACATGTTGTTAGATCTTGGAGCAAACAGGTTATTTGTAAGTCCAAGGATAGCACTTAACATGGATTGCGCTATGTCTCTCTTGTCTCCCCCTATTGCGGTTTTGATGCCTTTGGGAGAGCAACTGATTTGTGATTCAGTCTACATTGGTTGTGCTGTACATATGGGTCCGAATGTACTTGAGGTGGATCGGATTCCATTGGACATCCATGAGCTAGATGTGATCTTAAGCTTAGATTTCCTAGAAAAATATCAAGCCTGAATGGAATGTTTCACCAAATGTGTGTGGTTCACTTTTCCTGATGGTGTCGAATACTGTTTTGAAGAAAATAGACAAGTTGTTCCAACTTGCATGATTTCCTGGCTCGCCGCAAAGCGATTCATTAGCAAGGGATGTACTGCGTATCTCGTGCATGTGCATGATGTTTCTAAAGAATAATTGAATATAGATTCGGCTCCAGTGACTCGTGAATTTCTAGATGTATTTCCAAAAGACATAGCCAGTTTACCACTAGCATGAGAAGTGGAATTTGGCATTCAGTTAGTGCCTGGTACAAATCCGATTTCCATTCCTCCTTATTGTATGGCTCCTGCGGAAATGAAGAAACTGAAAACATAAATGGAAGATTTTTTGGATTGTGGTGTCATTCGACCCAGTGTGTCGTCCTGAGGAGCACTTGTCTTGTTCGTGAAAAAGAAAGATGGTTCACTATGATTGTGCATCGACAATCGGCAGCTGAATCGTGTGACCATGAAGAACAAGTACCCTTTGCTGCGTATTAATAACTTGTTCAATCAGCTCTAAGATGCAGCCATGTTCTCCAAAATCAATCTCAGATCTGGATACCAACAATTACGAGTTCGAGATGTTGGTATTTTTGATGACCACGTTCAGATCACGATACAACCTCTATGAATTTCTAGTTATGCCGTTTGGTTTTACCAAAGCACCAGTCGTGTTCATGAACCTGATGAATCGTGTGTTCCGTGAGTTCCTGGACAAATTTGTGATAGTATTCATCGACGACATTTTGATTTATTCAAAATGTAGAGACTAGCACGCTGAGAACTTGTGGACTGTGCTGAATGTCTTGAGGGATTGGCGGTTGTTCAAAAAGTACTCCAAATGGGAATTCTAGTTACACGAAGTTGGTTTCCTTGGCTATGTTGTTTTCGCTCAAGGTCTATTAGTTGATCCGAAGAAGATTGAAGCCACAGTTGCTTGGGAACGCCTCGAACTGTGTCTGAAGTTCATAATTTCGTTTGCTTGGCTGGATACTACCCTATGAGCGATTCGTGAAGACCGAGAAATGCCAGAGAAGTTTTGAAGTACTGAAAAACCGGTTAGTTTCCGCACCTATCCTTACCTTACCTATTGGCGAAAAGGAGTATGTGGTTTACAACAATTTATCGAAATCCGGACTTGGATGCTTATTGATGCAAGATGGGAAAGTTGTTGCCTATTCTTCATCACAGTTGCGACCGTACGAAAGCAACTATCCTACTCATGATTTAGAACTTGCAGCCATGATGTTTGCGTTAAAAATATGGCGCCACTACCTATATAGAGAGACGTGCTGAATCTTCACTTACCACAAAATCCTGAAGTATCCCTTTACGCAAAAAGAGTTGAATATGAGACAATGAGGATGGGTGGAGCTGATTAAGAACTACGATCTGATCATTGAATATCATCCTGGAAAAATGAATGTTCTCTCTGATGCCTTAAGTTAAAAGTTTTTATCCTCCTTCCCAATCGGTTTTGGATTAAATGCACACCCATTACATGCCAATGTTGCTGGATTTGAAAGCTACCCGTGTGCATCTTGGCACTGATTTTTCTGGATCATTGTTGGCACGAATCGAAGTCACGCCTACTTTGAATGAGGAAATCCGGAATCAGCAATCAGAAGATCCGAAGTTGGCTGAAATTCAAAAGCAATAATCTGATGGTGTTGATGCCATAGCGCGCAAATTCAAAGTGCGAGATGATGGATCTTATGTCTTAAGAAATCGAGTATGTGTGTGAGACCCTGAATTTTGAGTCCTAGAAGTCCAGAAGCCAGTGCAGGTGAAAAGGACCGTTTTACCACTGAAAAAAAAGATGTGTGATGGCCGAAAATGGTAAGGGATATTTTGTAATTATTTCTGGTATTAATTCGATTTAAATTGATTTTTTATTAGTTGATAATTACCTTAGAAAATAAAAACCCTAAGTTTAAGGTTGGATAATTACAAAATTTAACTCTGATAATTATTTTATTTTAATTAAGCCTTTAAGGTAGGGATTTTAATCCCATAACCACCTTATATAATTAGAAAGTCAGCCACACAAAATTTTTATACAGAAAACACACAAAATTTGTTAGACCTAAAAACCCTACACCTCTCAATTTTTGCTGAAATCCGCTAGAACTTCAAACAAGCATAACTCTCTCATCGTTTATCAGATTCCTGAGAATAATAACTTGTCGAAAAGATATCTTCATCCTCTTTCCAATAATCTTTGGTTTTTTGTTAGGAGGTCAGTTGTTTCTTAGTTAAAAGTTAAATCGAATTTTGGCAGAATTGCCAAAATCATTTTGCACTTCAAAATAGCATAACTTTCTCATCCTTTGTAGGATTCTTGCAAATAATAGCTTGTTGGAAAGCTGTATTCATACTATTTCCAGACATATTTGGTTTTTTTCAGGAGGTTAGTTTTTCTTTATCATAAGATCAGTTGAATTTTGACGGGATTAGTGTTCAAGATTGTGTGATTCTGTCTTCAATTGATTTTTCTTGTTGCTTCCCTTGTTCGTATGATTGTTTGGCATCTATTCATGCTATAAAATCTTGAATTCATCCTTTGAATCTTTTCTATAGAATAAATTAGTATGCCTTACCCTTGTCTTATTGTTGCCTATCATTATCAATTGATGAACCTATTGGATTCCAATCTTGTTTCTTTTGATTGTATAAGTTATAAACACTTAATCCCTATTTGTTAGCATGAAATCACAACCCTTACTCCTTGCTAACATGAAATCGCAAACTATCCTAAGTCCTATGCATAGTTCTGAAATATACATAGTTAAACTGGGTGGTAATTTAGGTTGAATCTTGTTAAGCTCTATGCTATCACATCACATATCAAAAAGGGAGGCACCTGCGGTATCTGACCACTGGTTTCTGATAGGTTTTGTGAGTAGAATTGATAAGGAAATAAGGTATTCAATTGGTTATTGAGTATGCATGCTTAGTTTGGTTTTGGTTTTTCCTTGTGATACTATAGGTGGTTTGGAATTATTAAATAAAGACAAAGGAATAGCTTCTTGTTCAGAGAAAAGAGAGGTAGGATCTATGCCTCATCGGTTTCTCTAGAGATCCCTGTTGTTTGTTTGTTGTTTTCGATGCATGCCCTTGCTATTATTGCATGCGAATTGATTGTATGATATATGCAAGAATTTCGGACTGAGATATGAATCCTATAGGCTATATAAAACCCTTGAGTTAGGTTTTGAGTGCCTGAATTGCATATGATATGTGAATTGAATTGAATAAGCTAATTGTGTTCTGACACGATAGAGTTTACCTTGTTATGGTATTGTGCTTGTGCTTGTACATGTTTATGTGTTAGGATCTTGTTCCGATGGCCATTCGGGGTAAGCGCTGATCCTCCTTAGGAGAGGGGAGACTCTTACTGGTATAGGAGTTGTATGGGTGGCAAACCCCAGCATGTGTGCGCTGGAAAACTAGTCTTTGTGTGGTTAGAATTCTTGTCCTTGTGTGGCAGGATGAATAGGGTTACTGATTAGATTGTATACTAACCTTTGACCCTTTGTGATGTAAGCCTTGGATAACACATGTGGAAGGGGACAGCCTTTCTTTTTCCTATTGACGAGAGCAATCTAATGAGTTTTACCTATCTATGTACTTCTGATTCTCAGAAGTGTTTGTAGTCCACTCTCAGCCTAAGTTTCGGCCCTATCCCTTTGATTGATTTTTGAATTGCGTGATACCCATAGATGTGTAGGGATGATCTAATGTTGTTCGGGAGATTTGTGTTTAAGATTTCTATAGATCGTATGATGTTGTAACCCTACTGAGATTCTTGTAATCTCATCCTGTTGTATTCATCATTTTTCAGGCTTAGGTACATACGTTGTCCGTGGTACCAGTGTGTGACATCAAGGCTGCACGGCAAAGAGATATTGCATCACATTAGCATACCTATTCCTTGATTGCTTGCGCATATAACATGAATTATGATTGGACTATTTTTTTGGTTTTCAAGGTTTCTTCTTTACTTGTTTCCATTTTATTTTGGGAATTAACTTACTGGATAATGGGATCCTTATGGCACTTGTGAGTTGTGGATTCATTGATTTTATTTAAAGACTTCCGCTGATATTTTATTCACTCCATATGATACCAGAATACATGTCCAATATCCTGCTCCAATAACTAACAAACATAACGAATGTACATGCTAAAAATCGAGAATTTGATAACTAAGCCTTATGGAATTCAGATACATTCTGGTTCTTGGGCTTGTCTGAATTTCACGGCGGTAATGGCTCTAATCGGAGTAATTAATAGTAGGTTAGGATTTGGGGTCGTTACAATGTGTTCCATAAGATGTTAATATTCGTAATCTTATTTTGTTTGAGGCGCATAGTTCGAAGTTTGATGTCCATCCTAGTAGTACAAAGATGTACCTAGGCTTAAAGGAGCAGTATTGGTGGCAAAACATGAAGCGCCACATTGCTGAGTTCATTGCCCGATGCCCTATATGTCAACAAGTAAAGATCGAGCATTAACTACCCACTAGTTTACATCAGTCACTTCCGATTCCAGAATGGAAGTGGGAGCATGTTACGATGGATTTGGTGACCGGTTTGCCTAGATCGCAGGAAGGATATGATGCCATGTGGGTGATCGTGGATCAATTGACAAAATCTACACATTTTCTTCCTATATGTGTGACAGACACACCCGAGAAATTAGTTGTCCATTACTTGGACAAGATTGTTTCATTACATGGAGTGCCAGTTTCCATCGTTTCAGATCGTGATCCTCGTTTCACATCATGATTTTAGGAGAAATTCCAGAATGCGTTGGGTTCAAGATTGAATTTCAGTATAGTGTTTCGTCCCTAAACTGATGGTCAATCTGAGAGGACTATTCAGACACTCGAAGACATGCTACGTACAAATGTACTAGATCTACATATTGGTTGGGGGCGATGCCGACTATATGGGAGAAATTGCTTACAAAAATAGTTTTCATGTAAGCATCGCAATGGCACCTTATAAAGCACTATATAGGAGAAGTTACAGAACTCCCATTTGATGGAATGAAGTGGGTGAGAGACGCCTAGACAATCCGGAATTGATTTATCAAGCAACGAAGCAGTTGAACTTGAATCGACAACGTCTAAACTCAGCACAGGATCGGCAGAAAAACAACTTTGATAATCGAAGAAGGGAGCTGGAATTTGTGGTAGATGAAAAAATGTTTTTGAATGTCGCCCCGTAGAAATATGTCCTTCGTTTTCAGCAGCAAGGTAAGCTAGTACCTCATTACATTGGTCCATAAGATATTATCGAGAGGATCGGCCCTGTTGCATACCGACTTGCCTTACTTACAAGTATGGAGAGAATTCACAATGTGTTTCACATATGGATGTTGAGAAAATATGTGGGAGGCCCAAAAATATACTTAAAGAACCACCAGTCGAAATTGCTGAAGACCTATCATATCTCGTACAGCCAGTTGCTATAGTAGATCGGTCAATTTGTCAGCTTCGCAGTCGAAGCGTGCCCATGGTATGAATTGTTTAGCGTAATGGCCAAATCAAGGAATAGTCTTGGGAGACTGAGGAATATATGCATGCCAAATTTCCTTACATGTTTGTTTTGGTACATGTGCTGAAATTTTGAGGACAGAATTCTTATAAGGAGGGGAGGATGTGAGACGCTGAATTTTGAGTCCTAGAAGTTTAGAAGCCAATACACATGAAATGACCATTTTTCCCCTAAATAAATAGATATGTGATGGACAAAATTGGTATGAAATGTCTAGTAATCATTTCAGGTTTCATTTTCCTTTGATTGGGTTCCATAATAGTTCAAAATTATGAAAGGATAATTCCAGAATTTATTTTTGATAATTATCTTACTTTAATCTAGCCTTTAAAATAGGAAAATTAATCCCATAACCATCCTATATAAATAGGTAGTTGACCACACTTAGATCTTACACAAAAAATACTCAAAATTTGTCAAACCTTAAACCCTATGCATACCCTGTTGCAGCCAAAACTTCTTCAACTTCATACTAGCATTACTTTCTCATCCTTTGTCGGATTTCTGAAAATAATAGCTTGTTTGAAATCTCTTTCCATCCTATATCTAGCTACATTGGTCTGATCATGAGGAGGTTAGTTTTTCACTGTCAAAATTTAAATCATAATTCATCAGTTTTGGTGACAAAATTGTGTGATTTTTCCTTCAATTAATTTCTGTTGTTGTCCCTTTTGTTCATATGATTGTTTTGCATCCATTCTTGTTGTAAAATCATGAACTCATCTTTTGAATCTTCCCTATACATAAAATTGGTATGCCTTACCATTGCTCTATTATTGCCAATTTTGATCAATTGATTAACCTATTGGTTTATGATCTTGTTCCTTTCGATTGTATGTGTTATAAACACCTAATCAATTGTTAACATGAAATCACAACCCCTATAACTTGTTAACATGAAATCACAACTTGTTAACTTGGTGTCCAAAGTTGTATGTTGATTGGGATGGTAATTTAGTTTGTTTCTTATTAAGTACTTGGCTATCACATCACACATACAAGGGGGAGATATCTGCGGCATCTGATCATTTGTTGCTGATAGGTTTGGTGAGTGAAATTGCTAAAGGAATTGGGTATTTACTTTTTTTATTGAGTATGCATGCTTAGTTTGGTTTTGTCTTTGCCTTATGATGTTATAGGTGGTTTGGATCCCTTAAATAAAGGCAAAGGAATAGCTTCTTGTTCAGAGACAATAGAGGTACGATCAATGTCTCATCAGTTTCTCCAGAGATCCTTGTTATTGGTTGTTATTTTCGATGTATGTCTTTGTATTGTTGTATATGCATATGTGAGGTAATGTATGCATGAGTTGTGGAATGATTTGAGGCTTACTTAGGCAATGTGGAATTCTTGAGATAGGTTATGCGTGCCTAATTTACATATGTTGTGTGCATTGAACATGCTGATTGTGTTCTAGCATGATTGAGGATACCCTATTGTGCTATTATGCTTTGTGCTTGTACGTGTTTGTATGTCAGGTTCCTTTTCCGATGGCCATTAAGAATAAACACTAATGCTCCTTGGGAGATGGGAGGTTCTTACTGGTATGGGAGTCGCATGGGTGGCAGTCCCTACCAAAAACTCATTGGATGCCTAATTCTATGTGCTGGCTAGATGTCTGGTCCTGTATACTGGCAAGATGCCCATATCTTTTTGTGGTTTGGATTAATTTCCCTACCTTAAAGGTTAGATTAAAGTAAGATAATTATCAGAATTAAATTCTGTAATTTTTCTCAATTTTAGGGATTTTATTTTCTAAAGTAATCATCAACCAATAATGAACCAAATCAAATAGAATTAAACCCAGAAACAATCACTAGACATTTCTTACAAATTTCAACCATCACATATCCTTTTCTTCAGGAGCAAAACGGTCTTTTCATCTGCACTGGTTTTGGACTTCTAGGACTCAAAATTTGGGGTCTCACATCCTCCCTTCTTTATAAGAATTTCATCCTCGAAATTTTGGCACAAATACCTAAGCAAATAGGTAAGGAAATTTTGCACGCATAGATTCCTTAGTCTCCCAAGACTGTTCCTTGCCCTCCGTGCTCCATTTGTACATTTAGCTCCTCTTGCTCAACAGGTTTCTATTCAGCCTGAATCCCACACCTACCCTGTTGATCCCTTTGTACACTCGGCCTTGCCATACTATATAACCACATAATCGTTACTCAACACGGAACCAAATACAAACACTAGGAAAAGAAGTGATACCTGGTGGAGAGGTGTGCACCGGACGATATGCATATGCTAGAAAAAAAAAATTCACATGCACACAAATATGCAGTATGCAAATTTTAGAAAAGACATGCATACTTGCAAATGTAGACTCGACAACAATCATCAAGCATTCGGCAATCATGGATTCACATAAGTTATACTCGGCAATCTGGAAAAACAACATTAGGATATACTTCAATATGCTTACAAACCAATCACATGTATATACTTTGATATACTCATATAATTCACACTCGACAAAACACATTAATAAGCAGCAAATACATTCATATGCATTCGGCAACATAGGAATCACATAGGGACACTTGGTAGCATAGCATGCATCAACAACACCCATTTCACAATAATCATAAAATACATTGAAATTATTTGGCAACAAACACATTCGGGACTTTCATAGGACACACTTATGCATTTGGTTATAACAAAGAAAACACAGAAAACATTCATTATGCATAAGAACATTCATAAACACCCAACAAGTCAAATTATCAATTTCATCATCTAAATCTTACAAATCAACCCCTTTTTACATTAGATCACTTTTGTTGTTAGTTCCTAAGTGAGTGGTGCGCATGTACCTACCTACAACACAAAACCAACAAACAGGTTAGCATACAGTAAATTATATTACCTAAACCATGCTCCGCTACCAAACCTTTAAGGACCCAAATCCCAAATTCCAAAACTTGCTCTTAATGGGACTTTTACTGCCGTGAAACTCAAACAAGTCCGAACCAGGACCTATCTGAATCCCACAAGTTGTATGTTGATTGAGAGGGTAATTCAAGTAGTTTCTTGTTAAATTCTTGGCTACTACATCACACATCCAAGAGGGAGACACCTCCGATATTTGATCATTGGTTTCTGATAGGATTTGCGAGTGGAATTATAAAGGAAATAGGGTACTTACTTGGTTATTGAGTATGCATGCTTAGTTTGGTTTTGTCTTTGCCTTATAATGTTATAGGTTGTTCAGATCCTTTGAATAAAAGAAAAGGAATAGCTTTATGTTCCGAGACAAGAGAGGTAGGATTTATGCCTCATCAATTTCTCCTGAGATCTTTGTTGTTGGCTGTAATTTTTGATGCATGTCTTTGTATTATTGTATAAGCATATGTTAGGTAATATATGCAGAAGTTGCGGATTGATTTGAGTCTTACTTAGGCATTGTCGAGCCCTTTAGATAGGTTATGTGTGCCTAATTTGCATGTGTTGTGTGCATTGAACATGCTGATTGTGTTCTGACATAATTGAGGATACCCAGTTTTTTGTATTATGCTTTGTGCTTGCCTGTGTTTACTTGTACATGTTTGTGTGTCAGGATCCTTTTGCGGTGGCCATTCGGGGTAAATGGTGATGCTCCTTGGGAGAGGGGAGGTTCTTAATGGTATAGGAGTCGTATGGGTGGTAATCCCCAGCATGAGCTCGCTAGATGCCTAGTCCTGTGTGTTGGCTAGATACCTTGTCTTGTATACTGGCAAGATGCCCTTATCCTTTTATGGTTTAGATATCCTAATCCTGTGTTCTGGTTACGATGCCTAGTCCTATGAGCTAGCTAGATGCCTTGTCTTGTGTGTTGGCAAGATGAATAGGCTTGCTGATTAGCTTGTGTGCTAAGCTTTCACCCTTTGTGCATCAAAACCTTAGGCAACACAGGCGGAAAAGGATGACCTTTCTTATTGATGAGATTGATTGATGATTTACTTGCCTGTGTTATTTTTTTTTTCCGGAAGTGTTCGTAATCCACCTTCAGCCTTAGTTTTCGTCTCTACCCCTTTGAATTGTTTGAATGATGATTGCATGATACCCTTCAGTTGTATAGGTTGATCTGATGTTGTTTGGGAGATGTTTGTTTAAGATTTCTATAGATCTTATATTATTATGACCCTACAGAGATTTTTGTAATCTCATCCTATTGTTTTCACCATTTTTCAAGTTTAGGTACATTCCATGTTTGTGGTACCAGTGTTTGAGATCAAGGCTGCACGACAGAACGATATTGCATCACATTCGCATTCCTATTTCCTTAGTTGCTTGCACATATAACATGAACTTCGATTGGACTATTTTCTGGTTCTTCGAGTACCTCTTTTGCTTGTTTTGTTTCCGGATTATATTGGAGGATTACTTGATGGATTTTTAAACCCCTGTGGGACTTGTGTGTTGTGGTTCCATTGATTCAATTTAAAGACGTTTTCTAATATTTTATTCACTCCGTATGATACCAGAATGTTTGTCTAATATCATGCTCCAACTGTTATAAGTACAAAGAATGAACACGCTAAAATCGGAAATTAGATGTGTAAGCCTTGTGGGATTCAAATGAGTTGGGCAAGTTAGGTTTCACGGCGGTAAGAATAAATAATAATAGGTTAGGATTTGGGGTCCTTACAAATTTTGTAGCAGAGCTTGGTTTAGGGAATATAATTTGTTATCTGCTAACTTGTTTGTTGTTTTTATGTTTGTAGGAAAGGTACAAGCGAACACACTCACACTTAGAAGATTAATGCCGAATGTAATCTAATTCTAAAATACCTAGTTTGAAACATTTAATTAATGTAATTGGTTGTGTGACTTGTTTTGTGTTTTTGTGTATGAGTATGTGCTGTGGAAGTGCCAAATAATTGTGATGTGTTTTATGCTTATTGCCGAATGTGTGTTGTTGATGCATGCATTGCTGCCGAGTGTTGCCGAGTGTACTTATATATGGTTCCAAATGTGTCCATATGCTTGTGATTGGTTTGTAGGCACGTCAAAGTATGTTTCTTTATATTAATGGCAGAATATGATGTGTGAATCCATGTTTTCCGAAGGTTTAATGATTGTTGCCGACTGAAAATGTGTGTGTTGATGTGAGTGTCGAGTATGCATTTGTAAAGACCCAATTCCTATATTCTAGAATTGCTCCTAATGGGACTTTTACTATCGTGAAACCCAAACACGTCAAAAATAGGACCTATTTGAATCCCACAAGGCTTATCCATCTAGTTCCAATTTTAGTATATTTGTTCTTTTAAGATTTTAATGTTTGGAGCATGATATTGGATAAGTATTCTGGTATCATACAGAGTGAATAAAACATCAGCGGATGTCTGTAAATTTAATCAATGAATCCATAACACAGAAGCCCCGTAGGGATCTAAAATTCCAACAAATAAACCTCAAACATAATCCGGAAATAATCAAACATAGGAGGAACTTGAAAAACCAGAAAATAGTCTAATCAATGATCATGTTATATGCGCAAGCAACCAAGGAGACAAATATGCAAATATGATGCGATATCGCCCCGCTGTACAGCCTTGATTCTCACACACTGGTACCATGAACAACGAATGTATCTAAGCCTGAAAAATGGTGAAAACAATAGAATGATATTACAAGCGTCTCAGTAGAGTCACAACATTATAAGATCTACTGAAATCGTAAACAAACATCTCCCAAACAACATCAGATTATCCTTACATATCTAATAGGTATCATACAATTCAAGAATCAAACAATAAGTCTAGGGCCGGAAGCTAAAGCTGAGGGTTGATTACAAACACTTTTGAAAATCAGAAGTACACAGATAGGAAAAACTCATCAATCATCACGGCAATAGGAAAAAGCCATCCCCTTCTACCTGTGCTGTCTAAGGATTTGTTGCACAAAGGATAAAGGTTAGCACAAAAGCTAATCAGCAAGCCTATTCATCTTGCCACACAATGACAAGGCATCCAAGCCACACAAGGAAAAAGGGATCCAAACCACACAAGGACAACTCCTTTAATGCCTTTCATATTCTAGCACCAAACGGGTGCCCTGTTCAAGTTTATAAAAAGCTTGTCGCTGCTTGTTTTTATGGAATCTCGTATAGAATCTCTCATCGAATTTGAAACAAAATTCTTCCCAAGTAGACAAATGATCGCTGAATCACAAGCTCACAGCTGTCCACCATGTGAGGGTTTCTCCCTCAAGTAGGAAAGTGGCAATGGAAACCTTGTCATCATCCGAGATACGTAAGAACAAGGACACTTGGCATAAAGTGTCGATCCATTCACGAGCTATTACGGCTCCAGCTGAACCACTAAAATCTTTACATCCCAGTTGACGAGCTTCCTTTAGCAAATTCCTTATAACAACTGGAAGTCTCTCGGTTTCCTTAGGATGCGCCAGCTGTATAGGTTAAAGTGGAGGAAAAGGTTCTTCCACAGGCACAGGTGCAAGAGCATTCTGAAATTGTGCCTCTATACATTGCTGGTTCACAACAATCTCTTGTAACACATTCAAAATTTTTGCCATTATAGGATCGATGGCTAGTGTGGCTAGTGGCTCAGGTTGGTTTTCAAGCTCAGCTTGCCGTCCCTTCTCAATTTGTGCATTCTGCTCCTCTTGCTCAAACAGGATACTGTTCGGCCTGAATCCCATACCTACCCCATCGATCCCTTATAGCATTCAACCTTGCCATACTATACAAACACACGATCATTACTCAACACATAACTAAATAATAACATTAGGAAAAGAAGTGGTACCTAGTGGAGAGACGTGTACTGGACGATACGCATATGCTAGAAAACAAAACACACATGCACAAAAGTATACCAGTTTCGGGAAACACATGCATACATGCAATGCACACTTGGCAGTCACATCAACATACTCATATTCATTCGGTAAAAATCATTAAAACCTTCGGTACCATCTATAACTACACTCAACAACACTCACAAATCATACACAAGTACTCGACAACACTCATCAGAACACTCAGCAAGCATAGATTCACATAATCCATACTCGGCAATCATGGCAACAACACACAAACACATACTCCGCTACCTTAGAAATCACATAGGAACACTCGGCAGCATGCACCAACAACATACACATACTCGGCAATGATAAGAAACACAGAAAAGCACCTATCAAAACTCAGCAACACACATCAAATTATATAATGCCTAAAAGCACACATAAACACACAGCAAGTCAAATAATCAAACACATCATTCAAATGATTCAAACTAGGTTTTTAGCATCAGACTACTTTCGGTATTATCCCCTAAGTGAGTGAGTGCTGAGTGTTTTTATTCTTGCATATCTCAGATGATGACAAGATTTCCATCGCTATTTACCTACTTGAAGGAGAAGTCCTCGCATGGTTCTTAACTATGAGCTTGCGATTCGGAAATTGTTTGTCTACTTGGGAAGAATTTAGGTATGACTTCGACGAGAGATTCTATAAAAGCAACAGCGACAAGCATTCTATAAGCTTCAACAGGGCACCCATTTGATGTTGTACGAAAAGGCATTAAGGGAATTGTCTCGATTTGCACCTGTGGAGGATCGTTCACCGTACCAGCTTGCAAGACAATTTTAGGATGGGCTAAGTACTGACCTCACAACCATCGTTGGTACGACACCGGCGCAGAATTTGCAAAAGCTGATTGTTGCTGTGACTGAAGTCGAGAAGATCATACAAACCAGGACGCCATCCATAACAACTAGTGACGGATCTTTTAGACGAGATTTGTAGTTCAATTGACATATGGGACACTATTTTTTAAGGTCCCATCCTTCAAAAAAAAAATGGTGGCAATGGAGGTAACAATTAGAAGAATTTTTCTGGTCCGAATTCTAATGGATCTACGTGGATTTCACAGCCACGTCAATGTTATAACTGTGGCGAGATGGGCCATGTTCAGAAGGACTGCCTGAAACCAAGGTGTATCACAGGAGCACCAAATGCAAGCCGAGGTAGGAATGCAAAACCACCATCACCATCACCAAGAGGACCACCAAACGAATCCTCAAGAGAGGCGCAACCAAGACAAACGAGGTTATTCACCCTAACTGATACTGATGCTAGCCCTGATGTGGTGATAGGTATTTCAATCTTTTCTTAAAATGCTAAAGTATTTTTAGATCCAAAGCAAACAGGTCATTTGTAAGTCCAAGGATAGCACTTAGCATGGATCGGCCTTTGTCTCCATTGTCTCCTCCTATTACGCTTCTGAATCCTTTGGGAGAGCGACTGATTTCTGATCTAATCTACATTGGTTGTGCTATACTTATGGGTCTAAACGTACCTTAGGTGAATCTAATTCCATTGGACATCCGAGAGCTGGATATGAGCTTAGGCATGGACTATTTGGAAAAATATCAACCGTAAGGAGTGTTTTACCAAGTATGTATGTCCACCTTTCCTAATGGTGTCGATTCTGTTTTGAAGGTGGTAGGCGAGTTGTTTCAACTTGCATGATTTCCTGGCTTGATGCGAAACGATTAATCAGCAATGGATGCACTGCTAAAGAATCCTTGTATCTTGATGTGTCCATGATATGTCCAAAGTATCCTCGTATCTGAATTCTGTTTCAGTGATTCGTGAATTTCCGGATGTGTGTCCAAAAGACATAACTGGTTTGCCACAAGCAAGAGAAGTGGAATTCGGCATTGAGTTAGTACCTGGTATGATTCCAATTTCCATTCCTTTGTATTGTATGACTCCTCAGAAATAAAGGAACTAAAAATGTAATTTGAAAATTTGTTGGATCGTTGTTTCATTTGACCTAGTGTGACACCCTAGGAAGCACCCGTCTTGTTCGTGAAGAAGAAAGATGGTTCGCTGCTATTGTGCATCGTCTAACGGCAGCTGAAACATGTGACCGCAAAGAATAAGTACCCTTTGCCATGCATCGATGACTTGTTTGACCAGCTCCAAGGTGTAGCCATATTCTCTAGAATCGATCTCATATCTAGATTGTGAAATCTTGTCCTAGTTATACGTCCAGTCAGTTTTGTTATAATGGTCCATGTGTATGTTTGACACTTTGACTGAGACGAAAATCGAGATAGTGGAAAATTACTGTTTTGCCCCTATCAGACCTAAACTTGTTTCCGGGCCCTTTTATACTGTAAGGTCTTAGTCGTACCTTTTTAAAGCACATTCGGGTATATTTTGGCCGAGTTTGCTAATCCGAGCCCACTAAGGTTTTGAGGTCGGGTTATATAAACCCTCTTTAAGCCCATCTAATTACCTTAGCCACTGTCGTTGTTTTTGTTTCAGACAAAACCTTTGTTTTTTCCTCCTTTTCTATTTTTCACGCCATGAAGTCCTATTCTTGATTTTTTTTATGCCGCCATCAATCTTTCTTGATTGGTGTGCACTCCCTCTTTCCAATCCAACGTTCGCGTTAAGCTTCTTTCTTTTCTACTGCTCGATTGTTCTTGTAAAGCTTAGTGGTTTTGTTGGTTTTATAAGTAACGACCCCAATTTCTACCTATTAATATTTGCTCCGATTAAGGTCATTACCGCCATGAAACCCAAACAATCCCAAAGATACCTAGGATCTATCTGAATCCCACCAGGCTTACTCACTAAATTTTCGACTTTTAGCATGTTCATTCTACATGTTTAATAACAGTTGGAGCATGATATTGGACAATCATTCTGGTATCATACGAAGTGAGTAAAAACATCAGAAGAAGTCTTTAAATTAAATCAATGGATTCATAACACAAGTCCCATAAGGATCCAAATACCTAGCAAGAATCCCTCTGACATAGTTGAAAATAACAAGCAAAGGAGAAATTTTAAAATAAACCAGAAAGTAGTCCAATTTTTATTCAAGTTATATGCGCAAAAGTAATCAAGGAACAGATATGCAAAAATGATGCGATGTCGCCCCGCCGTACAGCCTTGATCTCACATACTGGTACCACGAGCACTGAATGTACCTAAGCCTAAAAAAAAAGGGTGAAAACAACGGAATGAGATTACAAGAATCTCAGTAGGGTCACAACATCATAAGATCTGCAGAAACCATAAACACAAATCTCCCGAACAAAATCTGATCATTCCTACGCAACTAAAGGGATTCATGCAATTCAAAGATTCAATAAAAAAGGTAGGGCCGAATCTAAGGCTAAAGGGGACAACAAACACTTCCGAAAAGTATAAGAAGTACATAGACAGGCAGAACTTATCAGATTGTTCTCGACAATGAAAAAGAAAAGGCCCTCCCCTTCCATCTGTATTTTTCAGGGCTTACTGCACGAAAGGTAATTGGTTAATACAGAAGCTAATTATCAAGCCTATTCATCTTGTCACACAAGGAAAAAACATCCCAAGCCACACAAGGACAAGGGCTTCCCAAACCACACAAGGATAAGGGATTCCTGCCACTCAAGGACAGGGCTTCTGGCCACACAAGGACTAGTCATCCAGCGAGCTCTTGATGGGATTTGGCACCCATATGACTCCCATACCAGTAAGAACCTCTCCTCTCACTAGGAGCTTCAGTGTTTACCCCAAATGGCCATCAGAAAAAGTTTCTGACACACAAACACATACAAGCACACAGGCAAGCACAAAGCACAAAACCATAGCAGGGTATTCTAAATTCTATCAGATCACATTCAGCATGTTCAATACACATCACACATGCAAGCTAGGCACTCCTAACCTACCTTAAGGGATTTGGAATAGCCTAGAAATTCCTTAATTCAATCCGCAACTCAAGCATGCATTATTTAATATGAATCCGCATACAGTTTCACAATTATAGGTACCAATATCAATTAAGCAAACAACGAGGTCTTTGGAGAAACCGATGAGGCGTAGATCCTACCTCTCTTGTCTTTGAGCAAGAAACTATTCCTTTTCCCTTACTAGATATTTCCGAACCAGCTAAGTCATTATTAGGCAAAGACAAAAAAAAAAAACTAAACGTTCTTATGCAATAACCAAGTAAATACCCTATTTCCTTACCAATTCCACTCACCAAACCTATCAGAAACCAGTGATCAAATGCCGCAGGTGCCTCCTCCTTGGATGTTATGGGCAGAAACATAACGATTCAACCTTATTTACCATCCCAATTAACTATGCAAAGTTCGGCACAATGAGTAAGGCATTAGACAATTTTTGACTTCATGCATTCAACAGATGAAATCATAATTTTTCACTATGAATGGATTCTAAACAATCATATAAATAAGGGCAACAACATCAGAGATCAATCAAAGGCAAAATTATACAAATCATAAAACCTAATTCCACCACTGATTTTCAACTTATCTTTTGACAAAGAAACACAAATGTACAAACAAAAAAAAAACTCTATTGGGAAGAGGATGAAGAGAGCTTTCCAACAAGCTATTATTTTCTAGAATCCGAAAAACGATGAAAGAGTTATACTACATTGAATTTCAAGAAGATTTTGGTAGTTCGACCGAGTTTCGACTTATCTTATGAGAAAGAAATGCTAACCTTCTGACAAAAACCAAAATATTTTTGGACAGATGATGAAGAGAGCTTTCCAACAAGCTATTATTTTCAGGAATCCGACATACTATGAGAGAGTTATGCTGGTTTAAAGTTTCAGTAAATTTTGGTAGATATAGGGAGGTGTAAGGGTTTTAGGCTATACGAGTTTTGTGTGTTTTCTATGAATGATTTTTGTTGGGTTGGTTTCCTATTTGTAATGAATGGGTATGGAACTAAGATTACTATTTTAAAGTCTTTATTAATGTAAGATAACTACCAAATTTAAATTCTATAACTATCCCCTTTTAATTTTAGGGATTTTAATTCCTAAGGTGATTATCAATAAATTAAGAACCAAATTAAAGGGAATTAATACCAGAAATAATTACCAAACATTCCTTACCAATTTCGGCCATCACACATCCCTCTCTTCAGGGAAAAAATGGTATTTTCACTTGCACTAGCTTCTGGACTTCTAGGACTCAAAATTCGGGTCTCATATCCTCCCCTCCTTGTAAGAATTTCGTCCTCGAAATTTTAGCACAAGTTTCTAACCAAACAAATAAGGAAATTTTGCATCCCTAGATTCCTCAGTCTCCCTATACTATACCTCAATTTGGCCATTATGCCAAACAACTCGTACCATAAGCACGCTTCGACTACAAAGCTGTCGAACTAACCGATCTAGTATGGCAACTAGTTGTATGGGATAGGATAGGTCTTCAGCAACTTCGACTGGGGGTTCCTCAAGCACGTGAGCAGGGTCTTGTACATACTTTCTCAACATTGAAACGTGAAACACGTTATGAATTCTTTCCACATGTGGAGGTAAGATAAATTGGTATGCAACAGGGCCGATTCTTTCAACGATGTCATACGAACCAATATAACGAGGTGCTAGTTTACCTCGCTGCTGAAAACGAAGGACTCCTTTCCATGGGGCAACCTACAAAAACATTTTGCCACCTCTCAAAAAATCCAACTTCCTTCGTCGATTGTCGGCATAGCTTTACTGCCGATCTGGGGCTGTTTTTAGCCGTTGTCGAATCAAGTTCAACTGCTCCATTGATTGATCAATCAATTCCGGATTGTCTAGGCATCTTTTGCCTACTTCACTCCAGAAAATGGGAGTCCTGCAACGTCTTCCATATAATGCTTCATAAGGTTCCATACCGATGCTTACATGAAAACTATTGTTGTAAGCAAATTCTGCCAACGGTAGGCATCGATCCCAACCGGTTTGCTGATCCAATACAGTCGCTCGTAGCATGTCTTCTAATGTCTGAATCGTCCTTTCTGATTGACCATCGGTCTGGGGATGAAATGCTGTAGTGAAATTCAATCTTGAACCCAGCACATTCTGGAATTTCTCCTAAACTCGTGAGGTGAAATGAGGGTCACGATCTGAAACGATGGAAACTGGCACTCCATGCATTCAAACAATCTCATCTAAGTAACGAACAACCAATTTCTCAGGTGTATCCGTCACACGTATAGGAAGAAAGTATGCAGATTTTGTCAATCGATCCACAATCACCCAAACGGCATCGTATCCTCGCTGTGAGCAAGGCAAACTGGCCAAAAAATCCATTGTGACATGCTCCCACTTCCATTCTGCAATTGGAAGTGACTGAAGTAGTACAGTGGGTCGTTGATGTTCGATCTTTACTTGTTGACATACGTGGCATCGGGCAACGAACTTAGCAATGTGGCATTTCAGGTTTGGCCACCAATACTGCTCTTTCAAATCTCGGTACATCTTAGTGCTTCTAGGATGGATAGAAAAACTTTGAACTATGTGACTCTGATATAATAAGGTTACAAATATCAATATCTTATGGAACACATACTCGGTTTCTGAAGACAAGCACTTTGTCATCTCGTATTCTGAAATCACGAACTATGACATCAACACCATCAGAAAGTTGCATCCGAATTTCAATTAGTTTCGGATCCTCTAATTGCTGATTTCGGTTTTCTTCAATCAATGTAGGTGTTACTTCGACTTGTGCCAACAATGAACCAGAATAATCAGTGCCAAGATGCACACGATTAGTCCTCAAATCCAGCAACATAGGAATGTAATGGGCACGCATATAGGCTAAAACTGATGGGGAAAGAGGATGAAACTTTCAGCTTAAGGCATCAGCAACAACATTTTCCTTTCCAGGATGATATTCGATGATCAAATCGTAGTCTTTGATCAACTCTACCCATCTTCGTTGTCTCATATTCAATTCTTTTTGCGTGAGTAGGTACTTCAAGCTTTTGTGATCGTCGAAGATTCAGCTTGTCTCGCAGTGTAAGTAATGTCGCCATATTTTCAACACAAACACCGCGGCTGCAAGTTCCAAATCATGCGTAGGATAGTTGCTTTCATGCGGTCGTATTTATCAGGAAGCATATGTAACGACTTTCCCGTCTTGCATCAATATGCATCCAAATCCGGATTTCAATGCATCGCTGTAAACCACATACCCCTTTCCGCAAATAAGTAAAGTAAGGATAGGTGCGGAAACTCACTGGTTTTTCAGTTCTTCAAAACTTCATTGGCATTTTTCGTTCCACATGAATGGCTCACCCTTGAGCGTCAGTTTTGTCAATGGTCTGGCAAGCGATGAAAAATTATCCACAAAGCGATGGTAATAACCTGCTAAGCCAAGGAAACTGCGAATTTCGAACACAATTCGTGGGAGTTCCTAAGAAACTAAGGCTTCAATCTTCTTTGGATCAACTGTCACACCTTGGGCGGAAACAATATGGCCAAGGAAGCCAACTTCGCATAACCAGAATTCACATTTGGAGTATTTTGCGAATAACCGTCGATCCTTTGAAACATTCAGCACAATCCGCAAGTGCTTAGCATGCGATTCTTTCGATTTTGAATAAATCAAAATGTCATTGATGAAGACTATCACCACATCAGGACTAGCCTCGGCATCAGTTAGGGTGAATAGCCTTGTTTGTCTTGGTTGCACCTCACTTGTGGATCCATTGGGAGGTCCTGATATGATCCGGCCCCTAGACCCTCGACCAAGCGGGCCCGGATGTGTATGTGCATGTGATAGATCTCAACTGCAACGCTTAGTTGGGCTTTTAACCACATGGCCCAAAAGATGCATCTTGTTACAAATGATACCATCACACAACAAATATAAGCCCAAGACCTCCCCCGCTCCTTTCTGATGTGGGATTGGGTAACCTAAGCCCCCCTATGGGCTGGGTCTCACAATCTCCCCTCCTTATAGACCTTGTATCCTCACGAGGGGAGCACAAACGTAACTGACTTGGGCCCAAACTCATGGGCCCAAATGTAACACACAACACAGCCCAAGGCCACCCGGAAGAGGGAGCAAGATCAGCTCGGCTACTATTTGTCACGACCCGGCCTCCGAACCCTCGGCCCAGCAGGCTGGACATGTATGTGTGTGTGATGGATCACAACTGCAATGCTTAGTTGAGCTTTTAACCACATGGCCAAAAAGATGCATCTTGTTACAATCGATACCATCACACAACACATATAAGCCTAAGACCTCCCCCGCTCCTTTTCGATGTGGGATTGGGTAACCTGACCCCCTTATGAGCTGGGTCTCACAGGTCCTCCTAGTGCGCGTGTTGGCGGTTTGATGGGGTTACCATTCCCACCTCGGCTCTCAATAGATGTTCCTGTGATACGTCTCAGTTTCTGACATTCCCGCTGAATGTACCCCATTTCGCCACAATTGTAACAACGACGTTGCTAAGTATTCCACGTAGTTCCACTGGAATTGGATCCAGGGAAGTTCTTCTTGTTGTTACTTCCATTACCGTTAATTTTCTAAGGATAGGACCTGAAAGGATAGGGTCCCGTTTGTTGATTGAACTTTGAATCTCGTCTATAGGATCCGCCACTAGTAGCTGCGAATGACTTTTTGGTTTGCACGATCCTTTCGGATTCGGTTGCGGCAATGATTAGTTCTTACAAATTCTACACCGGTGTCATACCTACAATAGGTTTGACTTCAGTACTCAACCGTCTCGCAAGCTGATATGGTGTATGATCTTCTTCTGGTGCGAATCGGGACAACTCCCTTAACACTTTCTCATATTCCAGCACCGAACGGGTGCCTTGTTCAAGTTTGTAGAAAGATTGTCACTGCTCGCTTTTATTGAACCTCATATAAAATCTTTCATCGAATTTGTACCATAATTCCTCCCAAGTTGGCAAACGATCGCCGAATCGCAAACTAACAGATGTCAACCATGCGAGGGCTTCTCCCTCGAGTAGGAAAGTGGCAATGGAAACTTTGTCATCATCTGAGATACGTAAGAACAAGGATACTTGGCATAAGGTGTCTATCTACTCACGAGCGGCAGTAGCTCCGGCTAAACCATTGAAATCTTTACATCCCAATTGTCGAACTTCCTTCAACAATTTATAATCACAATGGGAAGTCTCTCGGCTTCCTTAGGATGTGCCGACTATATAGGTTCAAGAGGAGGAATAGGTTCTTCCACTATTACAGGTGCAGGAGCATTCTGAAATTGCACCTCTATACGCTACTGATTTGCAGCAATTCCTTGTAATACGTTTAATATTTGTGCCATCACAAGATCAATGACTGGTGCAGCTGGTGGCTTTGGTTGATTTTCAGGCTCAGCTTTCCCTTCCTGCTCAATTTGTGCATTCGGCTTCTCTTGCTCAACAGGTTGTTGTTCGGCCTGAATCCCACTCCTACCCCATCGATCCTTCGTAGTGTTCAACCTTTCCAAATTATTTAAGCATATGATTGTTATTTACACATAACTAAATACGATATTAGGAAAAAAGAAGTGGTACCTGGTGGAGAGGCGCGCACCGGACGATACGTATATGCTGGAAAGTAACATAAAAATTTTTGGAAATCACGTGCACATATAAATTCAGCAATACAAGAGTCAAATAGGGACACTCCGCAGAATACATAAATCAACACACACACTCTCAGCAATGATAAGAAACACAGCAAACACTCACCAAAACATATCATGGCATACTAGGCATAAGAACATACACGAACAAACATCATATCAGATTATCATTCTCATCATTTAAATCTTACAAATCAACCCCAATTTAGCATTAGTTTACTTTCGGTATTAGCCCCTAAGTGAGTGAATGTGTGCGCATGTCCTACCTACAAATACCGAAATCAACAAACAAGTTAGCATGTAACAAATTATTTTTCCTAAACCATGCTCCGCTATCAAACCTGTAACGATCCCATTTCCTACCTATTAATATTTGCTCCGATTAAGGTCATTACCGCCATGAAACCCAAACAATCCCAAAGATACCTAGGACCTATCTGAATCCCACCAGGCTTACTCACTAAATTTTCGACTTTTAGCATGTTCATTCTACATGTTTAATAACAGTTGGAGCATGATATTGGACAATCATTCTGGTATCATACGGAGTCAGTAAAAAAATCAGCGGAAGTCTTTAAATTAAATCACTGAATTCATAACACACAAGTCCCGTAAGGATCGAAATAACCAGCAAGAATTCCTC
Source organism: Passiflora organensis (assembly GCA_019739055.1). Lineage (NCBI taxonomy): Eukaryota > Viridiplantae > Streptophyta > Magnoliopsida > Malpighiales > Passifloraceae > Passiflora > Passiflora organensis. The sequence goes on along the minus strand of JAEPBF010000240.1, from coordinate 799,500 downwards.
CGACATAGTCGAAAATAATAAGCAAAGGAGGAATCTTAAAATAAATCAAAAAGTAGTCCAATTTTTATTCAAGTTATATGCGCAAGTAATCATGGAATAGGTATGCAATAATGATGCGATATAGCCCCGCCGTACAGTCTTGATCTCACACACTGGTACCACGAGCAGTGAATATACCTAAGCCTAAAAAAAATGGTAAAAATAACGGAATGAGATTACAAGAATCTTAGTAGGGTCACAACATCATAAGATCTGCAGAAACCATAAACACAAATCTCCCGAACAACATTTGATCATTCCTACACAACTAAAGGGATTCATACAATTCAAAGATTCAATAAAAAAGGGTAGGGCTGAAGCTAAGGCTGAAGAGGACAACAAACACTTTCGAAAAGTATCAGAAGTACACAGGCAGGCAGAACTCATCAGATTGTTCTCGGCAAAGAAGAAGAAAAGGCCATTCCCTTCCACCCGTGTTGTTTAAGGTTTACTGAACGAAAGTGTAAGACCCCGAATTTTGAGTCCTAGAAGTCCAGAAGCCAGTGCAGGTGTAAAGACGATTTTGCCTCTGAAGAGAAGGATGTGTGATAGCCGAAATTGGTAAGATTGTTCAGTAAATTAATTTGCTTCTAATTCCTTTTGATTTAGGATCTTGCAGATGGGTAATCGTTTTAGGAAAACATCCTTTAAGGTAGATAGTTACCTTAAAAAAATTAAGAAAGGTAATTTAAGAGTTTTGATTATTTGGTAGATTGTATTGAATTGATAGATTGATTAAAAGTAGTATACCTAATTCTACACTCATTCAATATAAATAGGAAGCCAACCCCACAAAAGTTTCCCCTAAAACCTTACAGAATTCGTATAGGCTTAAAACCCTATACCTCCCATTAGCCGTCAGAATTTGCAGAAACTTTAAACTAGCATAACTCCCTCATTGTTCATTGGATCTCTGAGAATAATAGCTTGTTGGAAAGAGATCTTCATCCTCTTTCCAATAATCTTTTGATTTTCTTCGGGAGGTTAGTATTTCATTGTCTAATGTTACTTTGAAAATCGGCGGCCGCGTTAGGTTTCCGCCAAATCTTCTTGAATTTCAAAATAGCATAACGTTTTACTCGTTTGTTGGAATCTTGCAAATAATATGTCGTTGGAAAGCTCTTTTCATTCTCTTTCCAAAAATATGTTAATCGAAGCTTGGATATAAATAATTCGTTGTTTTAGGTTAAGACGAAATCGTCTTATGCCCTACTTTTAGCAATAGGTTTTGCATAGTTAATTGGAATGGTAAATTCAGGTTGAATCTTGATAAGTTCCTGGCTATCACATCAGACATCCAAGGGGAAGGCACCTGCAACATCTGATCACTGGTTTTCTGATAGATTTGGTGAGTGGTACTGGTAAGGAATAGAGTATGCAATTTATTTTTGGATATGCATGCTTAGTTTGTTTTGTCTTTGTCTGGTGATGATTTAGGTGGTTCAGATTTACTTAATAAAGGAAAAGGAGTAGCTTCTTGTTCAGAGACAAGAGAGGTAGGATCTATGCCTCATCGGTTTCTCCAGAAAACCCCTGCTCTTATTTGATGTTTTCGTTACCTGCCTTTGTTGTATTGTTTGTGATTGGATTATATGGAGAGAATATGAAATCCGGAATGAGATATGAATCTCCTAGGCTGTATAGAACCCCTGAGTTAGGAATTGAGTGCCTGGGATGATATTGTTATATGAATTGGATGTGTTGATTATATCCTGACGTGATTGAGAATACCCTGTTATGGTATTATGCTTTGTACTTGCCTGTGTGTGCTTGTACGTGTTTGTGTGTCAGGATCCTGTTCCGGTGGCCACGCAGGGTAAGAACTGATGCTCCTAGGGAGAGGAGAGGTTCTTATCGATTTATGGGAGGTGTATGGGTGTTGAACCAGCAAGTGCACGCTGGATATCTGTCCTTGGTGGCCGGATCCCTGTCTTGCGAGACAGGAAGCCCATATCTTGCGAGATTTGGGGATGCCCTGGTTGCGACTAAGGGAAGACTTATCCATGTGAGGCTAGTCGACTTATCCTTGCGAGGATAAGGTGAAAGGCTTACTGATTAATTTGTGTGTTAACCATCTACCCTTTGTGCAGTAAGTCTTGGACAACACAGGTGGAAGGGGATGGCCTTTCTTCATCATTGTGTGTGATTTTGTTGTATTTCACGTGCCTGTGTACTTCTGAACTTTCGGAAGTGTGGTCCTCCCTCAGCCATGATCTCGGCCTTAACCTCTTTTTGTTTATTGTTGAATTGCGTGATCCCTTTAGTTGTTTAGGGAATGATCTTATGTGAATTCGGGAGATTTGTGTTTAGGGATTCTGTAGATCTTATGATGCTGCGACGCTACTGAGATTCTTGTAATCTCATACTGTTGTTTTTACCATTTTTCAGGCTTAGGTACACCCTCTGTTCGTGGTACCAGTGTGTGAGATCAAGGCTGCATGACGGGGCGATATCGCATCATAAACACTTACCTGTTACATGCGCAAATAACTTGAAAGCTTGGATGATGTTCTGGTTTATTTTTGAGCATTCGTTTGCCTTGCTATTTCCGGAAATTGTTGATGAATTTCTTGCTGGTTATTTGGATCCCTATGGGACTTGTGTGTTATGAACCCAATGGATAGATTTAAGACTTCCGCTGATGATTTTATTTACTCCGTATGTTACCAGAATATGTGTCCAATAGCATGCTCCAATTGATTGATAGGCAACAAAATAAATAAGCTTAAAATCGGTATCATATGAGTAGCCTTGTGAAATTCTAATAGGTCTTAGGTGTCGGTGAGACTCATTTGGGTTTCACGGCGGTAATGACCTTAATAGGAGCAATTAATAATGGTTTAGGAATTAGGGTCGTTACAGAAAGGTAATTGGTTAACACACAAGCTAATCAGCAAGCCTATTCATCTTGCCACACAAGGACAAGGGCATCCCAAACCACACAAGGATAAGGGCTTCTCAAACCACACAAGGATAAGGAGTTCCTGCCACACAAGGACAGGGTTTCTGGCCACACAAGGACCAAACATCCAGTGAGCTCTTGCTAGGATTTGCCACCAATACGACTCCCATACCAGTAAGAACCTCCCTTCTTACTAGGAGCATCAGCGCTTACCACGAATGGCCACTGAAAAAGTATGCTGACACACAAACACATACAAGCACATACAGGCAAGCACAATGCACAAAACCACAGTAGGGTATTCTCACATTCAGATCACATTCAGCATATTCAGTACACATCACACACGCAAGCTAGGCATTCTTAACTACTTTAAGGGATTCGGTATAGCCTTGAAATTCCTCAATTTAATCTGCAACTCAAGCATCCATTATTTAATAAGAATGCGCATATAGTTTCACAATCATAGGTACCAAAATCAATTAAGCAAACAACGAGGTCCATGGAGAAACCGATGAGGCATAGATCCTACCTCTCTTGTTTCTGAACAAGAAGCTATTCCTTTTCCCTTACTAAATACTTCCAAACAACCTAAGTCATTGTTAGGCAAAGACAAAAAAAAACAAAATAGATGTGCATACGCAATAACTAAGTAAATATCCTATTTCCTTACCAATTCCACTAACCAAACCTATCAAAACTAGTGATTAGATGCCGCAGGTGCCTCTCCCTTGGATGTGCGATGTGATAGCCAGAAACTTAATGATTCAACCTGATTTACCATCCCAATTAACTAAGCAAAGTTCGACACTAAAAGTAAGACACAAGACAATTTTTGACTTTATGCATTCAAGGGATGAAATCATAATTTTTCACTATGATTGGATTCTAAATAATCGTATAAATAAAGGAAATAATATCAGAGATCAATCAAAGGTAGAATTATACAAATCTTAAAATCTAATTGCGCCTCCGATTTTCAACTTTTATTTAGACAAAGAAATATGAATGTCCAAACAACAAAACAAATACTATTGCAAAGAGAATGAAGAGAGATTTCCAACAAGCTATTATTTGCATGAATCCGACAAACAATAAAAGATTTATGCTACATTGAAGTTCAAGAAGATTTTGGTAATTCTACCGAGTTTTGACTTATCTTACGAGAAAGAAATACTAACCTCCTAATGAAAAACCAAAGATTCTTGGACAGAGGATGAAGAGACATTTCCAACAAGTTATTATTTTTAGGAATCCGACAAACGATGAGAGAGTTATGCTGGTTTAATGTTTCATTGAATTTTGGCAAAGATAGGGAGATGTAAAGGTTTTAGACTATACGAGTTTTGTGTGTTTTCTATGAATGATTTTTGTGGGGTTGGCTTCCTATTTATAATGGATGGGTATGGAATTATGATTACTACTTTAAAGGCTTTATTAAAGTAGGATAACTACCAGATTTAAATTCTGTAACTATCCTCTTTTAATTTTAGGGATTTTAATTCCTAAGGTGATTATCAACAAATTAATAACTAAATTAAAGGAAATTAATACCAGAAATAATTACCAAACATCCTTACCAATTTCGGCCATCACACATCCTTTTCTTCAGGAGAAAAATGGTCTTTTCACCTGCATTGGCTTCTGGACTTCTAGGACTTAAAATTCGGGGTCTCACATTATAAGTCGGTGAGGGAATGGTAGGATTCTTCTCTTCCATATTTTAAATCTGGTTTGCAGTTTCTGATTTTAATATTGGTTTGATTCAGGTGGTTCTGAATCTGGTTCATGTGATAAAGGCATGGGAATTGCCACCAGTTCTTCTACACGTTAGGTTGGAGACTATGCCTCATTTTTTTTATCGGCAATTGCTTCGTCCTTGTTGCTTGTGTTTTCTTTTCTTTGATTCCTTTTTCTTTAGTTATTATGCTACTTGTTCTCTCTTGATCCTTCACCTTTTATTTTATTATGCATCTTCAAGAGAAAAGTAATTCATTGTCGTCTTGTCGCACCTTTTAATTTGTTAGCTTGATTGACCATCCCTCTAAAATTATAAATTAGCGCATCCTTGTTTTTCCTTCTTAACTTTGTCTTGTAGCACATTGTTTTATGCCAATTGAAACCGTAAGGAGATGGGTATATTTGGTCTTTCATAATACAGAATACAGTCATTCCTGTTTTCCTAAGTCAATCCCACAAGCCCTTATCCTCATCCAATCCCACCAAGAATAGGAGTGAGTCGCTTCCAGCTTGGCTTATAGTCGTTGGCTTTCAAGCATGGGAACTTAAGAATCTAACATTTTTGAAAAAAGATGAAGAAGGAATTCATAAGCCGACTCTCTAACTGATAGGATACTTTTTTAAACCCAAGAAGGGAAATTTGTGATAGCTGAACTTGTAGGAAATGACATAGTTTTTGTTTGAATAATTGTACACATTGAAGATAAATTATTCAAAGATTAAAACTGAAATAATAAAAGCTGAAATATTAATTCTAATTAACAGCTTTTATTTCTTTGTTTTGTAACCACCCATTAACTCTTTTAATTATATTTATCAGCTTTTATTATTTTGTTTTTGTAACCTTCATGCTCAAGACTATATATATATAGCTTGTTTGTTCATTTGGAAAAACATAACTTTCTTACACTACTCTCTTATTCTTACACTTAAGATTTTCTTTGAGCTTAGCAAATTCTGGGCAATTGTTGTAGTCATTTGGTTCCAAGTGCACTTCCCACTAGTGCAAGTGAGAGGTGTGCTACTGTGTTAACCTTGGGAAGCAACGACCTTTAGATTGCACCAAGGTCTAGTCGAATTTTGCTTTCAAGGCAGTGGATTTAACCCACGACACAGTTTTTCTTGAAAACTCTTATTCTCTATTTTATATATATATTTTCTTTCTTCACAACTACATTTTGAAAGCAAAATTATTTCCTTCAAACACAAACCATGTCTATCAATATATCCAAAACTTTACCCGATCTCTCCAAATTGGAGCCACTTGATGGATCCAATTATAAAAGGTGGTCTCAAAAATTGCTCATCTTCTTTGAGCAATTAGAAGTTGATCACGTGTTGTTCGCTGCAATACCGTCCAATCAAGAAGGATCTTCTAATAATGAAGCGAGAGCCAAATTCGAGAAAGACAACAAAATCGTGAGAGGTCATCTACTCAATCATATGAATAATTCTCTTTTTGATTTATTCATAAGTCAAGGATATGCCAAAGATATATGGGATATATTAGAAAAAAGATATGGTGCTGATGATGCTGGAAAAAGAAAATATGTTGTGGGTAAATGGCTACAATTCAACATGGTGGATGACAAACCAATTATGGATCAAGTACATGAGTATGAAAATATGGTGACTGACATTCTTAATGAAGGTATGAAACTGTGTGAAACATTACAAGCTAATGTTTTACTGGAAAAGTTTCCACCATTTTGGAGTGACTATCGAAATCATTTGAAGCACAAAAAGAAGGATATGTCTCTCCAAGAGCTTATCAGTCATATAAGAACGGAAGAAGCCAATCGTCTCAAAGATAAGCAAAATTCTATCTCTACTATCTCTGTTAAAGTTAATCTAGTTGAATCTACTGGTGCTTCTAAAGATAGGTTCAATAACAAAGGGAAAGGATTCCAAAGAGGAGAACGTCCAAGGAAGTCAATTTATTTTAAGGGTGGTCGCAACCAAATTATCAAGAAGAAAGTGGTTTTCTATGTTTGTGGCAATCCGGGTCATAAAGCATATCAATGCAAACAAAGAAAGAATCATGGTGGAATGTACCAAAAGACATATGCACAACATAATCAACATCCTAATCCTCAAGTTAACCTTGCAGAAACAGAAGAGATCATTGTTGCTGTGGTGGTAGAAGCAAACTTGGTGGAAAACAGAACTGATTGGGTGTTGGACACTGGCGCATCCAAGCACTACTGTGCAAATAAAGAATTATTTCATAATTTTGAAGAAGTGGCTGATGGTGAGCATGTCTACATGGCCAATTCCACTACTGCCGGGGTACTTGGTAAAGGAACAATCTTTCTCAAACTTACCTCAGGAAAAACTATAGCTTTAAATAATGTGCTCTACGTTCCTTCTTTGCGTAGGAATTTAGTTTCTCGGGGTCTACTTCTAAAAGCTGGTTTAAAAATTGTTTTTGAAGCTAATATGGTTGTGATTTCAAAAAATGGAAATTTTGTGGAAAAGGGTATCTAGCTGATGGACTTTTTATGTTGAACACTATTTCCCAAAATTTGAATGCAAGTTCTTCTTCTGCTTATGTGGTTGAGTCTATTAACATATGGCATGGTAGGCTTCGTCTTGTGAATATTGCGTCTATTAAAAGACTAAAAAATATGAATTTAATAAACTCATTAGATGATAATTTTTCTAAATGTCCTGTATGTGTAGAAGCAAAATTTGTAAAGAAACCATTTAAACCTGTTATGACTAGAAATTCAGAACTTTTAGAATTAATTCATACTGATTTAGCTGATTTTAAGAATACAGTTAGTAAAGGAGGTAAAAAATATTATATCACTTTTGTGGAAGATTTTTCTAGATATACTAAAGTCTATCTTTTAAAATCTAAAGATGAAGCCGTAGAAATGTTCTTAAAATATAAATCAGAAGTGAAAAATCAATTAGATAAAAAGATAAAAAGAATAAGGTCCAATAGAGGTGGAGACTACAATACAAATTTTTTAAAAGATTTTTGTGAATAAAATGGCCTTATATATAAAACTAGTTCACCTTACATACCTCAACAAAATGGCATAGCCGAACGTAAGAATCGAACTTTAAAAGAAATGATGAATGCTATGCTATTAAGGTCTGGTTTATCTGATAATATGTGGGGGGAAGCTATTTTATCTGCCAATCATATTCTTAGTAGAGTTCCTCACAAAAAACTTAGATAAAACTCTATATGAAATATGAAAAGGCTTTACACTTAACTTAAAATTCTTAAAAGTTTGGAGGTATTTTGCTAAAGTAGGTATACCAAAATTTAAAAAGATTAATATTTAACCAAAAACTTTGGATTGTGTAATTGTTGGTTATGCACAAAATAGTGCTGCATATAGATTTATGTCATTGCATGATAATTATATTTGTGAGTATAGAGATGCAGATTTTTTTGAACATATTTTTCTAATAAAAAATGAAAAAAGTGAATGATACAAAAACTTCTAAGATTTCATCTACTTCTTCTGTTATTATTTCTAATAACAATGACTTAGTAAACAAAGAAGAAGAAAGATAAGGATTAAAAGACAAAGAATAAAAAGAAATTTTAGATCAAATTTTATAATTATTTTTTTACTAAAAATCCTTATAAAGTTAGTGACGAGTTTATATCTGTTTTTCTAATAGAAGAAGATCCAAAAACTTATAAAGAAGCAATTACCTCCATAGATACTAATTTTTTAAAAGAAGCGATTAATAGTGAGATTGATTCTATAAAACCAATAATACTTGGACTTTAGTCGACTTGCCTAAAAGTTGTAAACCTATAAAATGTAAGTAGATCTTTAAGAAAAAATTAAGACCTGATTACCATTGATAAATTCAAAGCAAGATTAGTGGTTGTGGGCTATAATCAAAGAAAAGATATTGATTATTTTTGCACCTATTCTTCGGTAACCAAAATAGCTACTATAAGATCTCTTATAAGAATTGCAGCTATTAATAATCTTGTAGTTCATCAAATGAATGTAAAAAAAATATTTTTAAGTAGTGATTTAGAACAACCTGAAGGATGTGTGATTGTAGGCCAAGAAAATAAGGTATGTAAACTTAAAAAATCTCTTTATGGTCTTAAACAAGCACCTAAGCAATGGTATGAAAAGTTTGATAAAACGTTAGTGAATAATGGTTTTATTGTGAATGGATCTGATACATGTATTTATTCTAAAATATATGAGTTTGAATGTGTTATTATCTGTCTTTATGTGGATGACATGCTTATCTTTAGAACCAATATGGATGTGGTTGAAAAAATAAAAATATTTATCCTCTAAATTTGACATGAAAGATTTAGGAAAGTCTGATGTAATTTTTGGAATTAAATTAAAGAAAATAGATAATAGTTTTTTTTATCTCAATCACATTATGTAGAGAAAATATTGAAAAAAATTTGTTATTTCTATAAGAACACCTTATGATTCAAGTATATCATTTAAAAAAATTATGGTGATAGTGTGTATCACAAGAACAATATGAAAAAATCATAGAAAGTGTTATGTATCTCATGAATTATACTCAACCTGACATTGCTTATACTATAAGTAGGCTAAGTCGTTATACCCATAATCTTAGAAAAAATATTGGAATGCACTTCAATGACTTCTAAGATATTTAAAAGAAACCATGAATTTGAGTTTGCATGTTACTAAATTTTCTGTGGTTTTAGAAGGATATTGTGATGAAAATTGGGTGACTGATAACGATGAAATTAGTTCTACTAGTGGTTATATTTTTACTTTAGGAGGAGGTGCTATATCGTGGAAGTCGTCTAAACAGACTTGTATAGCCCGTTCCACCATGGAATCTGAATTTATTGCATTTGAGTTGGCAGGTCAAGAAGCCGAATGGCTGAGGAATCTATTAGCAGATATTCCATTGTGGGAAAAAAATTTAGTGCCTGTTTTTCTACATTGTGATTCGCAGGCTGCCATTGGAATTGCCAAGAATAACGTGTATAATGGTAAGAGAAGGCACATCCGTATAAGACATAGTATGGTAAAGCAATTATTGAAAAATGGAGTAATTTCTCTAGATTATGTTAAATCTGAAAGAAACTTGGCAGATCTTCTTACTAAAAGATTAACGAGGAAGATTGTTTTTGAGTCTTCAAGAGGAATGGGTCTTAAGCCCATAGACTGAGCTCTAAGCTCTTATTTGTTCCATAGCCCAATTCTTTGGGTGGTCCTTATAAATTATAGACTTCATGGATATTTTAATCCATAGCCTTTAGTGGTGGTCTAGAAGGACTTGATGGATTTTTTTGAGCTATGTGAAGCTCTTTAATGTTTTATAGCCCTTTATGAAGGGTGGTCTAAATTTTAGACTTGATAAAACATCCGATATGAGTGTATAGGTGGGCCACCTATTATGAAAGAAATAGATGAAACTTTCTAGAGCACTCATGGAAAAGACCAAGGTATGAGCATGACCATTATTTTCATATCGCGGAACCAATCTACAGTAAAGGGATAATATGTGTTGTGGAGCTTATTCAATATATAATCAGTAAAAGTTCAAAAGACACTGATTCTTACTTTTATTGATTAAGTTGTTACTTCACTTCACTATGCAACAATTCAATCAAAAGATATTGTTGTTTAAGTATATAAACCTTTCCTTTGCCCAAAATATTTTATTAAACATGTCATTTGTGGGGGATTGTAGGAAATGACATAGTTTTTGTTTGAATAATTGTACACATTGAAGATAAATTATTCAAAGATTAAAACTGAAATAATAAAAGCTGAAATATTAATTCTAATTAACAGCTTTTATTTCTTTGTTTTGTAACCACCCATTAACTCTTTTAATTATATTTATCAGCTTTTATTATTTTGTTTTTGTAACCTTCATGCTCAAGACTATATATATAGCTTGTTTGTTCATTTGGAAAAACATAACTTTCTTACACTACTCTCTTATTCTTACACTTAAGATTTTCTTTGAGCTTAGCAAATTCTGGGCAATTGTTGTAGTCATTTGGTTCCAAGTGCACTTCCCACTAGTGCAAGTGAGAGGTGTGCTACTGTGTTAACCTTGGGAAGCAACGACCTTTAGATTGCACCAAGGTCTAGTCGAATTTTGCTTTCAAAGCAGTGGATTTAACCCACGGCACAGTTTTTCTTGAAAACTCTTATTCTCTATTTTATATATATATTTTCTTTCTTCATAACTACAGAACTCACTGAATCCTTAAGGAGATCCGTTTTCAAAATCGTTAAATGTGAACCTTTTTGGATATTTTGTTTAGCTGGCCGATTTTTTCAACCAACCCCGTCATAGGTGAGCCTCTATCTATACTAAGGAGGTTCTGTTTCTTAGGTCTTTGTACAAGCCAATAGATAGAGTGCCGGTGGTAATGCTTCAGTTACCTAGAAGAACTTTAAAGCAAGACCTTTTCACCAGCTTCCGCATTTCCTTCAAATATAGAGTGGGTGCATTTAGTTCACTAGTATGCTGAGGTTGCTCTGTCGCCTGGGGTCACGATACATGAACTCAAAGAATGCAGGGAACTCATAGCCATTTGTCTTATTGCAACATCCTTTGCTGGTTCTTTATTTTAATTCCTATGGTACCGCGCGTCATTTCTTTTCTGCATCTTTTGCTGCTAATTTTTGTCTTTCTGCGGTAAAGTTACTTTCCTTCTTGGTTTTATTCCCACATATGCAGCACATAGGCCATCTTGTCACCTCATATGCATGTACAATAAGTTTTTGACAGCACACTGATTTTTATTGCCTAACTAAACTTATGGTGTAGCACAATAATGTGCTGGGCCTGCCTACGCAGAAAGTCTACCGATTATCTCATAAAGCCATTGAATTGCCCCTTTCAATTGTTTTAGCTTCTACTACTAGCGTGCTTTTTCCTAGGGAAGGCTGCTAAAGTTGCTGAAAAGTTAGAGTCTAGGTAGAAAACTAGGCTGGTTCTATCTCTGAGTTGACTTGCTTTCTTTCTTTTTAGAGTCTCGATAGAGTTTGGAAGTAGGGCTTAGTTTAAGAGTTTGATTAAAGGCAATTGTCGACCAGCACATGTTTTCCTTCCGCTTTAGTTTTTTGTTTTTAATTGGTTAGTCTTGGGTTGAAGTACTTAGGCTGGATTTAATTAAAAAAATAATAATAATGAATCAATAAATTAACATATAATATAAACTTAAATTTATATGTGTATTAATATTAACATGTTACCTATAAATCATAGCTTGTGGTTAACTATTACATAATAAATCAAAAATTCAGATTGTGGGCCTAGACAAAAAAATAAATAAATTAAAAAAATTATATTTATTATTGTTTATATTTATATTAAGTCCCAAGAGAATAATTTTAGTAGATTTTATAAACAATAATTATTGGATTAATGTAACTAAAAGTTTAGTTATGATGGTGAGACTTGAGGATGTCCTGATGTATGACATACTTTTATAATTTTCATAAAACGTATTATTTTACACTATGGTTTAAAATAAGTATGGTAATTAATAAATGTTTTGTATTCAAAATGGTATCTAATTCAATAAACGTTTGCTTGGCCAATACGAGGTGAGTATACGGAATCCTAATGATAGATGAGAGTTGCTTACCTGTTCGGGAGTTGTATGGGGTTTTCAATTGCCTGCTACGTTTTTACAGGTTGGTTCGTATTGAGTATTGAGATGGATATGATATGTGTAGTTTTTCTCTGCCTAGTCTCAGACAGTATTGGCAATAGAAGTTACATGTATATTTATTATTTTCTTAAAAATATAAACTAACACTGTCAGTGGACTTCCAGTTTCCCTTTAACAGGGATTACTCGAGGAGTGATTTATTATGTTCATCCCAATAGGTTTTGGTAGGCATTGTTAGCCATGTTGTATTATGAGTTTTTGAGTCATAACCTATTGGGCTGGAACTACATTTTACGTTATAAAATCAAATCTATGAATTCTATATTCTTTGAGTTGCATCAGTTACGTCCTTGTTCTTATAGTAAATCGTTCCTTCTCTTCTTAGTATGTATCTCTGATTCCCCGTAGGATATATGATGCAGTGACTCCTACTAAGATTATTATCTCACCCATAGTTTTTCCTCCTTTTAGGAGTAGTTCGTGAGCCGTAGACAGTGTTTTTAGGTGTGTGAGTGTCTTACGACTTGGCTGGAATATCGCACCTGCACATTTTACATGGTTTAATTTTCTGGCATTTCCTTTTTGACTTATTTTGATGTTTTGATTATTATTATATCCTTATGCATTTACTACATTTATAACTACGATTTTATGTACTGGGCTTTAAGCCCAGTTTGTGACTATATGAACTCGTCTTTTGTTTTAGATATTTTATTTATTTGAATAAAATCTTCCACTGTGGTATTTTTTTCAATCCAATAATATGCCAGATGTCTGTTCCTTATTTGACATGCCCCATCTCTTGAAATATTAAATACGTTTGTTTTGGGAATCGTGTTTGAAAAACTTTCTAAGCCTTGTGGGATTCAGATTGGTCCATGTGTTGGGATTGTCCGGGTTTCACGGAGGTATGGGCCTAGTTTTTGGGTTTGGGTCCTTATATAGTTACCATCAATTGCAAGTTCAAGATGTTGATATTCTAAAGACTGCATTCAGATTGCGATACAATCACTACCAATTACTGGTTATGCCGTTCGGTTTGACCAATGCACCAGCTGTGTACATGGATCTGATAAATCATGTCTTTTGTGAGTTCCTGGACAAATTAGTGATAGTCTTCATTGAAGATATTCTGATTTATTCAAAATCGGAAGAGGAGAATGCTGAGCACTTGCGGATTGTGATGAATGTCTTGACGGATCGGCGGTTGTTCGGAAAGTACACCAAATGCAAATTTTAGTAATGCGAAGTTGGTTTCCTTGGCCATGTTGTTTCCACCCATGGTGTGTTAATTAATCCAAAGAAGATTGAAGCCGTAGTTACTAAGGAACCACCGCGAATTGTGTTCGAATGTCGTAGTTTCATTGGCTTGGCCGGATACTACCGTCGCTTCGTGGAAAATTTTTCATCGCTTGTCGGACCATTGACGAGATTGTCTCATAAGGACAAGCCATTCGTGCGGATAGAGAAGTGCCAGTGAAGTTTTGAAGAACTGAAAAGTTGGTTAGTTTCCGAACCTATCCTTACTATACCTATTGGGGGAAAAGGACTATGTGGTTTACAGCAATGCGTTAAAATCCAGACTTGGAGGCATATTGTGCAAAACAAGAAAGTCGTTGCCTATGCTTCCCGATAGTTGCCACCGCACAAGAGAAACTATCCTTAACATGATTTGGAGCTTGCAGTCGTGGTGTTTGCATTGAAAATATGACACCACTACCTATAGGACGACATGTTTCGAATCTTCACTGACCACAAAAGCTTGAAGTATCTCCTTACGCAAAAGGAGTCGAATATGAGACCACGAAGATGGGTGGAGCTGATTAAAGGCAACAATCAGATCATTGAATATCATCCTAGAAAATCAAATGTTGTTGTTGATGACTTAAACTGAAAATTTCATCCTCCTTCTCCATCGATTATGGTTTACATGCGCATGCAATACATGCCAATGTTGCTGGATTTGAAAGCTAACAGTGTGCTTGTTAACATTGTTTTTTCTGGTTTGTTATTAGCACGAATCGAAGTCACACCTACTTTGATTTTATAAATCTGAAATCAGCAATCAGAAGATCCAAAATTGGCTGATATTCAGAAGCAACTATCTGATGGGTGTTGATGCAATAGCTTGAAATTTCAGAATGCGAGATGATGGAGTTCTTATCTTCAGAAACCGGGTATGTGTTCCACAAGATGTTTATATTCGTAATTCTTTTTTTTTTAAGATTTATAGTTCGAAGTTCGTTATCCATCCTAGTAGTAGAAAGATATACCGAGATTTAAAGGAGCAACATTGGTGACCGAACATGAAACGCCACATTCCTGAGTTCGTTGCCTGATGTGAGACCTTGAATTTTGAAAATTAGAAGTTCAGAAGCCAGTGCATTAGAAATGACCATTTTGTCCCTAAAGAAACAGGTGTGATGACTGAAAATGGTATGGAATGTCTTGTAGTTATTTCTGGTTTCATTTCCTTTTGATTTGGTTCCATATTGGTTGATAATTACCGTAGGAGATAAAATCCCTAAAATTAAGGAAAGATAATTCCAGAATTTAATTTTGATAATTATCTTACTTTAATCTAGCATTTAAAGTTGGAAAATTAATCTCATAACCACCCTATATAAAGAGGTTGCTTGTCATACTTAGATTTTATACCAAAATATACAAAATCCATCAAACCTCATACCCTATACCTCCCTATTGCTGCCGAAATATCCTTGACCTTCAAACTAGCATAACTCTCTCATCCTTTATTGGAAAGCTCTTTCCATTCTCTATCTAGATAACTTGATATGGTCATCAGGAGGTCTGTTTTACCCTGTCAAAATTCAAGTCGTAATTCATTAGGTTTTTATGCCAAACTTGTGTGATTCTTTTTTCAATTGATTTCTCTTGTTGTTCATTTTGTTTGTATAATTGTTTTGCATCAATTTATGTTATAATATCATGAATTCAACCTTTGAATCCTCCTTATACTTGAAATCGGTATGCCCTACCATTGCTTTATTGTTGCCAATTTTGATCAATTGATTAAGATTTTGGTTTCTAATCTTGTTCCTTTCGAGTGTATGTGTTATAAACTCCTAATCCTTCCTAGTTAACATGAAATCGCAACCCCTATAGCTTGTTAACATGAAATCGCAACTTGCCCTATTGCTCTATTCCATATGTCGAAAGTTGTATATTGATTGAGATGGTAATTCATAACACCCATACAAACAATTTGCGATTTCTTGTATATACGCCTTAGGGGTTATGATGTTATGTTAACAAACAAAGATTAGGTGTTAATAACACATACAATCAAAAGAAACAAGATCAGAAACCAATAGGTTAATCATTTGATCAAAATTGGCAATAATAGGGCATGTTGATTTCATGTATAGGAAAGATTCCAAGGATGAATTCATGAGTTTACAACATGAATGATGCCAAACAACCATACAAACAAAAGGAACAACAACAAAAATGAATTGAAGGAAGAATCACACAAGTTTGGCACAAAAACAAACGAAATACGACTTGAATTTTGACAGGGAAAAACTAATCTTCTGATGATGAATACTAGTTAGTTAGATAGAGGATGGAAAGATCTTTCCACAAAGGTATTATTTTAAGGAATCCGACAAAGAATGAGAGAGTTATGCTAGTTTGAAAATCAAGGAAATTTTTGTCAGTAATAGGGTGTAGGGTTTGATGTTTGATGAAAATTGTGTGCTTTTAATGTGTGTGGGAAAGTGTGGTCGGCTACTCTTTATATAAGGTGTTTATGGGATTAATTTTCCTGCGTAAAAGGCTGTATAAAGTAAGATCATTATCAGAATTAAATTCTGAATTTATCCTTTCTTAATTTTAGAAATTTTATTTCCTAAGGTAAGATAGAACCAATAAGGAAACAAAACAAAGGATAATGAAATTAGAAATGATTACTAGACATTCCATACCATTTTCAGCCATCACACATCCATTTCATCAGGTGAAAATGGTTATTTCATTTGCACTGGCTTCTGGACTTCTAGGACTCAAAATTCGGGTTCTTACATCCTCCCATCGTTATAAGAATTTCATCCTCGAAATTTTCAGCACAAGTACCTAAACAAAAAAATAAGGAAAGTTTGCATGCATAGATTCCTTAATCTTTTAAGGCTGTTTCTCGATTTCATCTTTATGCTAAACAACTCGTACCATAGGCATACTTCGACTACAAAGCTGACTGTGAGACCTCGAATTTTCAGTCCTAGAGGTCCAGAAGCCACTGCACGTGAAATAACCATTTTTCCCTTGAACAAATGGAATGTAATGGCCGAAAATGGTATGAAATGTCTAATAATCATTTCTGGTTTCATTATTTTTTATTGGATTCCTTATTGGTTCAAAATTACCTTTGTAGATAAAATCCCAAAAATTAAGTAAAAATAATTCCAAAGTTCAATTCTGATAGTTATTTTATTTTAATCTAGCCTTTAAAGTAGGGAAACTAATCCCATAACCACCCTATATAAAGTGGTAGCCTACCACAGTTAGATCTTACACCAAAAATACACAAAATTCGTCAAACCTCATACCCTACATATACTCTATTGCTGCCGAAATTTCTTCAACTTCAAACTAACGTAACTTTCTCATCTTTTGTCAGATTTCTGAAAATAATAGCTTATGGAATACTTTTTTCAGCCTCTATTTAGCTACCATATTCTGGTAATCAGGAGGCTAGTTCTTCAGTGTAAAACTTTAAATCGTAATTGATCGGTTTTGGTGCTAAAATTTTGTGATTTTTTCTTCAATTGATTTATGTTTTTGTCCCTCTTGTTCGTATGAGTGCTTGGCATCCATTCATGTTCTAAAACCATGAAATCATCCTTTGGATTTTCTATATACATAAAGTCCTGTATGTCCTACCCTTGCCCTATCGTTGCCAATTTTGATTAATTGACTAACCAATTTCTTTCTGATATTGTTCCTTTTGATTATATGTGTTATAAACACCCAATCCTACCTTGTTAACATGAAATCGTAGCTTGGCCTTCTACCCTGTAGTTACTATCGAAAGTTGTATATTGATTGGGATGGTAATTCAGCTTGTTTCTTATTAAATTCTTGGCTATCACTTCACACATCCAAGGGGGAGCAACCTGTAGCATCTGATCACTGGTTTCTGATAGGTTTGGCGAGTGAAATTTGTAAGGGAATAGGGTATTTACTTGGTTATTGAGTATGTATGTCTAGTATGGTTTTGTTTTTGCCGTTTTAATTTATAGGTGGTTTGGGTCTTTTGAATAAAGGAAAAGGAAGAGCTTCTTGTTCATAGACAAGAGAGGTAGGATCTATGCTTCATCTGTTTCTCTAGAGATCCTTGTTGTTTGTTGCTATTTTCGATGCATGTCTTTGTATTGTTGTATGCGCATATGTGAGGTAGTGTATGCATGAGTTGCAAATTGATTTGAGGCTTACTTGTCAATGTCAAACCCTTAAGATAGGTTATGTGTGCCTAATTTACATGTGTTGTCTACATTGAACATGTTGATTTTATTCTAACATGATTGAGGATACCCTGTTGTGGTTCTGTGCTTTGTGCTTGCTTGTGTGTGCTTGTACGTATTTGTGTATTAGGATCCTTTCCAGTGGCCATTCAGGGTAATCGTTGATGCTCCCTGGGAGAGCGAAAGTTGTTACTGGTATAGGAGTCGTATGGGTAGCAATCCCCAGCAAGAGCTCGCTGGATGCCTTGTCCTGTGTGCTGGCAAGATGAATAGGCTTGCTGATTAGCTTGTGTGATAACCTTTCACCCTTTGTGCTATAAAGCCTAAGATAAAACAAGTGGAAGAGGATGACCTTTTCTGTTAATGAGATTGATTAATGATTTACCTGCCTTTGTACTTCTGATTTTCGGAAGTGTTTGTAGTCCAACCCTCAGGTTTAACTTTTGGTCTTATCCCTTTATGGTTGAATGATTATTGCGTGATACTTTTTAGTTGTATAGGCTGATCTGATGTAGTTTAGGAGATGTTTGTTTAAGATTTCTATAAATCTTATAATGTTATTACCCTACTGAGATTCTTGTAATCTCATCCTATTGTTTTCACTATTTTTCAGGCTTAGGTACATTCATTCTTCATGGTACCAATGTGTGAGATCAAGGCTACACGATGGGGTGATATTGCATCTCATTTGTATTCCTATTTCCTTTGTTGCTTGCACATATAACATGAACTTTGATTGGATTATTTTCTGATTCTTCGAGTCCCTCCTTTGCTTGTTTGTTTCAGGATTATATTGGAGGTTTACTTGTTGGATTTTTAGATCTCTATGGGACTTACATGTTGTGGTTTCAATAATTCAACTTTAAGACTTCTGCTGATGTTTTATTCACTTCATATGATACCAAAATACTTGTCTAATATCATGCTCCAATTATTATAACTACAAAGAATGAACATGCTAAAATCGAAAACTAGATGGGTAAGCCTTGAGGGATTCAAATAGGACCTAGTCTTGAGCTTATTTGGGTTTCATGATGGTAAAGGTCCTACTAGGAGAAATATAAGAATAGGTTAGGATTTGAGGTCCTCACAGGTTCAGAAATATGAGTTGTTATCCGCTAACCTATTTGTTTGCTTTGTATTTGTAGGTAGGAACATGCGCACACACCTACTCAATTAGAGGGATAATACCAAAAGTAAATTGATGCTAAAAACCTTGCTTGAATTATTCGAATGATGTGTTTCATTATTTAATTTGTTGTGTATTTATGTGTGTTGTTATACATTGCATGATTTGATTGTTTTGCTGAGTTTTAATGGGTGCTTCGCTATGTTTCTTGTTCTTTCCGAGTATGTGTGTTGTTGGTGCATGCTGGCTAGCGTCTCTTAATGACTGCCAAATACATGTAACTAATTTGTAAGCTTGCTAAGTATGTTTTTGTATGATTTTTTCCATAATGCTGAGTGTGATATATGTGAAATATGTGTACTGCAAAATGCGTGGGATGTGGTTTTGCATGATTGCCTAGTGTGGTTTGTATGGAAGTATGTTTGCCAAGTGCTTGTGTGTGTTAATGTGATTGTCGAGTGTGCAATCAAATGTGTACATGAGATTTCTAAAACTTGTGAGTACTTGTGTGTATGTGTATTTTGTTTTTCCAGCATATGCATATCTTCTGGTGTACGTCTCTCCACTAGGTACCACTTTTGTTCGTTGTTTCATGT
Organism: Passiflora organensis; assembly: GCA_019739055.1. Lineage (NCBI taxonomy): Eukaryota > Viridiplantae > Streptophyta > Magnoliopsida > Malpighiales > Passifloraceae > Passiflora > Passiflora organensis. Next base: position 779,984 of record JAEPBF010000240.1, on the reverse strand, counting down.
TTGGGTTATATTATGAGTGACATTGTGTTCTTGTATAGTATGGCAAGGTTGAACGCTACAAGGGATCGACGGGGTAGGTATGGAATTTAGGCCGAACAGTAACCTATTGACCAAGAGGAGATGAATGGACAGATTGAGCAAGGCGGGCAAGCTGAACCCAAAAACCAACCTGACGCACCACCCACACCAACCATCGATCCTGTGATGCCACAAATTCTAAATGTGTTACAAGGAATTGCTGCGAATCAGCAGCGTATGGAGGCGCAATTTCAGAATATTCCTACACCTGCAGCTGTGGAAGAACCTATTCCTCCTCTTGAACCTATACAGCCAACGCATCCTAAAGAAGCCAAGAGACTACCAGTCGTTATTACTAAACTGTTGAAAGAAGCTCGTCAATTAAGATGAAAAGATTTCAGCGGTTCAGCCAGAGCCGAGGCGGCTCATGAATGAATAGACACCTTGTGTCGATTGTCTTTGTTCTTGCGTATCTGGCATGATAACAATGTTGTCATTGCCACTTTCCTACTTGAGGGAGAAGCTCTCACATGGTGGACAGCCGTGATCTTACGATTCGGAGATCATTTGACTAATTGGGAGGAATTTCAGTTTGACTATGACGTGAGGTTCTATACGAGATTCCATAAAAATGAGCAACGACAAATTTTCTACAAGCTTGAATAGGGCACCTGTTCGGTGATGGAATACAAGAAGGCATTAAGGGAGTTGTACCGATTTCCACCTGAGGAGTACCATTTACCGTACCAGCTTGCGAGACGATTTCAGGATGGGCTGAGTACCGAGCTCAAAACCATCGTTGGAACGACATTAGTGCAGAACTTGTAAGAACTAATCCTTTCCACGACTGAAGGTCCTAGTATTGTATGTAGTAATCCATGCAAACCAGGAAGCCGTCTGCAACAACTAGTGGCAGATCTTTGAGGCAAGATTCGAAGGTCAATTCGCATACGGGACCCTATCCTTTAAGGTCCTATCCTCCGAAAAAGAATGGTGGCAATAGAGGTAACAATAGGAAGAACATTTTTGGTCCAAATTCTATTGGATCTACATGGAATTCGTAGCCACGTCGATGTTACAACTGTTGGCAAGATGGGGAATATTCAAAGGGAATGCTCGAAACCAAGGTGTATCATAGGCGCACCTAGCACGGACCAAGGTGGGTATGCTAATCCTGACAAACCACCAACACTCACACCTAGAGGACCACCAAATGGATCTGCGAGTAAGACGCAACCAAGACCAACGAGTCTATTCACCTTGACTGATGCAGAGGCTAGTCTTGATGTGGTGACAGGTACTATTTCAGTCTTTTCTCAAAATGCTAAAGTGTTGTTACATGTTGGAGGAAACAGGTCATTTGTAAGTCTAAGGATAGCACTTAGCACGAATCAACCTCTGTCTCTCTTGTCTCCTCCTATTGTAGTTCTGACTTCTTTGGGAGAGCAGCTGATTTGTGATTTTGTCTACATCGACTGTGTTGTATCCATGGGTATGAAAGTACTTGAGGTGGATCTGATTCCATTGGACATCCGAAACCTGGATGTGATATTAGGGATGGACTGTCTGGAAAAATATCAAACCCGAATGGGGTGTTTCACCAAACGTGTGTGGTTCACTTTTTCTGATGGTGTCGAGTACAGTTTTGAAGGTGATAGATGAGTTGTTCCAACTTGCATGATTTCCTGGTTTGGCACAAAGTGATTGATCAGCAAGGGATGTACTGCGTATCTCGTGCACATGCATGATGTTTCTAAAGAATCCTTGAATATGGATTCGGTTCTAGTGGTTCGTGAATTTGCAGATGTATTTCCAGAAGACATAGTCGGCTTACCACCAACAAGAGAAGTGGAATTCAGCATTGAGTTAGTGCCTGGTGCGAATCTGATTTCTATTCTTTCGTATCGTATGGCTCCTGCAGAAATAAAGGAACTGAAAATGCAGTTGGAAGATTTTCTGAATCGTAGTTTCATCTGACCCAGATTGTCACCCTGGGGAGCACCTGTCTTGTTCGTGAAAAAGAAAGATGGTTCATTGTGATTGTGCATCGACTATTGGCAACTGAATCGTGTGACCTTGAAGAATAATTACCCTTTGCCACGCATTGATGACTTATTCGATCAACTCCAAGGTGCAGCCGTGTTCTCCAAAATTGATCCCAGATATGGATAACATCAATTACGAGTTCGAGATGTTGATATTCCGAAGACCGCATTCAGATCGCGACACGGCCTCTAGGAATTTCTAGTTATGCCATTCGGTTTGACCAATGCACCAGCCGTGTTCATGGACCAAATGAATCGTGTGTTCCGTGAATTCCTTGACAAATTCATCATAGTATTCATTGATGACATTTTGATTTATTCAACATGGGAAGAGGACCATGTTGAGCACTTGCGGACTGTGCTGAATGTTTTTAGGAATCAGCGTTTGTTCACAAAGTACTCCAAATGTGAATTCTAGTTAGGAGAAGTTGGTTTCCTTGGCCATGTTTTTTCTGCCCAAGGTATGTTAGTTGATCCAAAGAAGATTGAAGCTGTAGTTGCTTTGGAACCCCCATGACTTGTGTTTGAAGTTTGTAGTTTCCTTGGCTTGGCCGGATACTCTCGTCATTTTTTGGAAAATTTTTCATCACTCGCCGGATTATTGATGAGACTGACACGCAAGGGTGAGCCATTAGTGTGGATCGAGAAGTGCCAGCAAAGTTTTAAAGAACTGAAAAGCTGGTTAGTTTCTGCACCTATCCATACCTTACATATTGGCAGAAAGGAGTACTTGGTTTACAGTGATGCGTTGAAATTCAGAATTGGATGCGTATTGATGCAAGACGAGAAAGCCATTGCATACGTTTCTCGACAGTTGTGACCGCATAAAAACAACTATGCTACATATGATTTGGAGCTTGCAGCTGTGGTGTTTGGTTTGAAAATATGGCACCACTACCTATATGGCGAGACATGCCAAATTTTCACTGACCACAAAAGCCTAAAGTATCTCCTTATGAAAAAGAAGTTGAATATGAGACAACGAAGATTGGTGGAGCTAATTATGGACTTTGGTTTGATCATCGAATATCATCTTGGAAAAACGAATGTTGTCACTGATGCCTTAAGCCGAATATTTCATCCTCCTTCCCCATTGGTTTTGGCTTACATGCGCACCCATTGCATGCCAATGTTGCTGGATTTGAAACTACTCGTTTGCATCTTGGCCCTGATTTTTTTTGTTTATTGTTGGCACAAATCAAAGTCACCCCTACTTTGATTGAGGATATCCGGAATCAGCAATCATAAGATCCAAGGTTGGCTGAAATTCAGAAGCAACTATCTAATGGTGTTCATGCCATAGCGCGCGAATTCAAAGTGCGAGATGATGGAGTTCTTGTCTTCAGAAACCAGGTATGTGTTTCACAAGAAATTGATATTCATAATGTTATTCTATTCGAGGGGCATAGTTCGAAGTTCGTTATCCATCCTAGTAGTACAAAGATGTACCGAGATTTGATGGAGTAGTATTGGAGGTCAAACATCAAGCGCCACATTGCTGAGTTCGTTGCCCGATTCCTAGTATGCCAACAAGTGAAAATCAAGCATCAAAGTCACACTGGTTTACTACAGTCAATTCTGATTCCAGAATGGAAGTGGGAGCATGTCACGACGAACTTTTTGACAGGTTTTCCTAGATCTCAGCGAGGATTCGATGTCATTTGGGTGATTGTGGATTGACTGATGAAATCTGGACACTTCCTTCATGGTCATGAGACAGACACCCTCGAGATATTGGTTGTTCATAACTTAGACAAGATTTTTCTTCTATATGGAGTGCCAGTTTCCATTGTTTCAGATCGTGACCCCCTTCACAATTTTGGGAGAAATTCCAAAATCCGCTGGGTTCGAGATTAAATTTCAGTACAGCATTTCATCTTCAAACCGATGGTCAATCTCTAAGGACGATTCAAACACTCAAAGACATCCTACTTACGAGTGTACTAGACCAACATACCGATTAGAAGTGATGCCTCCCATTGGCAGAATTTGTTTACAATAATATTTTTGCTGTATGCACCGCTATGGCACCTTATGAAGCACTATATGGGAGATGTTGCAGAACTCCTATTTGCAGGAATAAAGTGGGCGAGAGATGCCTAGATAATCTGGAATTGATTGATCAAGCAACGAAGTAGTTGAACTTGATTTGACAACAACTAAAGTCAGAGCAAGATTGGTAGAAAAACTACTTGGATAATCAAAGAAGGGAGCTAGAATTTGCGGTAGGTGACAACGTGTTTTTGATGGTAGCCCCGTGGAAAGATGTTCTTCATTTTCAGCAGCGACGTAAGCTAGAACCTCGTTACAATTGGTCTGTATAACATTGTCGAGAGGTTCGGCCCAATTGCATACTAACTTTTCTTACCTTCGAGTATGGAGAGAATTCACAATGTATTTCATGTGTCGATGTTGAGAAAATATATGTGAGATCCTACTCATGTGCTTGAAGAATCACCAATCGAAGTTGCTGAAGACCTATCCTATCCCGTACAGCCAGTTGCCATACTAAATAGGTCAATTCGTCAGCTTCGCAGTCAAAGTATGCCTGAGGTACGAGTTGTTTGCCGTAATGACCAAATCGAGGAGTAGTCTTGGGAGACTGAAGAATCTATGCGTGCAAAATTTTCTTACCTTTTTGTTTAGGTACATGTGCTGAAATTTCGAAGACAAAATTTTTTTAAGGGAGGATGTGTGATCCTGAATTTGATTCCTAAAAATCCAGAAGCCAGTGCAGTTGAAATGACCATTTTGCCTTTGAAAAAATGGAGACGTAATGGCCGAAAATGGTATGAAATTTCTAGTGGTCATTTTTGGTTTCATTTCCTTTTGATTGGGATACTTACTAGTTCAAAATTACCTTAGGAGATAAAATTCCTAAAATTAATGATGAAAAATTTGAGAATTTAATTCTGTTAATTATCTTACTATAATCTAGTATTGAAAGTAAAGAAATTAATCCCATAATCACCGTATATAAAGAGGTAGCCGACCACACTTAAATCTTACACCAAAAATACACAAAATTCGTCACACCTCAAACCCTACACATATTCTATTGCTGCCGAAATTTCATCAACTTCAAACTAGCATAACTCTCTCATCCTTTATTGGAATTTTGCAAATAATAGCTTGTTGGAGAGCTCTTTCCATCTCTCTATATAGATATCTTGGTTCAGTCATCAGGAGGTTAGTTCTTCACTATTGAAATTGAAATTGTAATTCGCCAGTTTTGGTGCCAAAGTTGCGTGGTTTTTTCTTCAATTGATTTCTATTGTTGTCCCTTTTGTTCATATAATTGTCTGGCATCCATTAATGCTGTAAAATCATGAAATCATCCTTTGAGTCTTTCTTATACATAAAATTGGTATGTCCTCTCCTTGCCTTATATTATTGCCGATTTTGATCAATTGATTAACCTATTGGTTTCTGATCTTGTTCCTTTCAATTATGTGTTATAAACACCTAATCCTTCCTTGTTAACATGGAATTGCAACTTTCCCTACTATCCTATTCTTAGTGCCGAAAGTTGTATATTGATTAGATTAGTAATTCAAGTTATTTTTTGTTAAATTTTTAGCTATCATATCACACATCCAAGGGGAAGGCAATTGCGGCATCTTATCATTGGTTTCTGATAGGTTTGGTGAGTGAAATTGGTTAGGGAAGAGGGTATTTATTTGGTTATTCAGTATGCATGTTTAGTTTTGTCTTTGTCTTTTGATGTTATAAGTGGTTAGGATCCCTTGAGTAAAGACAAAGGAATAGCTTCTTGTTCGGAGATAAGAGATGTAGGATCTATGCCTCATCGGTTTCTCCAAAAATCCTTGTTGTTGGTTGTTATTTTTGATGCATGTCTTTGTATTGTTGTATAAGTATATGTGAGGTAGTGTATGCATGAGTTGCAGATTGATTTGAGGTTTACATAGGCAATATCGAACCTTTAAGATAGGTTATGTGTGCCTAATTTACATGTGTTGTGTGCATTGAACATGCTGATTGTGTTATAACATGATTGAGGATACCTTGTTGTGGTATTGTGTTTTGTGCTTGCCTATGTGTGCATGTATATTTTTGTATGGCAACATCCTGTTCTGGTGGTCATTCTGGATAACCATTGATGTTTCTTGGGAGAGTGGAGGCTCTTACTGGTATGGGAATTGTGTGGGTGGCAATCCCTAGCAAGAGCTTGCTGGATGCCTAGTCCTATGTACTGGCTAATTGCCTTGTCCTATGTGCTGGCAAGATGCCCTTATTCTTGTGTGGTTTGGATGCCCTATTTGTGTAGGATGGTTAGGATGCCTAGTCTTATGTGCTGATTAGATGCCTCGTCCTATGTGTTGGCAAGATGAATAGGGTTTGTGAGACCTTAAATTTTGAGTCCTAGAAGTCCAGAAACCAATACAAGTGAAAAGATGAATTTTCCCCTGAATGAAAGGATATGTGATGGCCGAAATTGGTAAGAGTTGCATGGTAGTTATAACTATGAAAATAATTAAAGAATTTAAATCTGGTAATTATCTTATTTTAATAAATCCTTTAAAGAAGTAATCTTAATTCCATACCCATCCATTATAAATAGGAAGCCAACCACACAAAAATCATTCATAGAAAACACACAAAACTTGTATAGCCTAAAACCCTTACACCTCCCTATAGCTACCAAAATTTACTGAAATTTTAAACCAGCATAACTCTCTCATCATTTGTCAGATCCATGAAAATAATAGCTTATTGTAAACATCTGTTCATCCTCTTTCCAAGAATCTATGGATTTGTTTTGGGAGGTTAGTATTTCTTTTTCTAAGGTTAAGTTTAAATTCAGCATCACTGTCAAATCTTCTTGAATTTCAGAGTAGTATAACTTTTTCATCGTTTGTTGTATCTCTACAAATAGTAGCTTGTTGGAAAGCTCTTTTCATCCTCTTGGCAACCATATATTTTTTTTGGATGTTAGTATTTTTTAATCAAAAGATAAGTTGAAAATCGGTGGCGGAATTAGGTTTTCGGCGGAACTACCAAAATCTTCCTGAACTTCGGAATAGCATAACTCTTTCATCATTTGTTGTATCTCTAAAGATAATAGCTCCTTGGAAAGTTCTTTTCATACTCTTTACAACCATATATGATTTTTTGTTTGGACATAAATATTTCCTTGTCTAAGGTTAAGTTGAAAATCGGCAACGGAATTAGGTTTTTAGATTTCTACAGTTTTTTCTTCGGTTGATTTCTGTTGTTGTTTCACGTGTTCTTATGATTTCTTAGCATTTATTCATGATGTATGATCATGAATTTATTTCTTTTAAACTTCCCTATGCTTAAAATCAAAATTGTCCTATGCCTTACTCTATGTCACGAAATTTGCATAGTCAATTGGAATGGTAATTCAGGTTAAATCTTGTTAAGTTCCTGGCTATCACATTACACATCTAAGGAGGAGGCACCTGCAGCATCTGATCACTGGTTTTTGATAGGTTTGGTAATTCGGAATTACCCAATAAAGGCAAAGGAGTAGCTTCTTGTTCAGTGACAAGAGAGGTAGGATCTATGCCTCATCGGTTTCTCTAGAGACCCTTGTAATTTTCTTGATGTTTTGATAGCTTCCCTTGTTGAAATGTGATTTGATTATAGGGTGGCAGTATGAATTTCGGATTGAGATATGAATCTAATAGGGTATATCGAACCATTGAGTTAGGTATTGAATGCCTGAGTTGCATATATTATGTGAATTGAATATGTTGATTGTGTTCTGACATGATTGAGGATATCTTGTTGTGTTATTATGCTTTGTACTTGCCTGTGTGTTCTTGTACATGTTTGTGTGACAGAATCTTTTTCCGGTGGCCATTCGGGGTAAGCGCTGATGCTCCTAGGGAGAGGAGAGGTTCTTTCTGGTATGGGATTTGTATGGGTGGCAAAGCCTAGCAAGCGTGCGCTGGATGTCTAGTCTTTGTGTGGTTAAAACCCTGTCCTTGTGTGGCAGGAAGCCTTTCTCCTTGTGTAGTTTGGGATGCCCTAGTCCGTGTGTGGCTTGGGAAAACTTGTCCTAGTGTGGCAAGACAACTGAACCCTGTCCTTGTGTGGTAGGAAGCCTTTATCCTTGTGTGGTTTGGGATGACCAAGTCCGTGTGTGGCCTGGGAAGACTTGTCCTTGTGTGGCAAGATGACTTACTAGGCTTACTGATTAGCTTGTGTGTTAACCCTTTACCCTTTGTGCAGTAAAACTTAGACAACACAGGTGGAAGGGGATGACCTTTCTTCTTCATTGCCTAGATAAAATCTGTTGAGTTCTACCTGCCTGTGTACTTCTGATTTTTCGGAAGTGATTGTAGTCCTCCCTCAACCATAGATTAAGCGCTAACCCTTTTTGATTGTTTCTTGAATTGCATGATCCCCTTTAGTTGTTTAAGAATGAACTAATGTGAATTGGGAGATTTTTGTTTAGGGTTTCTGCAGATCTTATGATGCTGTGGTTATGTTATAAACACCTAATCTTTCCTTGTTAACAAGAAATCGCAACCTCTATAACTTATTAACATGAAATCAACACTTGATCTACAACCCTATTCTTATTGCCAAAAGTTGTATATTGATTGGGATGGTAATTCAGGTTGTTTCTTGTTAAGTTCTTGGCTATCACATCACACAGCCAAGAGGAAGGCACCTGAAGCATCTGATCATTGGTTTCTGATAGGTTTGGAGAGTGAAAGGTGTAAGGGAATAGGCTATTTATTTGGTTATTGAATATGCATGCTTAGTTTGGTTTTATCATTGCCTTATGATGTTATAGGTGGTTCAGATCCCTTGTATAAAGGGAAAGGAATAGTTTCTTGTTTGAAGACAAGAGAGGTAGGATCTATGCCCTATTGGTTTCTCTAGAGATCCTTCTTGTTGGTTATTATTTTCGATGCATATCTTTGTATTGTTGTATGCACATACATGAGGTAGTGTATGCATGAGTTACGGATTGATTTGAGGCTTACTTAGGCAAAGTCGAACCCTTGAGAAAGGTTATGTGTGACTAATTTACATGTGTTGTGTGCATTGACCATGTTGATTGTGTTCTCACATGATTGAGGATACCCTGTTGTGGTATTATCCCTTTTGTGTCAGGATACATTTTCGGTGGCCATTCTGGGTAAGCGCTGATGCTCCTTGGGAGAGGGGAGGTTTTTACTGGTGTGGGAGTCGTTTGGGTGGCAATCCCCAACAAGAGCTCGCTGGATGCCTAGTCCTGTGTGCTGGCTAGATGTCTGGTCATGTGTGCTGGCAAGATGTCTTTATCCTTGTGTGGTGTCCTAATTCTGTGTGTTGGTTAGGATGCTTAGTCTTGTGTTCTGGCTAGATGCCTTGTCTGGTATGCTGGAAAGTTGAATAGTCTTGCTAATTAGCTTGTGTGCTAACCTTTTACCTTTGTACAGAAAAGCCTTGAATAACACAGGTAGAAGGGATGGTCATTTTTGTTTATGAGATTGATTGATGATATACCTGTTCGTGTACTTCTAATTTTCAGAAGTGTTTGTTGTCCACCCTAAGCTTTAGCTTTCGGTCCTATCCCTTTAAAGTTCACTGATGATTGCGTGAAACCCTTTAGTTGTATAGGTTGTTCTGATCTTGTTTGGGAGATGTTTATTTATGATTTCTATAGATCATATGATGTTATGTCCCTACTGAGATTCTTTTAATCTCATCCTGTTCTTTTCACCATTTTTCAAGCTTAGATACTTTCGTTGTTCGTGGTACTAGTGTGTGATCAAGGCCGCACAGCGGGGGCGATAATGCATCACATTCGCATTTTTCTGTCCTTGGTTGCATGTGCATACAACATGAACTTTGATTGGACTTTTTTCTGGTTCTTCGAGTCCCTCCTTTGCTTGTTTGTTTCCAGATTATATTGGAGGTTTACTTGTTGGATTCTTAAATCCCTATGGAACTTTTGTGATGTGGTTCCAATGATTTAATTTAAAGACTTTTGCTGATGTTTTATTCACTCCATATGATACCAGAATACTTTCCCAATATCATGCTCCAGTTATTATAAGTACAAAGAATGAACATGCTAAAATCGAAAACTAGATGGGTAAGCCTTGTTGGATTCAAATAGGTCCTAGTTTTGGCCTTATTTGGGTTCCACGGCAATAAAGGTCCTACTTGGACCAATATAAGAATAGGTTAGGATTCGGGGTCCTCACAGGTTTTGTAGCGGAGCATGGTTTAAGAAATATGAGTTGTTATCTGCTAACCTATTTGTGGGTTTTTTGTTTGTAGGTAGGAACATTCGAACACGCACACTCACTTAGAGAGCTAATACCGAAAGTAATCTGATGCTAAAAACCTTGTTTGAATTATTTGAATGATGTGTTTGATTATTTAATTTTTAGTGTATTTATGTGTGCTTTTATTCATTGCATGATTTGATGTGTTTTGCTTAGTTTTGATGGGTGCTTTGCTATGTTTCTTGTGATTGCCGAGTATGTGAGTGTTGTTGGTGCATGCTGACGAGTATCCCTTAATGACTACCAAATACATGGAACTGATTTGTAAGCATGTCGAGTGTGATATGTGTGAAACATGTGTATTGCTGAATCTGTGGGATGTGGTTTTGCAAGATTGCCGAGTATGGTTTGTATGGAATTATGTTTTCCAAGTGCTTGTGTGTGTTAATGTGATTGCCAAGTGTGCAACTGAATGTGTATATGCGATTTTCAAAACTTGTGAGTACTTGTGTGTATGTGTTTTTTTTTTTCCAGCATATGCATCGTCTGTTGCACGTCTCTGCACCAGGTACCATTTTTTTTTGTAGTTACGTGTTTGGGTTAGATGTTGAGTGACATTGTGTGATTGTATAGTATGGCAAGGTTGAACGCTACAAGGGATCGACGGGGTAGGTATGGGATTCAGGCTGAACAGTAACGTGTTGAGCAAGAGGAGCTGAATGCTTAGATTAAGCAGGGAGGGCAAGCTGAGCCCGAAAACCAACCTGAGGTACCATCCGTATCAGCCATCTCGATCCTGTGTTGCAAGGAATTGCTGAGAATCAGCAGCGTATGGAGATGCAATTTCAGAATGCTTCTGTACCCTCGCCCGTGTAAGAACCTATTCCTCCACTTGAACCTGTACAGCCGGTGTATCCTAAAGAAGTTGAGAGACTTCTAGTCGTTATTATGAAGCTGTTGAAGGAAGCTCGTCAATTGGGATGTATAGATTTTAGCAGTACAGCAAGAGCCACGACGGCTCGTGAATGGATAGACATGTTGTGTCGAGTGTCTTTGTTCTTGCGTATCTCGGATACGGAAAAGGTTGCCATCGCTACTTTCCTACATAAGGGACAAGCCCTTGCATGGTGGACAGCCGTGAGTTTACGATTCAGAGATCGTTTGCCTACTTGGGAGGAATTTTGGTATGAGTTCAACACGAGGTTCTATACGAGTTTCCATAAAAACGAGCAACGATAAGATTTCTATAAGCTTGAATAGGGAACCCTTTCGGTGCTGGAATACAAGAAGGCATTAAGGGAGTTTTCCTGATTTGCACCTGAGGAGGATCGTTTGTTATACCATCTTGCGAGATGATTTCAAGATGGCCTGAGTACCAAGCTCAAAACCATCATTGGTACGTCAACGGTGTAGACTTTGCAAGAACTAATTGTTTTTGCGACTAAAGCCAAGGAGATCATGCAAACCAAAAAGACGTCCACAGCTACTAGTGGCCGATCTTTCAGGCTAGATTCGAAGTTTAATCGGCGTACAGGACCCTATCCTTTAAGGTCCTATCATCCAAAAAAGAATGGTGGCAGTGGAGGTAACAATAGGAATAACTTTTTTGGTCTGAATTCTAGTGGATCTATATGGAATTCGAAGCCACGTTGATGTTACAACTATGGTGAGATGGGGCATATTCACAGGGAATGCCCAAAATTAAGGCATATCACAGGAGCACCTAGCACAGGTTGAGGTGGGTATGCTAATCCCGCCAAACCACCAGTGCACGCACGAGGTGGACCACCAACCGGAACCAGGAGTGAGATACAACGAAGACCAACGAGGCTATTCACCTTGATTGATGCCAAGGCTAGTCCTGATGTGGTGACAGGTGCTATTTTAGTATTTTCTCAAAATGCTAAAGCGTTGTTAGATCCTGAAGCAAACAGACCATTTGTAAGTCCAAGGATAGCAAACTTCTTGTCAGGAGGTTAGTATTTCTTTCTCTAAAGTTAAGTTGAAATTCAGGGGCGGAATTAGGTTCTTTTTTTTAGATTTCTACAGCTTTTGTCTTTGGTTGATTTCTGTTATTTTTTCATCTGTTCTTATGATTGCTTAGCATCTATTCATGATGCATGATCACGAATTTCTTTATTTGAAACTTCTTCATGCTTAAAGACGAAATTGTCCTATGCCTTACATTTAGCGACAAAATTTGCACAGTTGATTGGAATGGTAATTCAGGTTGAATTTTGTTAAGTTCCTGGCTATCACATCTCACTTCCAAGGGGGAGGCACCTGCAGCATCAGATCAGTGGTTTCTGATAAGTTTGGTGAGTGGAATTGGTAAGGAAATAGAGTATTCAATTGATTATTGAATATGCATACTTAGTTTTTTTTTGTCTTTGCCTGGTGATAATATAGGTGGAACAAAATTACCTAGTAAAGGTCAAGGAGTAGCTTCTTGTTCACAGACAAGAGAGGTAGGATCTACGCCTCATCGGTTTCTCTAGAGACCCCTATTATTTTCTTGATGTCTTTGATAGCTGCCCTTGTTGTATTGTATGCGGTTGGATTTTACGGTGAAAGTTTGAAATTCGGAGTGAGATACGGATCTCATAGGCTATAACGAATCCCTGAGTTAGGTATTGAGTGCCTGGGTTGTATATGTTATATGAATTGAATATGCTGATTGAGGATACCCTGTTGTGGTACTATGCTTTGTACTTGCCTGTGTGTGCTTGTACGTGTTTTTGTGTCAGGATCCTTTTCAGGTATCCATTCGGGGTAAGCTTTGATGCTTCTAGGGAGAGGAGAGGTTATTACTAGTATGGGAGTTGTATGGGTGGCTAACCCCCGAATGCGCGCACTGGATATCTGTTCTTGCGAGGCCAGAACCCTGTCCTTACGAGGCAGGAAGCCCTTATCCTTGCGAGGTTTGGGATGCCCTAGTCCGTGTGTGGCTTGGGAAAACTTGTCCGTGTGTGGCAAGACGACTTGGCCTTGCGAGGCAAGATGAATAGGCTTACTGATTAGTTTCTGTGTTAACGATCTACCTTTTGTGCAGTAAGCCTTGGACAACACAGGTGGAAGGGGATGACCTTTCTTTTTCATTACTGAGAGTAATCTGATGAGTTCTACCTACCTATCTACTTCTGATACTTTCGGAAGTGTTTGTAGTCCTGCCTCAACCATAGATTCGACCCTAACCTCTTTTTAATCGATTCTATAATTGCATGATTCCCTTTAGATGTTTAGGAATTATCTAATTCGAATTGGGAGATTTGTGTTTAGGGTTTATACAGATTTTATGATGCTAGGACCCTACTGATATTTTCGTAATCTCATATCGTTGTTTTTACAATTTTTCAGGCTTAAGTACATCAACTATCCGTTGTACCAATGTGTGAGATCAAGGCTGCACGGCGGGGCGATATCGCATCACATTTGTATACTTTTTTCTTGTTTACTTGCGCATATAACATGAATGATTGGGCTACTTTCTAGTTTATTTTCAGATCCCTCCTTTTCCTGCTACTTCCAAAATATGTTGGAGGATTTCTTGCTGATTGTTTGGATCCCTATGGGACTTGAGTGTTATGAACCCAATGATTTAATCTGAAGACTTCCGTTGATGTTTTATTTACTCCGAATGTTACTAGAATATTTGTCCAATATCATGCTCCAATTGCTGTTAAAAATTAAAATAAATATGTTATAAAAATCGGAAGTTAATGGTAAGCTTGGTGAGATTCAGATAGGTCCTAGGTGTCATTTAGACGTATTTGGGTTTCACGGCGGTGATGACCTTAATCGGAGCAAATAGTAATAGTTAGGAATTGGGGTCATTACAGGTTTGGTATCGGAGCATGGTTTAGGGAAAATAATTTGTTATATGCTAACTTATTTATTGGTTTTGGTGTTTGTAGGTAAGAATATGTTCACACACTCACTCACTTAGGGGCTAATACCGAAAGTGAATTAATACTAAAATGGGATTGATTTGTATGATTTAAATGATGAGAATGATAATCTGATGTGATGTTTGTTCGTGTATGTTCTTATGCTTGGTATGCCATGATATGTTTCGGTGAGTGTTTGCTGTGTTTCGTATTATTGCTGAGAATGTGTGTGTTGATTTATGCATCCTGCCGAGTGTCCCTATTTAACTTCTGTAATGCTGAATGTATATGTATGTCATTTCTGGTGTGTATTGCCGAATATGGATGTTGTGGGAAACCATGCTTCCTTAAAGTTTGATGATGATTTCTGAGAGTATATATATATGAGTGTTGATGTAATTGCCGGGAATACCTTTGCATGCGTGCATGAGATTTTTGAAAATTTGTATGTTGCTTTCCAGCATATGCTTATCGTCCGGTGCTCGCCTCTCCACCAGGTACCATTTCTGTTTATCATATTTAGTTATATGTTAAGTAATAAAGGGATATACGTGTAGTATGGCGCTTCAGGCTACAAAAGGATCAATGGGGTAGTTTCAACTTTAAGCATAGAGAATTTTAAAAGAAGAAAATTCATGATCATACATCATGAATAGATGTTAAGTAATCATAAGAACACGCAAAACGACAACAGAAATCAACCGAATACAAAAATTGTAGAAATATAAAAAAAAGACCTAATTACATCGCCAATTTTTTACTTAACCTTAGACAAGAAAATATTTACATCGAAATAATAAAACATATGTGGTTAGAAAGAGGATGAAAAGAGCTTTCCAACAAGCTATTATTTTTAGGGATTCGAAAGAAGATGAGACAATTATGCTATTCTGAAGTTCAAGAAGATTTGGCAAAAACTTAATTCCGCCGTCAATTTTCAACTTATCTTTAGAGAAAGAAATACTAATCTCCTGACAAAAAACCAAAGATGGTTGGAAAGATGATGAAGATTCTTTTCAACAAGCTATTATTTTTATGGATCCGATGAACGATAAGAGAGTTATGCTGGTTTAAAGTTTCAACGAATTTTGGCAGCTATAGGGAGGTGTAGGGTTTTAGGCTTACACGAATTTTATAAGTTTTCTCTGAATGATTTTTTGTGAGGTTGGCTTCCTATTTATAATGAATGGGTATAGAATTATGATTACTACTTTTAAGATTTTATTATTAAAAATAAGATAATTATCAGATAATTAAATTTTTTAATTAACTTCCCCTATTCTTAAGGATTTTAATCTCTAAGGCAATTATCTATTGATAAGGATTTAGATTAAAGGGAATTTATACCAGAATTAACTACCATACAATTCTTACCAATTTCGGCCATAACACATCCTTTCCTTCAGAAACAAAATCGTCTTTTCACCTGCACTGGCTTCTGGACTTCTAGGACTCTAAATTTGGGGTCTCACATCCTCCATCCTTGTTAAAATTTCGTCCTCAAAATTTTAACATAAGTACCTAAGCAAACAGGTAAGTAAATTTTGCATGCAAAGATTCCTCAGTCTCCCAAGACTATTCCTCAATTTGGCTATTATGCCAAACAACTCGTACCATAGGCACACTTTGCCTGTGAAGCTGTTGAACTGAGCGATCTAGTATAGCAACTGGCTGTACGGGATAGGGATAGGTCTTCAGCAACTTCAACTGGCAGTTTTTTAAGCACATGAGTAGTGTGAGACCCCAAATTCTGAGTCCTAGAAGCCCAGAAGCTAGTGCAGGTGAAAAAACGATTTTTCTCCTGAAGAAAGGATGTATGATGGCCGAAAATGCTAAGAGTAGTATGGTAGTTAATTCTGGTATAAATTCCCTTTAATCTAAGTCCTTATAGATAGATAATTACCTTAGAGATTAAAATCCCTAAGAATAGGGAAATTCTTTAATTATTTTGTAATTATTTTATTTTTAATAAAATTTTAAAAGTAGTAATCATAATTCTATACCCATTCATTATAAATAGGAAGTCATCCTCACAAAAGTCATTCAGAGAAAACATACAAAATTCGTATAAGCCTAAAACTCTACACCTCCCTATAGCCGCCAAAATTCATTGAAACTTTAAACCAGCATAACTCTCTTATCATTCATCGATTCCCTACAAATAATAGCTTGTTGGAAAGATTTTTTCTTTTTCTTTCTAAAAATATTTAGTTTTTTGTTATGAGGTTAGTATTTCTTTCTCTAAAGATAAGTTGAAAATCAGCAGCGGAAATAGTTTTTTTCCAAATCTTCTTGAAATTCAAAATAGCATAACTTTTTCACCGTTTGTCGTATCCCTGAAAATAATAGCTTGTTGGACTTCTCTCTTCATCCTCTTTCACACCATATTTTTTTTTTCATGAGGTTAGTATTTCTTTCTCTAAAGATAAGTTGAAAATCGGCGACAGAATTAGGTTTTTGCCAAATCTTCTTGGAATTCAAAATAGCATAATTTTTTCATTGTTTGTTATATCTCTTAAAATAATAGCTAGTTGGAAACTTTTTTCATACTCTTTCCAACCATATATTTTTTGATATTTGTAAGTAAATATTTTCTTGTCTAAGGTTAAGTAAAAAATCAGCGTTGGAATTAGGTCTTTTCTCTATATTTCTACAGTTTTTGTCTTTGGTTGATTTTTGTTGTCATTTCATGCGTTCTTATGATTGCTTAGCATCTATTCATAACGTATGATCATCCAGCTGAACCACCGAAATCTTTACATCCAAGTTGTCGAGCTTCCTTCAGCAATTTTGTAATCATGACGGGAAGTCTCTCTGTCTCTTTATGATGCACCGGTTGCACAGGTTCAAGTGGAGGAGTAGGTTCTGGTGTAGGCACAGGAGCATTCTGAAATTGCGCCTCCATTCGCTACTGGTTTGTAGCAATTCCTTGTAACACATTTAAGATTTGTGCCATAACAGGGTCAATGCCAGGTGCGGCTGGTGTCTCAAGTTGGTTTTCGGACTCAGCTAGCCCTTCCTGCTTAATTTGTTCATTTAGCTCATCTTGCTCAACAGGTTGCTGTTAAGTCTGAATCTCATACCTACCCTGTTGGTCCCTTTGTTGCCTCGAGCTGGCCATACTACACAAGTGTACGATTGTTACTCAACACATACTAAATACGACATTAGGAATAGGTGTGGTACCTGGTGGAGAGGCATGCACCGGACGATACGCATATGCTGAAAAACAATACACAAATTTTCGGAAATCACATGCACACATGGAAAGGTATTCTTGAAAATTCCATCAGCACTCATAAGAATCATTATCAAACATCAAGCAAGCATAGCCTCACACATCTGTCATATTCGGCAACACACGTATCATCAAACATATGCATATACATTCGGTAAAGACAATAAACATAGCTAATCATCCATGGAAACATATTAAGGCATACTAAGATGAACAAGCATCACATTAAATTGTTATTCCCATCAATTAAATCCCATGTTAGCCTTAGTTCCTTTTCAGTTTTAGCCCTAAGTGAGTGAGTGTGTGCACATGTCCTTACCTACAAACACCAAAAACAAATAAGTTAGCATATAACAAATTATAATCCCTAAACCATGCTCCACTACCATACTTGTAACGACCCTAATTCCTAACTATTAATAATTGCTCCCATTAAGGTCATTACCGCCGTGAAACCCAAATAAGCCTAAATGACGCCTAAGACCCATTTGAATCTCACAAGGCTAATCATAAGTTACCGATTTTAGCTTATTCATTTTATTACTTATCAACAATTGGAGCATGAGATTGGACACATGTTCTGGTATCATACGGAGTAAATGAAACATCAACGAAAGTCTTAAATTAAATCTTTGGGTTCATAACACACAAGTCCCATAGGGATCCACATAACCAGCAAGAAATTCTTCATGAAGGTTCGGAAATAGCAAGTAAAGAAGAGTGCTTAAAATAAACTAGAAAGTTGTCCAATCATTCATGTTATATGCGCAAGTAAACAAGTAAGCAAATGTGATGCGATATCGCCCCGCCGTGCAGCTTTGATCTCACATACTGGTACCACGAATAGTGGATGTACCTAAGCCTGAAAAATGGTAAAAACAACGGTATGAGATTACAAGAATCTCAGTAGGTCAGAGCATCATAAGATTTACAGAATCCCTAAACACAAATCTCCCATTTCACATAATATCATTCCTAAACAACTAAAAGGGATCACGCAATTCAAAAATCAATCAAAAGAGGTTAGGGCCGAATCTTTGGCTGAGGGAGGATTGCAAACACTTCCGAAAGGTCAGAAGTACACAGGCAGGTGAAACACATCAGATTGCCCTCGGCAATGAAGAAGAAAGGCCATCCCCTTCCACCTATGTTGTCCAAAACTTACTACACAAAGGGTAGATGGTTAACACACAAACTAATTAGTAAGCCTTTCATCTTGTCCTCACAAGGACAAGTCGACTAGTCCCACACGGAAAAGTCTTCCCTAGTCACATACCTACTAGGGCATCTCAAACCTCGCAAGATAAGGGCTTCTTGCCTCGCAAAGCAGGGATCCGGCCTCGCAAGGACAGATATCCAGCGTGCGCTTGCAGGGTTTGCCGCCCATATAACTCCCATACCGGTAAGAACCTCTCCTATCCCTAGGAGCATCAGCGCTTACCCCGAATGGCCACCGGAATAGGATCCTGACACACCGACACGTACAAGCACACACAGGCAAGTACAAAGCATAATACCACAACAATGTATCCTCAATCATGTTAGAACACAATCAACATATCCAATTCACATAACAATTACATCCCAGGCACCCAATTCCTAACTCAGGGGTTTGATATAGCCTTGGAGATTCATATGTCATTCCGCATTTCATATTCTCACTCTATAATCCAATAACAAACAATACAACAAGAGCAGGTAACAAAAATATCAAGGAAATAACAGGGGTCTCTGGAGAAACCGATGAGGTGTTGATCCTACCTCTCTTGTCTCTGAACAAGAAGCTACTCCTTTGCCTTTATTATGTAAATCCGAACCACCTAAATTATCACCAGGCAAAGACAAAAGCAAACTAACCATGCATATTCATTAGTCAATTGAATACCCTATTTCCTTACCAATACCACTCACCAAACCTATCAAAAAATAAGTGATCACATGTTTCAGGTGCCTCCCCCTTGGATGTGTGATGTGATATACAGAAATTTAACAAGATTCAACCTGAATTTACCATTCCAATTAACTATGCAAATATTGTCGATAAAAGTAGGGCATAAGACGATTTTGTCTTAACCTTAAACAAGTAAATATTCACATAAAAGCTTATATTTATATATTTTTGGAAATATTATGAAAATATCTTTCCATTGAGATATTATTTGTAAGGATCTGACAAATGATTAGAAAGTTATGCTATTTTGGAAGTTCAAGAAGATTTGGCGAAAACCTAATTCCGCCGCCGATTTTCAACGTGAACTTTAAGAAAGAAATACTAACCTCCTGACTAAAACTAAAATATTTTTGGAAAGAGGATTAAGAGAGCTTTCCAACAAGTTATTATTCGCAGAGATCCGAGAAACGATGAGTGAGTTATGCTGGTTTGAAGTTTCTGTGAATTATAGCGGCTATAGAGAGGTATAAGGTTTTAGGCTAACACGAATTTGTAAGAGTTTTCTATGAATGATTTTTGTGGGGTTGGCTTCCTATTTATAATGAATGGGTATAAAATTATAATTACTACTTTTAATCACTTTATCATAATAAGATAATCTACCAGATATTTAAATTCTAAATTATCTTCCCTATTTTTAGGGTCTTTAATCTCTAAGGCAATTGTCCCTCTATAAGGAAAATCTCTAAGGCAATTATCCATCTATAAGAACTTAGATCAAAGAGAATTTTAAAAAAAGTTAACTACTAAACAATCTTACCAATTTCGGCCATCACACATCCTTTTCTTCAGGGGCAAAATAATCTTTTAACCTGCACTGGCTTCTGGACTTCTAGGACTCAAAATTCGGGGTCTTACAAATACCCTTTGCCATGCATCGAAGATTTGTTCGACCAACTCCAAGGTTCAGCCGTATTCTCCAAGATCTATCTCCGATCTGGATACCATCAATTGCGAGTTTGTGATCCTGATATTCCCAAGGCCGCGTTCAGATCGCAATACAGCCACTACGAATTTCTAGTTATACCATTTGGCTTGACCAATGCACCAGCTGTGTTTATGGACTTGATGAATCGTGTGTTTCGCAAATTCCTATATAAATTTGTGATAGTCTTCATTGATGACATTCTGATTTACTCAAATTCGGAAGAGGATCATGCTATGAACTTGCGGATTGTGATTAAAATCTTGAAGGATTAACGGTTGTTCGCAAAGTACACCAAATACGAATTCTGGTTACGCGAAGTTGGTTTCCTTTTCCATACTGTTTCTTCCCAAGGTGTGTTAGTTGATCCAAAGAAAATTGAAGTTGTGACTGCTTGGGAACCTCCGCGAGTTGTGTTCGAAGTTCGTAGTTTCCTTGAGTTAGGAAGATACTACTGTCGTTTTGTGGAGAATTTTTCATCGCTTGCCGGACCATTGACAAAATTGACACGCAAGGGTGAGCCGTTCGTATGGAACGAGAAATGCCAACAAATTTTTAAAGAGTTAAAGAATCGGTTAGTTTCTACACCTATCCTTACCCTACCTATTTGCGGAAAGGAGTATGTGGTTTATAGCGATGCGTATTGATGCAAGATTGGAAAGCCATCGCCTACGTTTCCCGGCAATTGCAACCACATGAGAGCAACTACCCTACGCATGATTTAGAACATGCAGCCGTGGTGTTTGCCTTAAAAATATGGCGACATTACTTATACGGTGAGACGTGCCAAATCTTCACTGACCAGTAAAGCCTGAAGTACCTCCTTACGCAAAAAGAATTGAAAGCTAACCGTGTGCATCTAAGCACCAATTTTTCTGGTTCTTTGTTGGCATGAATCGAAGTCACACCTACCTTAATTGAAGAAATCCGGAATCAACAATTAGAGGATCCAAAATTTACTGAAATTTGGAAGCAACTTGCTGATGGTGTTGATTTCATAGTTTGTGATTTCAAGATACGAGATGATGAAGTACTAGTCTTCAGAAACCGGGTATGTGTTCCACAAAATGTTGATATTCGTAACTTTATTTTATCAGAGGCGCATAGTTTGAAGTTTTCTATTCATCCTGGAAGCACTAAGATGTACCGAGATTTGAAGGAGCAGTATTGGTGGCCAAACATGAAACGTCACATTACTGAATTCGTTGCCCGATGCGTCGTACGTCAACAAATAAAGATCGAACATCAAAGACCCACTGGTCTACTTCAGTCACTTCCGATTCCAGAATGGAAGTGGGAGCACGTCACAATGGATTTTTTGACCGGTTTACCTAGATCTCAGCAAGGATACGATGCCATTTGGTTGATCGTGGATCGACTGACCAAATCTGTACATTTTCTTCCTATACGTATGACAGATACATCAGAAAAATTGGCAGTTCGTTACTTGGAGGAGATTGTTCGATTGCATGGAGTATCAGTTTCTATTGTTTCAGATCGTGACTCTTGTTTCACCTCACGAAATTGGGAGAAATTCCACAATGCACTGGGTTCAAGATTGAATTTCAGTACATCATTTCATCACCAGATCGATGGTCATTCGGAAAGGACAATTCAGACACTCGAAGACATGCTAGGAGCGAGTGCATTGGATCAGCAAACAAGTTGGGATCGATGCCTGCCGTTGGAAGAATTTGTTTACAACAATAGTTTTCATGTAAGCATCGGTATGGCACCTTATAAATCACTATATGGGAGACGTTGCAGAACTCCTATTTTCTGGAATGAAGTAGGCGAGAGACGCCTAGACAATCTCGAATTGATTGACCAGGCAACAGAAAAATTAAGCTCGATCCAACAAAAGGCTAAAAACAGCATAGGATCAGCAGAAAAATTTCGCCGACAATCGACGAAAGGAGATGGAACTTACAGTAGGTGAGAAAGTATTTGAGAAGGTCTTCCCACAGAAAGGAGTCCTTCATTTGCAGCAGCTAGGTAAACTAGCACCTCGCTATATTGGTCCGTAGGACACTGTCGAAAAAATCGTCCCTATTGCATACCGACTTGCCCTACCTCCAAATATGGAAAGAATTCACAACGTATTTAACATTTTATTACTAAGAAAGTATATGCGAGATCCTGCTCATGTGCTTAAAGAACCACCAGTTGATGTTGTTGAAGACCTATCCTATCCTGTACAACCAGTTGCCATACTAGATCGGTTAGTTCGACAGCTTCGAAGTCAAATCATGCCTATGATACGAGTTGTTTGGCATAATGGCCAAATTGAGGAACAGTCTTGGGTGACTAAGGAATCTATGTGTGCAAAATTTCTTTACCTGTTTGTTTAGGTACTTATGTTAAAATTTCAAGGACGAAATTCTTGTGAGAGGAGGATGTGAGACCCTGAATTTTGAGTCCCAGAAGTCTAGAAGCCAGTGCAGGTGAAAAGATGATTTTGCCCCTGAAGGAAAGGATGTGTGATGGCCCAAATTGGCAAGAGTTGCATGGTAGTTAATTCTGGTTTTAATTCCCTTTAATCTAAGTCCTTGTAGATAGATAATTGTTTTAGAGATTAAAATCTCTAAGAATAGGGGAAGATAATTAAAGAATTTAGTTAACTGGTAATTATCTTATTTTTAATAAAATCTTAAAAGTAGTAATCATAATTCTATACCCATTCATTATAAATATGCATGCTTAGTTTGTTTTCGTCTTTGCCTGGTGATAATATAGGTCGTTTGGAATTACCTAATAAAGGAAAAGGAGTAGTTTCTTGTTCAGAGACAAGAGAGGTAGGATCTATGCCTCATCGGTTTCTCCAGAGACCTCTGTTCTTTTTTTGATATTTTTTACACCTACCCTTGTTGTATTTCATACGATTTGAATATAGGGCAAGATTATGAATTTTGGAATGAGATATGGATCTCATAGGCTGTATCGAACCCCTGATTTAGGTATTGAATGACTGAATTACATATGTTATGTGAATTGAATATGTTGATTGCGTTCTGACATGATTAAGGATACCCTGTTGTGGTATTATGTTTTGTATATGTCTGTGTGTGCTTGTACGTGTTTGTGTGTCACGATCATTTTCCGGTTGCCATTCGGGGTAAGCGCTGATGGTTCTAGTGAGAGGAGAGGTTCTTACTAGTTTGGGAGTTGTATGGGTGGCAAAGCTCAGCATGCTCGAGCTGGATATCTGGTCCTTGTGTGGCTGCAACCCTATCCTTATATGGCAGGAAGCCCTTATCCTTGTGTGGTTTGGGATGCCCAAGTCCATTTGTGGTTTGGGAAGACTTGTCCTTTTGTGGCAAGACAACTTACTAGGCTTACTGATTAGTTTGTGTGTTCACCGTTTTCCCTTTGTACAATAAGCTTTGGACAACATAGGTGGAAAGGGATGGCCTTTCTTTTTCATTACTGAGAGCAATCTGATGAGTTCTACCAGCCTGTGTACTTCGGATTTTTTGGAAGTGATCCTAGTCCTCCCTCAACCATAGATTCGGTCTTAACCTTTTTTGATTGGTTCTTGAATTTCGTGATCCCTCTTTAGTTGTTTAGGAATGATCTAATGTGAATTGGGAGATTTGTGTTTAGGGTTTCTGAAGATCTTATGATGTTGTGACCCTACTGAGATTATTAATCTCATACCGTTGTTTTAACTATTTTTCAGGTTTAGGAACATCCATTGTCTGTGGTACAAATGTGTGAGGTCAAGGATGCTTGGCGAGGCGATATTGCATCACATTTGCATACTTCTTCCTTGTTTACTTGCACATATAACATTAATGATTGAGCTAATTTCTAGTTTATTTTAAGAACCCTCCTTTGCTTGCTATTTCCGAAATATGTTCGAGTATTTCTTGCTGGTTATTTGGATCCTTATGGGACTTGTGTGTTATGATCTCAATGATTTAATTTAAAAATTTCTGCTGATATTTTATACATTTCGTATGTTACTAGAATATTTGTCCAATATCTTGTTCCAATTGTTGTTAAATATTTATATAAACATACTAAAATTCAGAAGTTAATGGTAAGTTTAGTGAGATTCAGATAGGTCCTAGGTGTCATTTGGGCTTATTTGGGTTTCACGGCAGTGATGACCTTAATCGGAACAAATAGTTATAGTTAGGAATTGGGGTCGTCACATGGGAGCACGTCACGATGGATTTTGTGACCAGTTTGCCTAGATTGCAGCGAGAATACAATGCCAATTGGGTGATCTTGGATCGATTGACAAAATCTGCGCACTTTCTTTCTATACATGTGACAGATACAACAGAAAAATTTGCAGTTCTTTACTTGGACGAGATTGTTTGATTGCATGGAGTACTAGTTTCTATTGTTTCAGATCGTGACCCTCGTTTCACCTCACGATTTTGAGAGAAATTCCACAATGCGCTGGGTTCAAGATTTATTTTAAGTACAGCATTTCTTCCATCGACCGAATGTCAATAAGAAAGAATGATTCAGACACTCGAAGACATACTACAAGCGAGTGTGTTGGATCAGCAATCCGGTTGAGATCGATGCCTGCCAATGGAGGGATTGATTACTTTTGTGCATTATACTTTCCTTTTCAGCCTAAAATACTCGTATTAATTCTAGTTTTATGGCCCGAATAAGGTTTTCAAAAAATTCACGTTTTTGGGTCAGATGGTCCTCGACCAAAGGTTAACACCCACACTGTTTAGAAAGGGTTATCCCCACAATGTTTAGGAAAGGTTATGCGAGGGAATGACTATTTTGAGCTTTATACTCTTCATTTCGGCCTAGAGTACTCGTATTAATTCCAGTTTTATTGCCGTATAAGATTTTCAAAAAATTCACGTTTTTGAGTCAGATGGTCCTCGACCAAAGGCTAACACCCATACTGTTTAGGAAGGGTTATACGAGGGACTGACTACTTTGTGCATTATACTTTCCTTTTCAGCCTAAAATACTCATATTAATTCTAGTTTTATGGCCGAATAAGGTTTCCCAAAAATTCAGGTTTTTGGGTCAGATGGTCCTCGACCAAAGGCTAACACCCACACTGTTTAGGAAGGGTTATGCGAGGGACTGACTACTTTGTGCATTATACTTTCCTTTTCAGCCTAAAATACTCATATTAATTCTAGTTTTATGGCCGAATAAGGTTTCCCAAAAATTCAGGTTTTTGGGTCAGATGGTCCTCGACCAAAGGCTAACACCCACACTGTTTAGGAAGGGCTATCCCCACACTGTTTAGGAAAGGTTATGCAAGGGAATGACTAATTTGAGCATTATACTCTTCATTTCGGCCTAGAATACTCGTATTAATTCTAGTTTTATGGCCATATAAGGTTTTCAAAAAATTCACGTTTTTGGGTCAGATGGTCCTCGACCAAAGGCTAACACCCATACTGTTTAGGAAGGGTTATACGAGGGACTGACTACTTTGTGCATTATACTTTCCTTTTAAGCCTAAAAT
>JAEPBF010000240.1:699465-754236 GCA_019739055.1 Passiflora organensis | reverse complement strand
GGGATTGACTCCTTTCAGCATTGTAATGTTCTTTTTGGCTTAAAATACTCCTAATAATTCTTGTTATATGACCGAATAAGGTTTCCCAAAAATTCAGGTTTTCGGGTCAAATGGTCCTCGACCAAAGACTGAAACCTATACTCTTTAGGAACGGCTATGCGAGGGACTGACTACTTTGAGCATTATACTCTCCTTTTTAACCTAAAATTATCGTATTAATTCTAATTTTACAGCCGATTAAGGTGTCCCAAAAATTCAAGTTTTTGAGTCAAATAGTCCTCGACCAAAGGCTAACACCTACACTGTTTAGGAATGGTTATGCGAGGGACTGACTACTTTGTGCATTATACTTTCCTTTCAAACCTAAAATACTCGTATTAATTCTCGTTTTGTGGCTGAATAAGGTTTCCCAAAAATTCAGGTTTTTGGGTCAGATGGTCATCGACCAAAGCTAACACCCACATTGTTTAGGAAGGGTTATGCGAGGGACTGACTACTTTGTGCATTATATTTTCCTTTTTTGGCATAAAATACTCGTACTAATTCTAATTTTACTGCCGAATAAACTTTCCCAAAAAATTCAAGTTTTTGGGTCAGATAGTTCTTGAGCAAAAGCTAACACTCACTCTACTTAGGAAGGTCTCACACCCACACTGTTTAGGAAGGGTTGTGCGAGAGACGAACTACTTTGAGTAATATAATCCCTTTTTCAGTTTAAAATACTGATATTAATTTTAAGTTTGGGGCCGAATAACGTTTCCCAAAAATTCTCGTTTATGGGTCAGATTGTCCTCGACCAAAGGCTAACACCCAATGTATTTAGGAAACGTAATGCGAGGAATTGACTCCTTTAAGCATCATACTGTTCTTTTTGGCCTAAAATACTCGTAATAATTCATCTTATATGGCCGAATAAGGTTTCCCAAAAATTTAGGTTTTCGGGTCAAATGGCCCTCGACCAAAGACTGAAACCTATATTCTTTAGGAACGGCTATGCGAGGGACTGACTATGTTGAGCATTATACTCTCCTTTTTAACCTAAAATTCTCGTATTAATTCTAATTTTACAGCCGATTAAGGTGTCCCAAAAATTCAAGTTTTTGAGTCAAATAGTCCTCAACCAAAGGCTAACACCTACACTGTTTAGGAATGGTTATGCGAGAGACTGGCTACTTTGAGCATTATACTCTCCTTTTTGGCCTAAAATACTCGTATGAATTCTAATTATATGGCCGAATAAGGTTTCCCAAAAATTCAGGTTTTTGGGTCAAATGGTCCTCACCAAAGGCTAAAACCTATATTGTTTAGGAACGGCTATGCGAGGGACTGACATTGAGCATTATACTCTCCTTCTTAGCCTAAAATTCTCGTATTAATTCTAATTTTACAGCCGAATAAGTTTTCCCAAATATTCAGATTTTTGGGTCAAATGGTTCTTGACCAAAGGTTAACTTCCACACTATTTAGGATGGGCTAACACCCACACTGTTTAGGAACGGCTATGTGAGGGATAGACTTCTTTGAGCATTATACTCTCCTCTTTGGCATAAAATATTAGTATTAATTCTAATTTTATGGCCGAATAAGGTTTCCCAAATATTCAGGTTTTTCGATCAGATGGTCCTTGACCCAAAGTTAACATCCATACTATTTAGGATGGGCTAACACCCACACTGTTTAGTAATGGTTGTGCAAGGGCTGACTAATTTGAGCAATATAATTTCCTTTTCGGCGTAAAATACTCGTATTAGTTCTAATTTTACGGCCGAATAAGGTTTCCCAAAAATTTTGGTTTATGGGTCAAATGGTCCTCGACAAAAAATTAACACCCAAAGTATTTAGGAAACGTAATGCGAGGGATTGACTCCTTTGAGCATTGTAATGTTCTTTTTGGCTTAAAATACTCCTAATAATTCTTGTTATATGACCGAATAAGGTTTCCCAAAAATTCAGGTTTTCGGGTCAAATGGTCCTCGACCAAAGACTGAAACCTATACTGTTTAGGAACGGCTATGCGAGGGACTGACTACTTTGAGCATTATACTCTCCTTTTTAACCTAAAATTCTCGTATTAATTCTAATTTTACAGCCGATTAAGGTGTCCCAAAAATTCAAGTTTTTGAGTCAAATAGTCCTCGACCAAAGGCTAACACCTACACTGTTTTGGAATGGTTATACGAGGGACTGGCTACTTTGAGCATTATACTCTCCTTTTTGGCGTAAAATACTCGTATGAATTCTAATTATATGGCTGAATAAGGTTTCCCAAAAATTCAGGTTTTTGGGTCAAATGGTCCTCACCAAAAGCTAAAACCTATATTGTTTAGGAACGGCTATGCGAGGGACTCACTACTTTGAGCATTATACTCTCCTTTTTGGCATAAAATACTCGTACTAATTCTAATTTTACTGCCGAATAAACTTTCCCAAAAAATTCAAGTTTTTGGGTCAGATATTTCTTGAGCAAAAGCTAACACTCACTCTACTTAGGAAGGTCTCACACCCACACTGTTTAAGAAGGGCTGTGCGAGAGACGAACTACTTTGAGTAATATAATCCCTTTTTCAGCTTAAAATACTGATATTAATTTTAATTTTGGGGCCGAATAACGTTATGGGTCAGATTGTCCTCGACCAAAGGCTAACACCCAATGTATTTAGGAAACGTAATGCGAGGAATTGACTCCTTTAAGCATTATGCTGTCCTCTTTGGCCTAAAATACTCTTAATAATTCTTGTTATATAGCCTGATAAAGTTTCCCAAAAAATTGGGGTTTTGGGTCAAATGGTCCTTGACTAAAGGCTAAAACCTATACTGTTTAGGTTAGGCTATTCGAGGGACGGACTACTTTGAGCATTATACTCCCCATTTTAGCCTAAAATTCTCGTACTAATTCTAGTTTTACGGCCGATTAAGGTGTCCAAAAAATTCAAGTTTTTGGGTCAAATGGTCCTCGACCAAATGCTAACACTCACAATGTTTGGGAAGGGCTATTCAAGGGACTGACTACTTTGAGCATTATACTCTCCTTTTTGGCATAAAAGATTAGTATTAATTCTAATTTTATGGCCGAATAAGATTTCCCAAATATTCAGTTTTTTCGATCAGATGGTCCTTGACCAAAAAATAACATCCATACTATTTAGGATGGGCTAACACCCACACTGTTTAGTAATGGCTGTGCAAGGGACTGACTACTTTGACCAATATATTCTCCTTTTCGGCGTAAAATACTTGTATTAATTCTAATTTTACGGCCGAATAGGATTTCCCAAAAATTTTGGTTTATGGGTTAGGTGGTTCTCGACCAAAAGATAACACCCAAAGTATTAAGGAAACGTAATGCGAGGAATTGACTCCTTTAAGCATCATACTGTCTTTTTTGGCCTAAAATACTCCTAATAATTCTTCTTATATGGCCGAATAAGGTTTCCCAAAAATTTAGGTTTTTCGGTCAAATTGTCCTCGACCAAAAACTGAAACCTATACTGTTTAGGAACGGCTATGCGAGGGACTGAATACTTTGAGCATTATACTCTCCTTCTTAGCCTAAAATTCTCGTATTAATTCTAGTTTTACTGCCGAATAAGGTTTCCCAAATATTCAGATTTTTGGGTCAAATGGTTTTAGACCAAAGGTTAACACCCACACTATTTAGGATGGGCTAACATCCACACTGTTTAGGAAGGGCTATGTGAGGGACAGACGTCTTTGAGCATTATACTCTCCTCTTTGGCATAAAATATTATTGTTAATTCTAATTTTATGACCGAATAAGGTTTCCCAAATATTCAGGTTTTTCGATCAGATGGTCCTTGACCAAAAGTTAACATCCATACTATTTAGGATGGGCTAACACCCACACTGTTTAGTAATGGTTGTGCAAGGGCTGACTACTTTGAGCAATATAATCTCCTTTTCGGCGTAAAATACTCGTATTAGTTCTAATTTTACGGCCGAATAAGGTTTCCCAAAAATTTTGGTTTATGGGTCAGATGGTCCTCGACAAAAACTAACACCCAAAGTATTTAGGAAACGTAATGCGAGGGATTGACTCCTTTGAGCATTGTACTGTCCTTTTTGGCCTAAAATACTCCTAATAATTCTTGTTATATGACCGAATAAGGTTTCCCAAAAATTCAGGTTTTCGGGTCAAATGGTCCTCGACCAAAGACTGAAACCTATACTGTTTAGGAATGGCTATGCGAGGGACTGACTACTTTGAGCATTATACTCTCCTTTTTAACCTAAAATTCTCGTATTAATTCTAATTTTACAGCGATTAAGGTGTCCCAAAAATTCAAGTTTTTGAGTCAAATAGTCCTCGACCAAAGGCTAACACCTACACTGTTTAGGAATGGTTATGCGAGGGACTGGCTACTTTGAGCATTATACTCTCCTTTTGGCCTAAAATACTCGTATGAATTCTAATTATATGGCCGATTAAGGTTTCCCAAAAATTCAGGTTTTTGGGTCAAATGGTCCTCAACCAAAGGCTAAAACCTATATTGTTTAGGAACGGGTATGCGAGGGACCGACTACTTTGAGCATTATACTCTCCTTTTTGGCATAAAATACTCGTACTAATTCTAATTTTACTGCCGAATAAACTTTCCCAAAAAATTCAAATTTTTGTGTGAGGACCCGTTCCCGGTAATCAGCCGCCGTGCAACTCCGATTGTCCCAACTGGTGGACCAAGCAGAACTACACAAGGATTATCCGAAAAACACAACATCTGAATTTGTAGAAATACTCAACATTTGAATCTTTTTGTTTAAAACATGGCATGCATCAATTGGTACTCAGCACAACTACAAACAACGGAGTAACAATCACATGCAGCAAAAATATCAGATCACATACAACGGGCCTTACGGCCTCAAACATACAACACCGTGAGTTCACACTCACAGAGTCCCAGAAATTCACAACAACACTACTTCGTATATATGAAAACATCAGAATATGCAAGCATGAGTTGTACACATATGTACCAGTCAAATACACAAGTATGTAAATATACAAGAAGATGTGAAAGATGCTGAGTCCAAAACGTGCATGTGCATTTGTCCAGGCCTACAACCAATACCGGGATAGTAAACACCACCGAAATTTCCAAACACATCAACATGATCAAGAACATGTCTAAACAACCTCCTGGTACTGTTCATCCGAAATTTCTACAAGAATCATAGGTTGTTTTCAGGAATTTCCATCCATCAAAACCACTCAATTACAGCACTAGCAACCTGAATAAACCAACCAATCCCAAAGAAAACCAAATAGCAACATTTACCAACAACTCTGAAATTTGCGTCCAGACTGAAAACCACCTCAAAATCAGGCCTTAGACACCAATCTAAAAGTGAAAAAGTGTAGAAAATTGATGGGAAAGTTTTTTGGGACAATCCCCCACAAGTTTTTGGGGTTAAAGTGAGCAAAGTGTGGATTTGGTAGGTTGGAAGGGTGAAGGAAGGAGAAAAACGAGTTAGGTCTGGAATGTGCTGGTCACTTCTGGAAGAGAAGCATTTAAGGGATGAAGTGTGGGCTTGTGGGCTTGTGGGCTGATGCGTTTCAGGCCCAAAGTTCAACAAGGCTGGCCCGTGCCATCGACGACCCGTTTCATCACAGCTGAGCCCAATGGGCTCGGGAAATGTCCATCAAATGGCCCAACAACTTTTGTTTATATGTCCAGTTATAACATCAGGGCTGGGCAGGAAAGAAAATAGCAAACAGCCCAAAACACGAAATTGTGGCCCAAACGGCCTGCAGTCGTTTAAAACGACCAAAACTCAATCTGATTTGTTTCCCACTGACTTAACCTTGATTGTCTAACCTATCTCACTCACAATCATTCTTAAATCTCACTCACAAGCATATTGAAACACACTCAGATGGGTTTCCAAAAGGCTTCCTATGGCTGTGTTCCCAAACCAACAGTTTAGCATCGGCGCGTTGCCGCTGGCACTAACGCTACCATTGATGCTGCCACTGACTAGCACTACAATAGACGGGATCTCACATTTTGGGTCAGATAGTCCTTGAGCAAAAGCTAACACTCACACTACTTAGGAAGGTCTTACACCCACAATGTTTAGGAAGGGCTGTGCGAGGGACGGACTACTTTGAGCATTATACTCTCCTCTTTGGCATAAAATATTAGTATTAATTCAAATTTTATGGCCTACTAAGGTTTCCAAAATATTCAGGTTTTTCGATCAGATGGTCCTTGACCAAACGTTAACGTCCATACTATTTAGGATGGGCTAACACCCACACTGTTTAGTAATGGTTGTGCAAGGGACTGACTACTTTGAGCAATATAATCTACTTTTTGGCGTAAAATACTCGCATTAATTCTAATTTTACGGCCGAATAAAGTTTCCCAAAAATTTTGGTTTATGGGTCAGATGGTCCTCGACCAAAAGCTAACACCCAAAGTATTAAGGAAACGTAATGCGAGGGATTGACTCCTTTGAGCATTGTACTGTCCTTTTTGGCCTAAAATACTCATAATAATTATTGTTATATGACCGAATAAAGTTTCCCAAAAATTCAGGTTTTCGGGTCAAATGGTCCTCGACCAAAGACTGAAACCTATACTATTTAGGAACGGCTATGCGAGGGACTTACTACTTTAAGCATTATACTCTCCTTTTTAACCTAAAATTCTCTTATTAATTCTAGTTCTACAGCAGATTAAGGTGTCCTAAAAATTCAAATTTTTAGGTCAAATGGTCCTTGACCAAAGGCTAACACCCACACTGTTTGGGAAGGGCTATTCGAGAGACTGACTACTTTGAGCATTATACTATCTTTTTTGGCATAAAATATTCATATTAATACTAGTTTTATGGCCGAATAAGGTTTCCCAAATATTCAGGTTTTTGGATCAGATGGTTCTTGACCAAAGGCTAATATCCACACTATTTAGGATGGGCTAAAACCTACACTGTTGAGGAAGGGCTGTGAAAGGGATTGACTACTTTGAGCAATATAATTTGCTTTTCGGCCTAAAATACTCGTATTAATTGTAATTTTACGGCCGAAAAAGGTTTCCTAAAAATTCTGGTTTATGGGTTAGATGGACCCCGAACAAAAGTTAACACCCACATTATTTAGGAAATGATATGCGAGGGACTGACTTTTTTGAGCATTGTACTGTCATTTTTGGCCTAAAATACTCGTATGAATTCTAATTATATGGCCGAATAAGGTTTCCCAAAAATTCAGGTTTTTGGGTCAAATGGTCCTCAATCAAAGGCTAAAACATATATTGTTTAGGAACGGCTATGCGAGGGACTGACTACTTTGAGCATTATACTCTCCTTTTTAGCATAAAATACTCGTACTAATTCTAATTTTACTGCCGAATAAAATTTCCCAAAAAATTCAAGTTTTTGGGTCAGATAATTCTTGAGCAAAAGCTAACACTCACACTACTTAGGAAGGTCTCACACCCACACTGTTTAGGAAGGGCTGTGCGACGGACGGGCTACTTTGAGTAATATAATCCCTTTTTCAGCATAAAATATTGACATTAACTGTAATTTTTGGGCCGAAAAACGTTTGCAAAAAATTCTCGTTTATGGGTCAGATTGTCCTCGACCAAAGGCTAACACCCAAAGTATTTAGGAAACCTAATGCGAGGAATTGACTCCTTTAAGCATCATACTGTCCATTTTTGGCCTAAAATACTCGTAATAATTCTTCTTATATGGCCGAATAAGGTTTCCCAAAAATTCAGGTTTTTGGGTTAAATGGTCCTCGACCAAAAACTGAAACCTATACTGTTTAGGAACGGCTATGCGAGGGACTGACTCTTTTGAGCGTTATACTCTCCTTCTTAGCCTAAAATTCTCGTATTAATTCTAGTTTTACGGCTGAATAAGGTTTCCCAAATATTCAGATTTTTGGGTCAAATGGTTCTTGACCAAAGGTTAACACCCACACTATTTAGGATGGGCTAACACCCACACTGTTTAGGAAGGGCTATGTGAGGGACAGACTTCTTTGGGTATTGCACTCTCCGTTTCGGCGTAAAATAGTCGTACTAATTCTAGTTTTATAGCCGAATAAGGTTTCTAAAAAATTCAAGTTTTTGGGTTATATGGTCCTCGACCAAAAACTAACACCTGCACTCTTTAGGATTGGCTATGCGATGGACTGGCTACTTTGAGCATTATACTCTCCTTTTTTGCATAAAATACTCGTATTAATTCTATTTTTACTGCCGAATAAATTTTCCCAAAAAATTAAGTTTTTGGGTCAGGTAGTCTTTTACCTAAAGCTAACACCCACACTACTTAGGAAGGTTTAACACCTACACTGTTTAGGAAGGGTTGTGCGTGGGATTGCCTACTTCGAGTAATATAATCTCCTTTTCGGCGTAAATTACTCGTATTAATTGTAATTTTACAGCCGAATAAGGTTTCCAAAAAGTTTTGGTTTTTGGTTCAGATGGTCCCCGACCAAAGGTTAACACCCACACTATTTAGGAAACGATATGCGAGGGATTGATTCCTTTGAGCATTGTACTGTCCTTTTTGGCCTAAAATAGTCGTATGAATTCTAATTATATGTCGGAATAAGGTTTCCCAAAAAATCAGGTTTATGGGTCAAATGGTCCTCGACCAAAAACTAAAACCTATACTGTTTAGGAACGGCTATGCGAGGGACTGACTACTTTGAGCATTATACTTTCTTTTTTGGCATAAAATACTCGTACTAATTCTAATTTTACTGCCGAATAAAATTTCCCAAAAAACTCAAGTTTTTGGGTCAGATAGTCCTTGAGCAAAAGCTAACACCCACATTACTTAGGAAGGTCTAACACCGACACTGTTTAGGAAGGGTTGTGCGAGGGACTGAGTACTTTGAGTAATATAATTCCTTTTACAGCGTAAAATATTGATATTAATTGTAATTTTAGGGCCCAAAAACTTTTTCCAAAAATTCTTGTTTATGGGTCAGATTGTCCTCGACCAAAGACTAACACCCAAAGTATTTAGGAAACATAACGCGAAGGATTGACTCCTTTAAGCATTATACTGTCCTATTTGGCCTAAAATACTCTTAATAATTCTTGTTATATGGCCTGATAAAGTTTCCCAAAAAATTAGGGTTTTGGGTCAAATGGTCCTTGACTAAAGGCTAAAACCTATACTGTTTAGGAAAGGCTATTCGAGGGACGGACTACTTTGAGCAATATACTCCCCATTTTAGCCTAAAATTCTCGTACTAATTCTAGTTTTACGGCCGATTAAGGTGTCCAAAAAATTCAAGTTTTTGGGTCAAATGGTCCTCGACCAAATGCTAACACTCACAATGTTTGGGAAGGGCTATTCAAGGGACTGACTACTTTGAGCATTACACTCTCCTTTTTGGCATAAAATATTAGTATTAATTATAATTTTGTGGCCGAATAAGTTTTCCCAAATATTCAGGTTTTTCGATCAGATGGTCCTTGACCAAAAGTTAACATCCATACTATTTAGGATGGGCTAACACCCACACTGTTTAGTAATGGCTGTGCAAGGGACTGACTACTTTGACCAATATATTCTCCTTTTCGGCGTAAAATACTTGTATTAATTCTAATTTTACGGCCGAATAGGATTTCCCAAAAATTTTGGTTTATGGGTTAGATGGTCCTCGACCAAAAGATAACACCCAAAGTATGGCCGAATAAGGTTTCCCAAAAATTCAGGTTTTTGGGTCAAATGGTCCTCAACCAAAGGCTAAAACTTATATTGTTTAGGAACGGCTAGGCAAGGGACTGACTACTTTGAGCATTATACTTTCCTTTTTGGCATAAAATACTCGTACTAATTCTAATTTTACTACCGAATAAACTTTCCCAAAAAATTTAAGTTTTTGGGTCAGATAGTCCTTGAGCAAAAGCTAACACTCACACTACTTAGGAAGGTCTCACACCCACACTGTTTAGGAAGGGCTGTGCGAGGGATGGACTACTTTGAGCATTATACTTTCCTCTTTGGCATAAAATATTAGTATTAATTCTAATTTTATGGCCGAATAAGGTTTCCCAAATATTCAGGTTTTTCGATCAGATGGTCCTTGACCATAAGTTAACATCCATACTATTTAGGATGGGCTAACACCCACACTGTTTAGAAATGGTTGTGAAAAGGATTGACTACTTTGAGCAATATAATCACCTTTTCGGCGTAAAATACTTGTATTAGTTCTAATTTTACGGCCGAATAAGGTTTCCCAAAAATTTTGGTTTATGGGTCAGATGGTCCTCGGCCAAAAGCAAACACCCAAAGTATTAAGGAAACTTAATGCGAGGGATTGACTCCTTTGAGCATTGTACTGTCCTTTTTGGCCTAAAATACTCCTAAAAATTCTTGTTATATGACGGAATAAGGTTTCCAAAAAATTCAGGTTTTCGAGTCAAATGGTCCTCGACCAAAGACTGAAACCTATACTATTTAGGAACGGCTAAGCGAGGGACTGACTACTTTGAGCAATATAATCTCCTTTTCGGCGTAAAATACTCGTATTAGTTTTAATTTTACGGCCGAATAAGGTTTCCCAAAAATTTTGGTTTATGGGTCAAATGGTCCTCGACCAAAGGCTAACACCCATACTATTTAGGAAACGATATGCGAGACATTGACTCCTCTGAGCATTGTACAGTCCGTTTTGGCCTAAAATACTTATATTAATTGTAATTTTACTGCCGAATAAAATTTCCTAAAAAATTCAAGTTTTTGGGTCAGATAGTCATTGAGCAAAAACTAACACTCACACTACTTAGGAAGGTCTCACATCCACACTGTTTAGGAAGGGCTGTGCGAGGGACGGACTACTTTAAGTAATATAATCCCTTTTTCAGCATAAAATACTGATACTAATTGTAATTTTGGGGTCGAATAATGTTTCCCAAAAATTATCGTTTATGGGTCAGATTGTCCTCGACTAAAGGCTAACACCCAAAGTATTTAGGAAACCTAATGCAAGAAATTGACTCCTTTAAGCATCATACTGTCCTTTTTGGCCTAAAATTCTCGTATTAATTCTAGTTTTACGGCCGAATAAGGTTTCCCAAATATTCAGATTTTTGGGTCAAATGGTTCTTGACCAAAGGCTAAAACCTATATTGTTTAGGAACGGCTATGCGAGGGACTGACTACTTTGAGCATTATACTCTCCTTCTTAGCCTAAAATTCTCGTATTAATTCTAGTTTTACGGCCGAATAAGGTTTCCCAAATATTCAGATTTTTGGGTCAAATGGTTCTTGACCAAAGGTTAACACCCACACTATTTAGGATGGCCTAACACCCACACTGTTTAGGAAGGGCTATGTGAGGGACAGACTTCTTTGAGCATTATACTCTCCTCTTTGGCATAAAATATTAGTATTAATTCTAATTTTATGGCCTAGTAAGGTTTCCCAAATATTCAGGTTTTTGGATCAGATGGTCTTTGACCAAAAGATAACATCCATACTATTTAGGATGGGCTAACACCCACACTCTTTAGTAATGGCTGTGCAGGGGACTGACTACTTTGAGCAATATAATCTCCTTTTCGACGTAAAATACTCGTATTAGTTCTAATTTAACGGCCGGATAAGGTTTCCCAAAAATTTCGGTTTATGGGTTAGATGGTCCTCGACCAAAAGCTAACACCCAAAGTATTTAGGAAACGTAATGCGAGGGATTGACTCCTTTGAGCATTGTAATGTCCTTTTTAGCCTAAAATACTCCTAATAATTCTTGTTATATGACCGAATAAAGTTTCCCAAAAATTCAGTTTTTCGGGTCAAATGGTCCTCAATCAAAGACTGAAACCTATACTGTTTAGGAACGGCTATGCGAGGGACTGACTACTTTGAGCATTATACTCTCCTTTTTAACCTAAAATTCTCGTATTAATTCTAATTTTACAGTCGATTAAGGTGTCCCAAAAATTCAAGTTTTTGAGTCGAATAGTCCTCGACCAAAGGCTAACACCTACACTGTTTAGGAATGTTATGCGAGGGACTGGCTACTTTGAGCATTATACTCTCCTTTTAGGCCTAAAATACTCGTATGAATTCTAATTATATGGCCGAATAAGGTTTCCCAAAAATTCAGATTTTTGAGTCAAATGGTCCTCAACCAAAGACTAAAACCTATATTGTTTAGGAACGACTATGCGAGGGACTGACTACTTTGAGCATTATACTCTCCTTTTTAGCATAAAATACTCGTACTAATTCTAATTATACTACCGAATAAACTTTCCCAAAAAATTCAAGTTTTTGGGTCAGATAGTCCTTGAGTAAAAGCTAACACTCACACTAATTAGGAAGTTCTCACACCCACACTGTTTAGGAAGGGCTGTGCGAGGGACGGACTACTTTGAGCATTATATTCTCCTCTTTGGCATAAAATTTTAGTATTAATTCAAATTTTATGGCCGAATAAGGTTTCCCAAATATTCAGGTTTTTGGATCAGATGGTCCTTGACCAAAAGTTAACATCCATACTATTTAGGATGGGCTAACACCCACACTGTTTAGTAATGGCTGTTCAAGGGACTGACTATTTTGAGCAATATAATCTCCTTTTCGGCGTAAAATAATCGTATTAGTTCTAATTTTACGGCCGAATAAGGTTTCCCAAAATATTTGGTTTATGGGTCAGATGGTACTCAACCAAAAGCTAACACCCAAAGTATTAAGGAAAAGTAATGCGAGGGATTGACTCCTTTGAGCATTGTACTGTATTTTTGGCATAAAATACTCCTAATAATTCTTGTTATATGACCGAATAAGGTTTCCCAAAAATTCAGGTTTTCGGGTCAAATGGTCCTCGACCAAAGACTGAAACCTATACTATTTAGGAACGGCTATGCGAGGGACTGACTACTTTGAGCATTATACTCTCCTTTTTAACCTAAAATTCTCTTATTAATTCTAGTTTTGCAGCAGATGAAGGTGTCCTAAAAATTCAAGTTTTTGGGTCAAATGATCCTCGACCAAAGGCTAACATCCACACTGTTTGGGAAGGGCTATTAGAGGGACTGACTACTTTGAGCATTATACTATCCTTTTGGCATAAAATACTCGTACTAATTTTAAATTGACTGCCGAATAAAATTTCCCAAAAAACTAAAGTTTTTGGGTCAGATAGTCCTTGAGCAAAAGCTAACACCCACATTACTTAGGAAGGTTCTAACACCGATACTGTTAGGAAGGGCTGTGCGAGGGACTGAGTACTTTGAGTAATAAAATCCCTTTTTCAGCGTAAAATATTGATATTAATTGTAATTTTAGGGCCCAATAACGTTTTCCAAAAATTCTTGTTTGTGGGTCAGATTGTCCTCGACCAAAGACTAACACCCAAAGTATTTAGGAAACATAGCGCGAGGATTGACTCCTTTAAGCATTATACTGTCCTCTTTGGCCTAAAATACTCTTAATAATTCTTGTTATATGGCCGAATAAAGTTTCCCAAAAAATCAGGTTTCCCAAAAAATCAGGTTTCCCAAAAAATCAGGTTTTTGGGTCAAATGGTCCTTGACTAAAGGTTAAAACCTATACTGTTTAGGAATGGCTATTCGAGGGACTGACTACTTTGAGCATTATACTCCCCTTTTTAACCTAAAATTCTCGTATTAATTCTAATTTTACAGCCGATTAAGGTGTCCCAAAAATTCAAATTTTTGAGTCGAATAGTCCTCGACCAAAGGCTAACACCTACACTGTTTAGGAATGGTTATGCGAGGGACTGGCTACTTTGAGTATTATACTCTCCTTTTAGGCCTAAAATACTCGTATGAATTCTAATTATATGGCCGAATAAGGTTTCCCAAAAATTCAGATTTTTGAGTCAAATGGTCCTCAACCAAAGACTAAAACCTATATTGTTTATTTAGGAACGACTATGCGAGGGACTGACTACTTTGAGCATTATACTCTCCTTTTAGCATAAAATACTCGTACTAGTTCTAATTATACTACCGATAAAATTTCCCAAAAAATTCAAGTTTTTGGGTCAGATAGTCCTTAGTAAAAGCTAACACTCACACTAATTAGGAAGTCTCACACCCACACTGTTAGGAAGGGCTGTGCTTGAGCATTATACTCTCCTCTTTGGCATAAAATATTAATATTAATTCAAATTTTATGGCCGAATAAGGTTTCCCAAATATTCAGGTTTTTGGATCAGATGGTCCTTGACCAAAAGTTAACATCCATACTATTTAGGATCGGCTAACACCCACACTGTTTAGTAATGGCTGTGCAAGGGACTGACTATTTTGAGCAATATAATCTATTTTTCGGCGTAAAATACTCATATTAGTTCTAATTTTACGGTCGAATAAGGTTTCCCAAAATATTTGGTTTATGGGTCAGATGGTACTCGACCAAAAGCTAACACCCAAAGTATTAAGGAAAAGTAATGCGAGGGATTGACTCTTTTGAGCATTGTACTGTACTTTTGGCATAAAATACTCCTAATAATTCTTGTTATATGACCGAATAAGGTTTCCCAAAAATTCAGGTTTTTGGGTGAAATGGTCCTCGACCAAAGACTGAAACCTATACTATTTAGGAACGGCTATGCGAGGGACTGACTACTTTGAGCATTATACTCTCCTTTTTAACCTAAAATTCTCTTATTAATTCTAGTTTTGCAGCAGATGAAGGTGTCCTAAAAATTCAAATTTTTGGGTCAAATGATCCTCGACCAAAGGCTAACACCCACACTGTTTGGGAAGGGCTATTCGAGGGACTGACTACTTTGAGCATTATACTATCCTTTTGGCATAAAATACTCGTACTAATTTTAATTTGACTGCCGAATAAAATTTCTCAAAAAACTAAAGTTTTTGGGTCAGATAGTCCTTGAGCAAAAGCTAACACCCACATTACTTAGGAAGGTCTAACACCGACACTGTTTAGGAAGGGCTGTGCGAGGGACTGAGTACTTTAAGTAATAAAATCCCTTTTTCAGCGTAAAATATTGATATTAATTGTAATTTTAGGGCCCAATAACGTTTTCCAAAAATTCTTGTTTATGGGTCAGATTGTCCTCGACCAAAGACTAACACCCAAAGTATTTAGGAAACATAGCGCGAGGGATTGACTCCTTTAAGCATTATACTGTCCTCTTTGGCCTAAAATACTCGTAATAATTCTTGTTATATGGCCGAATAAAGTTTCCCAAAAAATCAGGTTTCCCAAAAAATCAGGTTTCCCAAAAAATCAGGTTTTTGGGTCAAATGGTCCTTGACTAAAGGTTAAAACCTATACTGTTTAGGAATGGCTATTCGAGGGACTGACTACTTTGAGCATTATACTCCCCATTTTAGCCTAAAATTCGTATTAATTCTAGTTTTAAGGCCGATTAAGGTGTCCCAAAAATACTGGTTTATGGGTCAGATTGTCCTCGACCAAAGGCTAACACTAATACTAGTTAGAAAATGATATGCGAGGCATTGACTCCGTTGAGCGTTGTACAGTCTGTTTTGGTCTAAAATACTCATATTAATTCTAGTTATATGGCTGAATAAGATTTTCCAAAAATTCAAGTTTTTGGGTCAAATGGTCCTCGACCAAAGGCTGAAACTTATACAGTTTTGGAACGGCTATGCGAGGGACTGACTACTTTGAGCATTATACTCTCCTTCTTAGCCTAAAATTCTCGTGGTAATTCTAGTTTTACGGCCGAATAAGGTTTCCCAAATATTCAGGTTTTTGGGTCAAATGGTTCTTGACCAAAAGTTAACACCCACACTATTTAGGATGGGCTAACACCCACACTGTTTAGGAAAGGCTATGTGAGGGACAAACTTCTTTGGGTATTGCACTCTCCTTTTCGGCGTAAAATACTCGTACTAATTCTAGTTTTATAGCCGAATAAGGTTTCTAAAAAATTCAAGTATTTGGGTTATTTGGTCCTCGACCAAAGGCTAACACCTACACTATTTAGGAATGGTTATGCGAGGGACTGGCTACTTTCAGTATTATACTCTCCTTTTTTGCATAAAATACTCGTATTAATTCTAATTTTACTACCAAATAAAATTTTCCCAAAAAATTCAAGTTTTTGGGTCAGATAGTCTTTGACCAAAAGCTAACACCCACACTACTTAGGAAAGTCTAACACCCACACTGTTTAGGGAGGGCTGTGCGAGGGACTGACTACTTTGAGCAATATAATCTCCTTTTCGGCATAAAATACTTGTATTAATTGTAATTTTATGGCCGAATAAGGTTTCCCAATAATTCTGGTTTATAGGTCAGATGATCCTCGACCAAATGCTAACACCCACACTATTTAGGAAATGCTATGCGAGGGATTGACTATTTTGAGAATTATACTCTCCTTTTTAGCCTAAAATTGTCGTATTAATTCTAGTTTTACGGCCAAATAAGGTTTTCCAAATATTCAGGTTTTTGGGTCAAATGGTTCTTGAGCAAAGGTTAACACCCACACTATTTAGGATAGGCTAACACCCACACTGTTTAGGAAGGGCTATGTGAGGGACAGACTGGTTTGGGTATTGCACTCTCCTTTTCGGCATAAAATACTCGTACTAATTCTAATTTTATACCCGAATAAAGTTTCTAAAAAATTCAGGTTTTTGGGTCATATGGTCCTCGATCAAAGGCTAACACCTACACTGTTTAGGAATGACTATGCGAGGGACTGGCTACTTTGAGCATTATACTCTCCTTTTTCACATAAAATACTCGTATTAATTCTAATTTTACTGCCGAATAAAAGTTTGCAAAAAATTCAAGTCTTTGGGTTAGATAGTCTTTGACCAAAAGCTAACACTCACACTACTTAGGAAGCTCTAACACCCACAATGTTTAGGAAGGGTTGTGCTAGAGACTGATCACTTTGAGCAATATAATCTCCTTTTCGGCTTAAAATGCTTGTATTAATTGTAATTTTACGGCCGAATAAGATTTCCCAAAAATTCTGGTTTATAGGTCAGATGGTCCTCGACCAAATGCTAACACCCACACTATTTAGGAAACGCTATGCGAGGGATTTATTCTTTTGAGCATTATACTGTCCTTTTTGGTTTTAAATACTCGTATTAGTTCTAGTTATATGGCCGAATAAGGTTTCCCTATGGGTCAGGTTTTTGGGTCAAATAGTCCTCGACCAAAGGCTAAAACCTATACTGTTTAGAAACGGCTATGCAAAGGACTGACTAGTTTAAGCATTATACTCTCCTTTTTGGCCTAAAATTCTCGTATTAGTTCTAGTTTTATGGCCAAGTAAGGTTTCCCAAATATTCAAGTTTTTGGATTAAATGGTCCTTGACCAAAGCCTAACATCTACACTATTTAGGATGGTCTAACACCCACACTGTTTAGTAATGGCTGTGCAAGGGACTGACTACTTTGAGAAATATAATCTCCTTTTCGGCGTAAAATACTCGTATTAATTCTAATTTTACGGCCAAATAAGGATTCCCGAAAATTTTGGTTTATGGGTCAGATGGTCCTCGACAAAAACCTAACACCCAAAGTATTTTGGAAACGTAATGCGAGGGATTGACTCCTTTGAGCATTGTAATGTCCTTTTTGGCCTAAAATACTCCTAATAATTCTTGTTATATGACCGAATAAGGTTTCCCAAAAATTCAGGTTTTCGGGTCAAATGGTCCTCGACCAAAGACTGAAACCTATACTGTTTAGGAATGGCTATGTGAGGGACTGACTACTTTGAGCATTATACTCTCCTTTTTAACCTAAAATTCTCGTATTAATTCTAATTTTACAGCCGATTAAGGTGTCCCAAAAATTCAAGTTTTGAGTCGAATAGTCCTCGACCAAAGGCTAACACCTACACTGTTTAGGAATGGCTATGCGAGGGACTGGCTACTTTGAGCATTATACTCTCCTTTTTGGCCTGAAAAATACTCGTATGAATTCTAATTATATGGCCGAATAAGGTTTCCCAAAAATTCAGGTTTTTGGGTCAAATGGTCCTCACCAAAGGCTAAAACCTATATTGTTTAGGAACGGCTATGCGAGGGACTGACTACTTTGAGCATTATACTCTCCTTCTTAGCCTAAAATTCTCGTATTAATTCTATTTTTACGGCCGAATAAGGTTTCCCAAATATTCAGATTTTTGGGTCAAATGGTTCTTGACCAAGGTTAACACCACACTATTTAGGATGGCCTAACACCCACACTGTTTAGGAAGGGCTATGTGAGGGACAGACTTCTTTGAGCATTATACTCTCCTCTTTGGCATAAAATATTAGTATTAATTCTAATTTTGGCCTAGTAAGGTTTCCCAATATTCAGGTTTTTGGATAAGATGGTCTTGACCAAAAGATAACATCCATACTATTTAGGATGGCTAACACCCACACTCTTTAGTAATGGTTGTGCAGGGGACTGACTACTTTGAACATTATACTCTCCTTTTATCCTTTTCACCTAAAATTCTCGTATTAATTCTAATTTTACAGCCGATTAAGGTGTCCCAAAAATTCAAGTTTTTGAGTCAAATAGTCCTCGACCAAAGGCTAACACCTACACTGTTTAGGAATGGTTATGCGAGCGACTGGCTATTTTGAGCATTATACTCTCCTTTTTGGCCTGAAAAATACTCGTATGAATTCTAATTATATGGCCGAATAAGGTTTCCCAAAAATTCAGGTTTTTGGTTCAAATGGTCCTCAACCAATGGCTAAAACCTATATTGTTTAGGAACGGCTATGCGAGGGACTGACTACTTTGAGCATTATACTCTCCTTCTTAGCCTAAAATTCTCGTATTAATTCTATTTTTACGGCCGAATAAGGTTTCCCAAATATTCAGATTTTTGGGTCAAATGGTTCTTGACCAAAGGTTAACACCCACACTATTTAGGATGGCCTAACACCCACACTGTTTAGGAAGGGCTATGTGAGGGAAAGACTTCTTTGAGCATTATACTCTCCTCTTTGGCATAAAATATTAGTATTAATTCTAATTTTATGGCCTAGTAAGGTTTCCCAAATATTCAGGTTTTTGGATAAGATGGTCTTTGACCAAAAGATAACATCCATACTATTTAGGATGGGCTAACACCCACACTCTTTAGTAATGGTTGTGCAGGGGACTGACTACTTTGAACATTATACTCTCCTTTTCAACCTAAAATTCTCGTATTAATTCTAATTTTACAGCCGATTAAGGTGTCCCAAAAATTCAAGTTTTTGAGTCGAATAGTCCTCGACCAAAGGTTAACACCT
The DNA here is from genome assembly GCA_019739055.1 of Passiflora organensis. Lineage (NCBI taxonomy): Eukaryota > Viridiplantae > Streptophyta > Magnoliopsida > Malpighiales > Passifloraceae > Passiflora > Passiflora organensis. The sequence continues at coordinate 735,001 of JAEPBF010000240.1, read as the reverse complement.
ACACTGTTTAGGAATGGTTATGCGAGCGACTGGCTACTTTGAGCATTATACTCTCCTTTTTGGCCTGAAAAATACTCGTATGAATTCTAATTATATGGCCGAATAAGGTTTCCCAAAAATTCAGGTTTTTGGTTGAAATGGTCCTCAACCAATGGCTAAAACCTATATTGTTTAGGAACGCCTATGCGAGGGACTGACTACTTTGAGCATTAAAATACTCGTACTAATTCTAATTTTACTGCCGAATAAACTTTCCCAAAAAATCATGTTTTGGGTCAGATAGTCCTTGAGCAAAAGCAAACACTCACAATACTTAGGAAGGTCTCACACCCACACTGTTTAGGAAGGGCTGTGCGAGGGATGGACTACTTTGAGCATTATACTCTCCTTTTTGGCATAAAATATTAGTATTAATTCTAATTTTATGGCCGAATAAGGTTTCCCAAATATTCAGGTTTTTCGATCAGATGGTCCTTGACCAAAATTTAACATCCATACTATTTAGGATGGGCTAACACTCACACTGTTTAGTAATGGTTGTGCAAGGGACTGACTACTTTGAGCAACATAATCTCCTTTTCGGCGTAAAATACTCGTATTAGTTCTAATTTTACGGCCGAATAAGGTTTCCCAAAAATTTTGGTTTATGGGTCAGATGGTCCTCGACCAAAAGCTAACACCGAAAGTAATAAGGAAACGTAATGGGAGGGATTGACTCCTTTGAGCATTGGACTGTCCTTTTTGGCCTAAAATACTCCTAATAATTCTTGTTATATGACCGAATAAAGTTTCCCAAAAATTCAGGTTTCGGGTCAAATGGTCCTCGACCAAAGACTGAAACCTATACTATTTAGGAACGGCTATGCGAGGGACTGACTACTTTGAACATTATACTCTCCTTTTTAACCTAAAATTCTCGTATTAATTCTAATTTTACAGCCGATTAAGGTGTCCCAAAAATTCAAGTTTTTGAGTCAAATAGTCCTCGACCAAAGGCTAACACCTACACTGTTTAGGAATGGTTATGCGAGCGACTGGCTACTTTGAGCGTTATACTCTCCTTTTTGGCCTGAAAAATACTCATATGAATTCTAATTATATGGCCGAATAAGGTTTCCCAAAAATTCAGGTTTTTGGTTCAAATGGTCCTCAACCAATGGCTAAAACCTATATTGTTTAGGAACGCCTATGCGAGGGACTGACTACTTTGAGCATTAAATACTCGTACTAATTCTAATTTTACTGCCGAATAAACTTTCCCAAAAAATTCATGTTTTTGGGTCAGATAGTCCTTGAGCAAAAGCAAACACTCACAATACTTAGGAAGGTCTCACACCCACACTGTTTAGGAAGGGCTGTGCGAGGGATGGACTACTTTGAGCATTATACTCTCCTTTTTGGCATAAAATATTAGTATTAATTCTAATTTTATGGCCGAATAAGGTTCCCAAATATTCAGGTTTTTCGATCAGATGGTCCTTGACCAAAATTTAACATCCATACTATTTAGGATGGGCTAACACTCACACTGTTTAGTAATGGTGTGCAAGGGACTGACTACTTTGAGCAACATAATCTCCTTTTCGGCGTAAAATACTCGTATTAGTTCTAATTTTACGGCCGAATAAGGTTTCCAAAAATTTTGTTTATGGGTCAGATGGTCCTCGACCAAAAGCTAACACCGAAAGTAATAAGGAAACGTAATGGGAGGGATTGACTCCTTTGAGCATTGGACTGTCCTTTTTGGCCTAAAATACTCCTAATAATTCTTGTTATATGACCGAATAAGGTTTCCCAAAAATTCAGGTTTTCGGGTCAAATGGTCCTCGACCAAAGACTGAAACCTATACTATTTAGGAACGGCTATGCGAGGGACTGACTACTTTGAACATTATACTCTCCTTTTTAACCTAAAATTCTCGTATTAATTCTAATTTTACAGCCGATTAAGGTGTCCCAAAAATTCAAGTTTTTGAGTCAAATAGTCCTCGACCAAAGGCTAACACCTACACTGTTTAGGAATGGTTATGCGAGCGACTGGCTACTTTGAGCGTTATACTCTCCTTTTTGGCCTGAAAAATACTCATATGAATTCTAATTATATGGCCGAATAAGGTTTCCCAAAAATTCAGGTTTTTGGTTCAAATGGTCCTCAACAAAAAGCTAAAACCTATATTGTTTAGGAACGGCTATGCGAGGGACTGACTACTTTGAGCATTACACTCTCCTTTTTGGCATAAAATACTCGTACTAATTCTAATTTTACTGCCGAATAAACTTTCCTAAAAAATTCAAGTTTTTGGGTCAGATAGTCCTTGAGCAAAAGCTAACACTCACAATACTTAGGAAGGTCTCAAAACCACACTGTTTAGGAAGGGCTGTGCGAGGGATGGACTATTTTGAGCATTATACTCTCCTTTTTGGCATAAAATATTAGTATTAATTCTAATTTTATGGCCGAATAAGGTTTCCCAAATATTCAGGTTTTCGATCAGATGGTCCTTGACCAAAATTTAACATCCATACTATTTAGGATGGGCTAACACCCACACTGTTTAGTAATGGCTGTGCAAGGGACTGACTATTTTGAGCAATATAATCTCCTTTTCGGCGTAAAATACTCGTATTAGTTCTAATTTTACGGCCGAATAAGGTTTCCCAAAAATTTTGGTTTATGGGTCAGATGGTCCTCGACCAAAAGCTAACACCCAAAGTATTAAGGAAACGTAATGGGAGGGATTGAGTCCTTTGAGCATTGGACTGTCCTTTTTGGCCTAAAATACTCCTAATAATTCTTGTTATATGACCGAATAAGGTTTCCCAAAAATTCAGGTTTTCGGGTCAAATGGTCCTCGACCAAATACTGAAACCTATACTGTTTAGGAATGGCTATGTGAGGGACTGACTACTTTGAGCATTATACTCTCCTTTTTAACCTAAAATTCTCGTATTAATTCTAATTTTACAGCCGATTAAGGTGTCCCAAAAATTCAAGTTTTTGAGTCGAATAGTCCTCGACCAAAGGCTAACACCTACACTGTTTAGGAATGGTTATGCGAGCGACTGGCTACTTTGAGCATTATACTCTCCTTTTTGGCCTGAAAAATACTCGTATGAATTCTAATTATATGGCCGAATAAGGTTTCCCAAAAATTCAGGTTTTTGGTTCAAATGGTCCTCAACCAATGGCTAAAACCTATATTGTTTAGGAACGCCTATGCGAGGGACTGACTACTTTGAGCATTAAATACTCGTACTAATTCTAATTTTACTGCCGAATAAACTTTCCCAAAAAATTCATGTTTTTGGGTCAGATAGTCCTTGAGCAAAAGCTAACACTCACAATACTTAGGAAGGTCTCACACCCACACTGTTTAGGAAGGGCTGTGCGAGGGATGGACTACTTTGAGCATTATACTCTCCTTTTTGGCATAAAATATTAGTATTAATTCTAATTTTATGGCCGAATAAGGTTTCCCAAATATTCAGGTTTTTCGATCAGATGGTCCTTGACCAAAATTTAACATCCATACTATTTAGGATGGGCTAACACTCACACTGTTTAGTAATGGTTGTGCAAGGGACTGACTACTTTGAGCAATATAATCTCCTTTTCGGCGTAAAATACTCGTATTAGTTCTAATTTTACGGCCGAATAAGGTTTCCCAAAAATTTTGGTTTATGGGTCAGATGGTCCTCGACCAAAAGCTAACACCGAAAGTAATAAGGAAACGTAATGGGAGGGATTGACTCCTTTGAGCATTGGACTGTCCTTTTTGGCCTAAAATACTCCTAATAATTCTTGTTATATGACCGAATAAGGTTTCCCAAAAATTCAGGTTTTCGGGTCAAATGGTCCTCGACCAAAGACTGAAACCTATACTATTTAGGAACGGCTATGCGAGGGACTGACTACTTTGAACATTATACTCTCCTTTTTAACCTAAAATTCTCGTATTAATTCTAATTTTACAGCCGATTAAGGTGTCCCAAAAATTCAAGTTTTTGAGTCAAATAGTCCTCGACCAAAGGCTAACACCTACACTGTTTAGGAATGGTTATGCGAGCGACTGGCTACTTTGAGCGTTATACTCTCCTTTTTGGCCTGAAAAATACTCATATGAATTCTAATTATATGGCCGAATAAGGTTTCCCAAAAATTCAGGTTTTTGGTTCAAATGGTCCTCAACAAAAAGCTAAAACCTATATTGTTTAGGAACGGCTATGCGAGGGACTGACTACTTTGAGCATTACACTCTCCTTTTTGGCATAAAATACTCGTACTAATTCTAATTTTACTGCCGAATAAACTTTCCTAAAAAATTCAAGTTTTTGGGTCAGATAGTCCTTGAGCAAAAGCTAACACTCACAATACTTAGGAAGGTCTCACAACCACACTGTTTAGGAAGGGCTGTGCGAGGGATGGACTATTTTGAGCATTATACTCTCCTTTTTGGCATAAAATATTAGTATTAATTCTAATTTTATGGCCGAATAAGGTTTCCCAAATATTCAGGTTTTTCGATCAGATGGTCCTTGACCAAAATTTAACATCCATACTATTTAGGATGGGCTAACATCCACACTGTTTAGTAATGGTTGTGCAAGGGACTGACTACTTTGAGCAATATAATCTCCTTTTCGGCGTAAAATACTCGTATTAGTTTTAATTTTACGGCCGAATAAGGTTTTCCAAAAATTTTGGTTTATGGGTCAGATGGTCCTCGACCAAAAGCTAACACCCAAAGTATTAAGGAAACGTAATGGGAGGGATTGAGTCCTTTGAGCATTGGACTGTCCTTTTTGGCCTAAAATACTCCTAATAATTCTTGTTATATGACCGAATAAGGTTTCCCAAAAATTCAGGTTTTCGGGTCAAATGATCCTCGACCAAATACTGAAACCTATACTGTTTAGGAATGGCTATGTGAGGGACTGACTACTTTGAGCATTATACTCTCCTTTTTAACCTAAAATTCTCGTATTAATTCTAATTTTACAGCCGATTAAGGTGTCCCAAAAATTCAAGTTTTTGAGTCGAATAGTCCTCGACCAAAGGCTAACACCTACACTGTTTAGGAATGGTTATGCGAGCGACTGGCTACTTTGAGCATTATACTCTCCTTTTTGGCCTGAAAAATACTCGTATGAATTCTAATTATATGGCCGAATAAGGTTTCCCAAAAATTCAGGGTTTTGGTTCAAATGGTCCTCAACCAATGGCTAAAACCTATATTGTTTAGGAACGCCTATGCGAGGGACTGACTACTTTGAGCATTAAATACTCGTACTAATTCTAATTTTACTGCCGAATAAACTTTCCCAAAAAATTCATGTTTTTGGGTCAGATAGTCCTTGAGCAAAAGCTAACACTCACAATACTTAGGAAGGTCTCACACCCACACTGTTTAGGAAGGGCTGTGCGAGGGATGGACTACTTTGAGCATTATACTCTCCTTTTTGGCATAAAATATTAGTATTAATTCTAATTTTATGGCCGAATAAGGTTTCCCAAATATTCAGGTTTTTCGATCAGATGGTCCTTGACCAAAATTTAACATCCATACTATTTAGGATGGGCTAACACTCACACTGTTTAGTAATGGTTGTGCAAGGGACTGACTACTTTGAGCAATATAATCTCCTTTTCGGCGTAAAATACTCGTATTAGTTCTAATTTTACGGCCGAATAAGGTTTCCCAAAAATTTTGGTTTATGGGTCAGATGGTCCTCGACCAAAAGCTAACACCGAAAGTAATAAGGAAACGTAATGGGAGGGATTGACTCCTTTGAGCATTGGACTGTCCTTTTTGGCCTAAAATACTCCTAATAATTCTTGTTATATGACCGAATAAGGTTTCCCAAAAATTCAGGTTTTCGGGTCAAATGGTCCTCGACCAAAGACTGAAACCTATACTATTTAGGAACGGCTATGCGAGGGACTGACTACTTTGAACATTATACTCTCCTTTTTAACCTAAAATTCTCGTATTAATTCTAATTTTACAGCCGATTAAGGTGTCCCAAAAATTCAAGTTTTTGAGTCAAATAGTCCTCGACCAAAGGCTAACACCTACACTGTTTAGGAATGGTTATGCGAGCGACTGGCTACTTTGAGCGTTATACTCTCCTTTTTGGCCTGAAAAATACTCATATGAATTCTAATTATATGGCCGAATAAGGTTTCCCAAAAATTCAGGTTTTTGGTTCAAATGGTCCTCAACAAAAAGCTAAAACCTATATTGTTTAGGAACGGCTATGCGAGGGACTGACTACTTTGAGCATTACACTCTCCTTTTTGGCATAAAATACTCGTACTAATTCTAATTTTACTGCCGAATAAACTTTCCTAAAAAATTCAAGTTTTTGGGTCAGATAGTCCTTGAGCAAAAGCTAACACTCACAATACTTAGGAAGGTCTCACAACCACACTGTTTAGGAAGGGCTGTGCGAGGGATGGACTATTTTGAGCATTATACTCTCCTTTTTGGCATAAAATATTAGTATTAATTCTAATTTTATGGCCGAATAAGGTTTCCCAAATATTCAGGTTTTTCGATCAGATGGTCCTTGACCAAAATTTAACATCCATACTATTTAGGATGGGCTAACATCCACACTGTTTAGTAATGGTTGTGCAAGGGACTGACTACTTTGAGCAATATAATCTCCTTTTCGGCGTAAAATACTCGTATTAGTTTTAATTTTACGGCCGAATAAGGTTTTCCAAAAATTTTGGTTTATGGGTCAGATGGTCCTCGACCAAAAGCTAACACCCAAAGTATTAAGGAAACGTAATGGGAGGGATTGAGTCCTTTGAGCATTGGACTGTCCTTTTTGGCCTAAAATACTCCTAATAATTCTTGTTATATGACCGAATAAGGTTTCCCAAAAATTCAGGTTTTCGGGTCAAATGGTCCTCGACCAAATACTGAAACCTATACTGTTTAGGAATGGCTATGTGAGGGACTGACTACTTTGAGCATTATACTCTCTTTTTTAACGTAAAATTCTCTTATTAATTTTAGTTTTACAGCAGATTAAGGTGTCCTAAAAATTCAAGTTTTTGGGTCAAATGGTCCTCGACCAAAGGCTAACACCCACACTGTTTGGGAAGGGTTATTCGAGGGACTGACTACTTTGAGCATTATACTATCCTTTTTGGCATAAAATATTCATATTAATACTAGTTTTATGGCCGAATAAGGTTTCCCAAATATTCAGGTTTTTGGATCAGATGGTCCTTGAACAAAAGCTAATATCCACACTATTTAGGATGGGCTAACACCTACACTGTTGAGGAAGGGCTGTGCAAGGGATTGACTACTTTGAGCAATATAATTTTCTTTTCGGCATAAAATACTCGTATTAATTGTAATTTTACGGCCGAATAAGGTTTCCCAAAAATTCTGGTTTATGGGTCAGATGGCCTCCGAACAAAGGGTAACACCCACATTATTTAGGAAACGATATGCGAGGGATTGACTCTTTTGAGCATTGTACTGTCCTTTTGGCCTAAAATACTCGTATGAATTTTAATTATTTGGCCGAATAAGGTTTCCCAAAAATTCAGGTTTTTGGGTTAAATGTTCCTCAACCAAAGGCTAAAACCTATATTGTTTAGGAACGGCTATGCGAGGGACTGACTACTTTGAGCATTATACTCTCCTTTTTGGCATAAAATACTCGTACTAATTCTAATTTTACTGCCGAATAAAATTTCCTAAAAAATTCAAGTTTTTGGGTCAGATAGTCCTTGAGCAAAAGCTACCACTCACACTACTTAGGAAGGTCTCACACCCACATTGTTTAGGAAGGGCTGTGCAAGGGACGGACTACTTTGAGTAATATAATCCCTTTTTCAGCATAATATACTGATATTAATTGTAATTTTGGGGCCGAATAATGTTTCCCAAAAATTCTCGTTTATGGGTCAGATTGTCCTCGACCAAAGGCTAACACCCAAAGTATTTAGGAAACATAATGCGAGGAATTGTCTCTTTTAAGCATCATACTGTCCTTTTTAGCCTAAAATACTCATAATAATTCTTCTTATATGGCCGAATAAGGTTTCCCAAAAATTCAGGTTTTTGGGTCAAATGGTCCTCGACCAAAGACTGAAACCTATACTGTTTAGGAACGACTATGCGAGGGACTGAAACCTATACTTTGAGCATTATACTCTCCTTCTTAGCCTAAAATTCTCGTATTAATTCTAGTTTTACGGCCGAATAAGGTTTCCCAAATATTCAGATTTTTGGGTCAAATGGTCTGTGAGATCCCATCTATTGTAGTGCCAGTCAGTGGCAGCATCAATGGTAGCGTTAGTGCCAGCGGCAATGCGCCGATGCTAAACTGTTGGTTTGGGAACACAGCCGTAGGAAGCCTTTAGGAAACCCAGAGCGAATCTGAGTGTGTTGAAGTATGCTTGTGAGTGAGATTTAAGAATGATTGTGAGTGAGATAGGTTAGACAATCGAGGTTGAGTCAGTGGAAAACAAACCAGATTGAGTTTTGGTTGTTTTAAGCTACTGCAGGCCGTTTGGGCCACAATTTTGTGTTTTGGGCTGTTTGCTATTTTCGTTCCTGCCCAGCCCTGATGTTATAGCTGGACATGTGTACAGATGACATTTCCCGAGCCCTTTGGGCTCAGTTGTGATGAAACGGGCCGTCGATGGCACGGGCCAGTCTTGTTGAATTTTGGGCCTGAAGCCCATCAGCCCTTGGGCCTGAATCCCATCAGCCCACAAGCCCACAAGCCCACACTTCATCCCTTACATGCTTCTCTTCCAGAAGTGACCAGCACATTCCAGACCTAACTCGTTTCTCTCCTTCCTTCACCCTTCCAACCTACCAAAATCCACACTTTGCTCACTTTAACCCCAAAAACTTGTGGGAGATTGTCCCAAAACACTTTCCCATCAATTTTCTACATTTTTCCACTGTTAGATTGGTGTCTAAGGCCGGATTTTGAGGTGGTCTTCAGTCTGGACGAAAATTTCAGAGTTATTGGTAAGTGTTGCTCTTTGGTTTTCTTTGGGATTGGTTGGTTTATTCAGGTGGCTAGTGCTGTAATTGAGTGTTTTTGATGGATGGAAATGCCTGAAAACAACCTATGATTCTTGTAGAAATTTCGGATGAACAGTACCATGAGGTTGTTTAGACATGTTCTTGATCATGTTGATGTGTTTGGTCATGTTAATGGAGTGGTTGTAGTCAGTAGATGTTGAGCTGGTACTGAGAGTAGATGAATGTAAGGTAGATGTGTGTGCAGCGTGAGAGGGTCCATAGGATTGTTTTCAATTCTTTTCCATTTGATTTCTTGATTGATTATGCTTAGTATGGCTGTATGGTTGTGCTTGTTTAGGCGGAACCAGATCGATCAGTAGAGGCAACGATATTGTTGGAGAACCATCGACGCAACGAGAGGTGGGAGTTTTATGTTTCATTTGCATACACGTCATGTTTTGTTTTCAGAATTACAATATGATCACATGTTTTGGTTTGAATGGAGACATGACTTGAAATGTGTTACAGATGTGTTGTTAGCATCATCATCTACTTTCCATATTTGAATGTATCAGCTAGATGTTCAAAAGCGGAAACATGCTGATTTATTGGGTATACGAAATTGCATACGTGTTTTGCACCCTTCCATACGATATGAGTTTTCATCTTTTTAGACATTTTTGCTATTGTGGCTGAATGCTTTGAATATTCTTTTGAGATGTTTGGCACCTGATTTATAAGATGGAAATGGCTAAATGCATGCATGGAATATTTGATGAGTTTTTAGATTTAATAACCCATGCGTGTGTATCGATTGGAATTGACGGTGAATACTTGATCAAGTTAGGTAAGTATATGGAGTCCTTATAGAGAGGACAGTTGCTTACCTTGGAGAGGTATGGTTGGAGATATGTATGTATGTGGAGTGCTGTGTGCACGATGAAGGGAAAGTGGAAAGGCCTTATAAATGCTTCATATATATCTTACGACGTTATATACGTGTGCACAAAATTGAATGTGATAGTTTGTGTTTCTCCATTCAATTTTGGACAATGCTGATGGTGGGATTTTGTTTATATATATGCTACAACTGAAAACCATCAGTAGGCTTTTAGGTAACCCTTTAGCGGGGGTTACATGAAAGTGGTTTGTGTCCACCCCGTTATGTGTTCGGCATAGTAGCCAAGTATCAAGTTGTTTTCACTTCTTTATGCATTTTGGTGTGTGCACTTATGATGGCTACATTGAAGAGTATGGATTGTACTGGTTTGAATAAATGGTTGATACTATGTTTTGGTTTTGTCTCCATTCCACCGTTTATGCTTATGATGCATCAAACAATGCAACAGATGCAAACTGTAGCTACTCAGCAACCACAAGTGCAAGTCCCGGTACAGCCTGAACCGGAAGTGCAGCCAGAAGTAAGGCAAGCTGATGTACAAGGTGGTAGCTTACCTGTAACGACCCTAATTCCTAACTCATTATTAATTTCTCCTATTAAGGTCATTACCGCCGTGAAACCCAAATAAGTCTCAGCGACACCTAAGATCTATTAGAATTTCACAAGGCTACTCATATGATACCGATTTTAAGCTTATTTATTTTGTTGCTTATCAATCATTTGGAGCATGCTATTGGACACATATTCTGGTAACATACGGAGTAAATAAAATCATCAGCGGAAGTCTTAAATCAATCCATTGAGTTCATAACACACAAGTCCCATAGGGATCCAAATAACCAGCAAGCAATTCATCAACAATTTCCGGAAATAGCAAGCCAAACGAATGCTCAAAAATAAACCAGAACAACATCCAATCTTTCAAGTTATTTGCGCATGTAACAGGTAAGTGTTTATGATGCGTTATCTCCCCGCCACACACTGGTACCACGAACAGAGGGTGTACCTAAGCCTGAAAAATGGTAAAAACAACGGTATGAGATTACAAGAATCTCAGTAGGGTCGCAGCATCATAAGATCTACAGATTCCCTAAACACAAATCTCCCAAATTCACATAAGATCTTTCCCTAAACAACTAAAGGGATCACGCAATTCAACAATAAACATAAAGAGGTTAAGGCCGAGATCATGGCTGAGGGAGGACCACACTTCTGAAAGTTCAGAAGTACACAGGCAGATGAAATACAACAAAATCACACACACAATGATGAAGAAAGGCCATCCCCTTCCACCTGTGTTGTCCAAGACTTACTGCACAAAGGGTAGATGGTTAACACACAAACTAATCAGTAAGCCTTTCACCTTATCCTCGCAAGGATAAGTCGTCTAGCCCCACATGGACAAGTCTTCCTTTAGTTGCAACCAGGGCATCCCCAAATCTCGCAAGATATGGGCTTCCTGTCTCGCAAGACAGGGATCCGGCCACCAAGGACAGATATCCAGCGTGCACTTGCTGGTTCAACACCCATACACCTCCCATAAATCGATAAGAACCTCTCCTCTCCCTAGGAGCATCAGTGCTTACCCTGCGTGGCCACCAGAACAGGATCCTGACACACAAACACGTACAAGCACACACACAGGCAAGTACAAAGCATAATACCACAACAGGGTATTCTCAATCACGTGAGGATATAATCAACACATCCAATTCATATAACAATATCATCCCAGACACTCAATTCCTAACTCAGGGATTCTATACAGCCTAGGAGATTCATATCTCATTCCGGATGTCATATTCTCACCATATAATCCAATCACAAGCAATACAACAAAGGCAGGTAACAAAAACATCAAATAAAAGCAGGGGTTTCTGGAGAAACCGATGAGGCATAGATCCTACCTATCTTGTCTCTGAACAATAAGCTAATCCTTTGCCTTTATTAAGTAAATCCGAACCACCTAAATTATCACCAGGCAAAGACAAAACAAACTAAGCATGCATATTCAATAATCAATTGAATACCTTATTTCCTTACCAATATCACTCACCAAACCTATCAGAAACCAGTGATCAGATGCTGCAGGTGCCTCCCCCTTGGATGTGTGATGTGATAGCCAGAAACTTAACAAGAATCCACCTGAATTTACCATTCCAATTAACTAAGCAAAACCTGTCGCTAAAAGTAGGGCATAGGACGATTTCGTCTCGACCTGCAACGAAATATTTACATGAAAGCTTCGATTTATATATGGTTGGAAAGAAGACGGAAATACCTTTCCATCAAGCTATTATTTGTAAGATTCTGATAAACGACCAGAAAGTTATGCCACTTTGAAGTTCAAGAAGATTTGGCGAAAACCTAATCCCGCCGCCAATTTTCAAAGTAACTTTAGAGAAAGAAATACTAATCTCCTGACGAAAAAAAAAGATGTTTGGAAAGAGGATGAAGAGAGCTTTCCAACAAGCTATTACTCGCAGAGATCCAACGAACGATGAGTGAGTTATACTGGTTTGAAGTTTCTGCAAATTATGGTGGCTATAGGGAGGTATAGGGTTTTAAGCCTATACGAAATTTGTAGGTTTTCTATGAATAATTCTTTGTGAGGTTGGCTTCCTATTTATAATGAATGGGTATAGAATTATGATTACTACTTTAATTACTTTATCTAAATAGGATAATTTACTAGATAACTAAACTCTAAACTCTTTAATTATCTTCTCCTATTTTTTAGGGATTTTAATCTCTAAGGCAACTTTCTATCTATAAGGATAATTTCTAAGGCAATTATCCATCTATAAGGACTTAGATCTAAAGGAATTTAAAACAAAATTAACTACTAAACAATCTTACCAATTTCGGCCATCACACATCCTTTCTTTCAGGGGCAAAATCGTCTTTTCACCTGCACTGGCTTCTGGACTTCTAGGACTCAAAATTTGGGGTCTTACATTACCAATACAAGTGTCCAAGCTATTGAAGGAGGCAAGGCATTTGGGGTGCCAAAGTTTCTATGGCTCGAGTGGTGCATTAGTGGCGAAGCTGTGGAAAGACAAGATTGTCTTGACAGCTCAGGATCTGAGGATTTCAGTTGAGGACCGAGTCATATTGGCTACCTGTTTACTGGAACGTGATGCAGCTACCTGGTGGGGTACCATCAGAAACCGTTATGGCGTCCAGCCCATGTGGGAAGAGTTCGAAAGGGACTTTGATTTACGGTATTTTCCACCTCATTTTCAGAACAATAAACGGTCTGAGTGATATATGCTTCGACAAGGGAACAAGACCGTGGCGGAGTACGAAACAGAATTCTGGGCACTTGTTCATTTTGTGCCGGAAATTGAACAGGACCTGGTTGTCTTGGCGAGTCGATTTGAGCATGGGCTGAATCAGAATATCCGCACCATCATGGGGCCAAACACTAGCACAGACTTTGAGAAGTTAGTTATGGAGACCGTGAAATCCGAGGAGATAGCACGGGGACAAGTCAGTAGGCTGAGGGACTTTGGTAAGGGCAAGAGCCCCTTGAGGTTTGTCAGCCGGTTTGATCGAAGACCAGAAAATAAGAGATACACCCCATATGCTACAGCCCCTACTAGATCACAAGGAACATCTTCCTTTGTGACTGGAATGCAACCTTCCCACTCGATGACAAGTTTTAGCAGACCCTTTGGGTATCCACGACTGTATCTCAACCGTTGTTATACATGTCTATGACATATCAGTCGACAGCCTCAGCAATGTCAATGGGTCAGAGGGCTGGTGTAAGCCACAGAGGCTCACAAGGATCAACAAGACCACCGAGTAAAGTACAGGTGGGACGACCATCTAGTAGCCAGGCTACGAATCAATCTTCCCAACAGCAATCACAACGACCTCAGACGCGCCTGTTTACTTTGGCGGATGCAGAAGCGAGCGCCAATCCAGATGTTGTGGCAGGTACACTCATTGTCTTTTCCATACCTGCTAAAGTATTAATGGACCCCGGAGCGAATAGATCCTTTATTGGTTCTAGAGTAGCTGTGAGAGCGGATAGGGAGTTGTCACCCCTAGGGCCACCCATAGAAGTTTTAACTCCGTTGGGTGAACGGTTGGTTTGCGAGAGTGTGTATTTGGGCTGTTTGTTGAGAATGGGTTCCGCAGAAATTGAGGTTGATCTGATTCCTTTACATATAAATGAGATAGATGTTCTTTTAGGAATGGACAGTTTGGTGAAGTACCGAGCAAGGATGGACTGCTTCACAAAGAAGGTGCAGTTCCGTTTGGCAAATGGGTTAGAATTCTGTTTCGAAGGTGATCGACGAGTCGTTCCTTCATGTGTCATTTCATGGCTGGATGCCAGGTGTATGATCCGCAAGGGTTATGCAGCTTTCTTAGCACATGTTAGAGATGTGACGATTGAGCCACCGGAGCTGAGCAGGATACCAGTAGTATAAGATTTTCCCGATGTGTTTCCGGAAGACTTGACAGGGTTATCACCTGAGAGGGAGATTGAATTTGAGATTGAATTGTCGCCAGGGACAGCTCCTATCTCCATTGCACTATATCGGATGGCACCAGCTGAGTTGAAAGAGTTAAAGACTCAACTGGAGGACTTAGTGGATCGAGGATATATCAGACCTAGTGTTTCACCTTGGGGAGCACCAGTTTTGTTTGTCAAGAAGAAAGATGGCACGTTGAGACTGTGTATTGATTACAGACAGCTGAATTAGGTTACGGTGAAGAACCGGTACCCATTGCCACGCATTGATGATCTGTTTGATCAGCTGCAAGGAACCTCGGTATTTTCCAAAATTGATTTGAGATCAGGTTATCATCAACTGAGGGTTCGTAAGTCTGATGTGCCAAAGACAGCTTTCCGGTCACGGTATGGGCATTACGAATTTCTGGTGATGCCGTTTGGAGTAACTAATGTGCCAGCCATGTTTATGGATTTGATGAATAGAGTCTTTCGGGAATATGTAGATCAGTTTGTCATTGTGTTTATTGATGACATCTTGGTCTATTCAACGTGGGAGGAGGAGCACTTGGTACATTTGCGGACTGTGTTGAACAGACTTAGAGCGCAGCAGTTGTATGCCAAATTCACTAAGTGTGAATTTTGGCTGAAGGAAATAGGTTTCTTGGGACATGTGGTATCAGCAGCAGGTATACTTGTTGACCCCAAGAAGATAAAAGCCATTGTGTCATGGGAATCTCCTCGTAGTATCACGGAAGTCCGAAGTTTTCTTGGTCTTGCCGGTTACTAGCGGAGGTTTGTGGAAAATTTTTCCGTCTTGGCAGGTCCATTGACGCGTCTAACACGCAAAGGAGTTCCGTTTGTATGGTCAAAGGCATGTGAGAAGAGTTTTCAGGAAGTGAAGGCCAGACTTGTATCAGCACCGGTTCTTACCTTGCCGGTCAGTGGCAAGGGGTACATTGTGTATAGCGATGCATCGAAGATGGGATTGGGTTGTGTGTTGATGCAAGATGGTAAGGTAGTGGCCTACACATCGAGACAGTTGAGAACGCATGAGAGCAATTACCCGACTCACGATCTTGAGTTGGCTGCGGTGGTGTTCGCACTCAAGATTTGGCGGCATTACCTGTATGGTGAAACGTGCAGGATGTTCACCGATCATGTAACGACCCCAATTCCTAACTATTCTTAATTGCTCCGATTAAGGTCATTACCGCCGTGAAATCCAAATAAGCCTCACTTACACCTAAGACCTATTAGAATTCCACAAGGCTACTCATAAGATACCGATTTCAAAGTTGTTTATTTTGTTGCTTATCAATCAATTGGAGCATAATATTTGACACATATTCTGGTAACATACAGAGTAAATAAAAACATCAGCGGAAGACTTAAATTAATCCTTTGGGTTCATAACACACAAGTCCCATAGGGATCCAAATAACCAGCAAGAAATTTTTCACAAGTTTCGGAAATAGCAAGCAAAGAAGAGTGCTTAAAATAAACCAGAAAGTTGCCCAATCATTCATGTTATATGCGCAAGTATCAAGTATGCAAATGTGATGCGATATCGTCCCGCCGTGCAGCCTTGATCTCACACACTGGTAACACGAACAGTGAATGTACCTAAGCCTGAAAAATGGTAAAAATAACGGTTTGAGATTACAAGAATCTCAGTAGGGTCATAACATCATAAGATCTACAGAATCCCTAAACACAAATCTCCCAATTCACATAAGATCATTCCTAAACAACTAAAGGGATTACGCAATTCAATAATAAACAAAAAGAGGTTAAGGCCGAGATTATGGCTGCGGGAGGACCACACTTCCGAAAGTTCAGAAGTACACAGGCAAGTGAAATACAACAAATCGCTCTCAACGAAAAAGAAAAGGCCATCCCCTTCCACCTGTGTTGTCCAAGACTTACTGCACAAAGGGTAGATGGTTAACACACAAACTAATCAGTAAGCCTTTCACCTTATCCTCGCAAGGACAAGTCGACTAGCCCCACATGGACAAGTTTTCCCTTAGCCGCAACTACGGCATCTCCAAATCCCGCAAGATAAGCGCTTCCTGTCCCGCAAGACAGTGATTCGGCCCCGCAAGGATAGATATCCAGCGTGCACTTGCTGGTTCACCTCCCATACAACTCCCACAAATCGGTAAGTACCTCTCCTCTCACTAGGAGCATCAGTGCTTACCCTGTCTGTCCAGTGGAACAGGATCCTGACACACAAACACGTACAAACACACACAGGCAAGTACAAAGCATAACACCACAACAGGGTATCCTCAATCATGTCAGGAAACAATCAACACATCCAATTCATTTAACAATAGCATCCCTAGGCACTCAATTCCTAACTTAGGGGTTCGATATAGCCTAGGAGATTCATATCTCATTCCGGATTTCATATTCACACCCTACAATCCAATCACAATCAAATACAACAAAGGCAGGTAACAAAAACATCAGATAAGAGCAGGGGTTTCTGGAGAAACCGATGAGGCATAGATCCTACCTCTCTTGTCTCTGAACAATAAGCTATTCCTTTTCCTTTATTAAGTAAATCCAAACCACCTATAATATCACCAGGCAAAGACAAGGACAAACTAAGCATGCATATTCAATAATCAATTGAATACCTTATTTCCTTACCAATACCACTCACCAAACCTATTAGAAAACCAGTGATCAGAAGTCGCAGGTGTCTCCTCCTTGGATGTGTGATGTGATAGCCAGGAACTTATCAAGATTCAACCTGAATTTACTATTCCAATTAACTATGCAAAACCTGTTGCTAAAAGTAGGGCATAAGACGATTTCGTCTCGACTTACAACGAAATATTTACATAAAAGCTGCGACTTATATATGGTTCAAAAGATAATGAAAAGAGCTTTCCAACGAGATATTATTTGTAAGATTCTGACAAACGACCAGAAAATTATGCTACCTTGAAGTTCAAGAAGATTTGACGGAAACCTAATTCCGCCGCCGATTTTAAAAGTAACTTTAGACAAAGAAATACTAACCTCCTGACAAAAACCAAACTATTTTTGGAAAGAGGATGAAGAGATCTTTCCAACAAGCTATTACTCGCAGAGATCCAACGAACGATAAGTGAGTTATGCTGGTTTGAAGTTTCTGAAAATTATGGTGGCTATAGGGAGGTATAGGGTTTTAAGCCTATACGAAATTTGTAGGTTTTCTATGAATAATTATTTGTGAGGTTGGCTTCCTATTTATAATGAATGGATATAGAATTATGATTACTACTTTAATCACTTTATCTAAATAGGATAATTTACTAGATAACTAAACTCTAAACTCTTTAATTATCTTCCCCTATTTTTAGGGACTTTAATCTATAAGGCAACTATCTAGCCTTAAGGATGATTCCTTAGGCAATTACTCATCTAAAAGAACCTAGATCTAAAGGAATTAGAAACAAAATAATTTACTAAACAATCTTACCAATTTCGGCCATCACACATCCTTTCCTTCAGAAGCAAAATCGTCTTTTCATCTGCACTGGCTTCTGGACTTCTAGTACTCAAAATTCGGGGTCTTACATCCTCCCCTCCTTATAAGAATTTCGTCCTCGAAATTTTCAACATAAGTACCTAATCAAACAAGTAAAGAAATTTTGCATGCATAGACTCCTCAGTCTCCCAAGACTTCTCCTCAATTTGGCCATTACGCCAAACAACTCGTACCATAGGCACGCTTCGACTGCGAAGCTGTCGAACTGACCGATGTAGTATGGCAACTGGCTGTAAGGGATAGGATAGGTCTTCAGCAACTTCAACTAGCGATTCTTTAAACACATGAGCAGGATCTCACATATGCTTTCTTAGCATTGAAATGTGAAATATGTTGTTTTCATTTGCTTGATTAATATCAGAAAGTTCTTCATCTTTTGAATCATCAAAAGTCTCAATCTGGTCATTGTCCACCACGTATCCATCTTTATCACTTAAGCCTTTCTCTGGAAAATCTTCAATAAAATTCCCTCTTTAGTTGCTCTTGTCAACACATCCTTGAAAATATCAGTAATCCTTTTGTAATTCAGCCTCTGAAAATTTTCTGACGTCAATGATTTTCAGAATTCAGAAGGTCGAATTCTAACTCTTCTCCAGGGAATCCATCAGGAATTTCTTTTCCAAGTCACGGGCTCGGCAGACCATTGCATTTGGACACAACTGGAAGGCTTTTCTGGGTATCTCCGGCTTGTATGTTAAGAGCTTAGCATATTGGTTTAAGAGATGGAACATATAATCATACATATAGTCCAACTTCAACTCCCTTTGAATGAACTCACTCGCTGCCTTTCCCCTGGCCCGTGCCTTTTCCTTGTGAGAGTTACCCCAATCAACAGCAAATTTTATAGATTTACATTTATCAGTTTCCTTGATAGGCCAATAATGGACCTTGGGTATCAAGCTACTGGTGAAGAAATTGCAGTACTGGGGTTTAACAAGCAGAGTCACGGAATCACAGGCAAGAGTATACTTCTCGCTTCACCGACCATGCAGACCCTTCAATATAGATCTTGTACCGGTAATTGCATTGGTTGACCAAGTCTGACTCCTTGTAGCCTTGCTGTGATTCTCGAATCCAATCCTGAGCAAACACCCGAGCATTCCAGTCCTGAGTTAGGTTGACATTGCATTTCATTATGTCTTGTCTGGTGGCAGCAACAGATGGGTTCCCTTTCCAATAAGCATGAGGTTCTCTTTCAATCCAGTCCATCCTCTTATTTCCTTCTTGCATGTCCTTCAACAAAGCCGTCCAAGGCTTTATATTGATCTCAGGCCAATCAACGTAATCAAACATGATATTCAAGTCAGGCAGGCGTCCAGGGTACCTTCTCAACAGCTGTAGGATGCGCCGGATGGTAAAGGTATCCCTACTCTGGAACGACTTGCGGTGCTTCTCCAGGTAAACCTTGCCGTCGACCACCACCAGCCTGAAAGTGGCAGTTCTCAGCAGCACGATTGCTCTCCCCTCTGGCAGCTTTGTATGCTTTCTTGGCTGCTTCTTCATCTCCCGTGCCTTCTTTTTCCACCATACAAATTTATCTCTTTGTTCACGAGTCTCAGAAACTCTTCCTGCTTCATGCTAACTGGAGAAGCAGGACCTAGAACAGCCAATGCATGACTCGGTTCACAGAGCTGTTCATGCTTCTCCAATGTTTTTGCTTTCACTTGTTCCTGTGCTTCTCTAGCTGTTGGAATACTCATCTCTTCTAAAGCCACACCCTTCTGGCTTTCTTGGTTATTGGGGTCATTGACACCGATATCTGGCCAGAGCACCAGAGCTTTCATGACAGCGACCTAGGCCCGACCCCTACAAAATGGCGTGGAACGTGCACTGCCACCCCGGACTTTGTTTCCACCTTGTGTAACCACAAGCTCATCGGCGCATGCTTCTTCTCTAACTAGTTAAGAAGCCACCAACGGCAGGATGAACGAGACTACTGAGTTCCACTCCGCTCATGACTCTGACGGCCACGGCACCCACACCGCATCCATTGTAGCTGGCCGTCATGTGTTCCCTGCATCCACCTTGGGCTACGCTCGTGGGGTAGCCGCTGGAATGGCGCCAAAACTGAGACTTGTGACTTCTCTTTCTTTCATCAGTTCCACCAGTGCTCAGAGTACCATTCTGCTTTGCATGACCGTTTCCACCATCTTCAGAAACATTAGCCCATTTTGCGGCACGAAAAAGTTTATTTTATTTATTTATTTTTTTTTCTTTCTCTTTTAGCTGTGAAGTTCCTTTGATGCCTTCCTCTTCTTCGAAAATGAGCTCTCCTGCAGAACCTTCTTAGACAATACTTCCTCATCCTGTACTTCTTCTTCCTCCATTCCCAGCCACTCAGCAACACAGGTAACAGGGAGACCTCGGTCATTCTGCAAACCAAAGTGCAATGAAGCAAAAAGGCTGTTCGCAACGTTGCACAGTGAGCATGCATTACGCATGCATGAAGATAACTAGCTTTCCTTGCAAAGCCTCCTGTTCTCCCTCCTTTTGCCTTGCTTGCAAACGACAGGCTTCAGCTTCCTCCATTGCCTTTATCTCTTTTTCTCTATCAGCAGCCAACGGTGCAAGATACTCATCATCCTGCTGTTCACGGATCAAGCGCTGAGCTTGCAAAGTTGGGGATGGAGGGCGAAGTGCAGGCCTGGGATAATGGCCATTGGGTCGAATGAACTGATGAGGAGCATAAGGAATGCGGTATCCAGGCTGTTCAGATATCCCACCAAACATGGCAGGGCAGCCTCAAGCATAACTGCTTCATCACGCTCCTCAGAGGACATGCCTCCCCACTCATCGGATGGAAAGGCATCTCCATTGTTCAATGGATGAACAACAGTATTGTTTCTTACGGGACTTGATGGTGGGCTAGCCTCAATAACTCTAACTGCATCGACAGATTTAGTAGAAGAAGTACGCCTTGATCTGTGCCTAACAAGAGGCAGCTCCTCCACATCATCTCTTTTTTTTTTTTTCTGGGTTTCTAACAACTGCATGGCCTTTGCCTTTGCTTTAGCCGCACTTAGATCTCAGCTTCATCACGTTCTTCTGGTGAAGCTTTCTTCACCTGCGCGGCAGATTGTTGTTCATCCCTATCTCTGGACTCACCAAAGTAAGGCTGGCAGCTGTGGCCGAGGAAGCATAGCGTACTGAACACGGAAGCCACCTATGTCTTTAACGAAGGAATATCATGCAACAGTTCCACCGAGTGCATGTTGCAGCATCCTTGTCATTTTGCTGTCTCGATACGGAACATCACCACCTTGGCTTTCAGCACCCTCGCTCAACTTTTTTTTTTTATTTATTTATTTATTTATTTTTTATTACAGTCCCAAGTATGTCATGTGTTTCCTCACATCCATAGCAAGGCTTGTGCTTCGCTTGTTGACTGCTAAAGATGCATATAATGTAAGATCGTTGGGATAAAACTCGGCCGTGGGTGTAACCATCAGCCATTCGCATCTTCCGCTTTTCTTCTTCCTTCTTATGAGATAATCCTTGTTGGTCCTCGCTGGTTTATCAGCAAGTTTCGTAGAGAGACTATTAGCTGGATTTTCAATAGGTAGACCTGAATTAGAGCCCTCCATGTCACCACCATTCTTCAATGGATTCAAGTTTCTCCAGCATTCTAATGGACTCATCAACCTCCACTCACGCCATAACAGGGTCGATGACTAGTGCAGCTGGTGCCTCTAGTTAGTTTTCGGGCTTGGCTCGCCCTTCCTGCCTAATTTGTGTATTTGGCTCCTCTTGCATAACAAGTTGTTGTTCGGTCTGCATCTCAGACCTACCCCGTTGGTCCCTTTGTTGCCTCGAGCGTGCCATACTACTCGATCACACCTTTACTACTCAACATATACTAAATACAATACTAGTAAAAGAAGTGATACCTGGTGGAGAGGCATGCACCGGACGATATGCATATGCTGGAAAACAAAATACAGATTTTTTTTTTTGGAAATCACATGCACACATGCAATGCACACTAGGCAACACTCATAGAAATCATCATCAAACATCAAGCAAGTATAGCCTCACACGACATTCATATACGGCAGTACACATCACCATAAACATTCATACACATTCGGTAATGACAAGAAAGACATATGAAGGCATATGAACAATCAGCATATTAGTTTATGATTCCTATCATTTAAACCTTACAACTTAATCCCATTTTAGCCTTAGTTCCCTTTCAGTATTAGCCCCTAGGGGAGTGAGTTCTTACCTGAAATCACCACCTAAAATCACCAAAATCAACAAATAAGTGAGCATATAACAAATTATATTCCCTAAACCATGCTCCGCTACCAAACTTGTAACGACCCCAATTCCTAACTATTATTAATTGCTCCGATTAAGGTCATTACCGCCGTGAAATCCAAATAAGCCTTAATGACACCTAAGACCTATTAGAATTCCACAAGGCTACTCATAAGATACTGATTTTAAGTTTGTTTATTTTGTTGCTTATCAATCAATTGGAGCATGATATTGAACACATGTTCTAGTAACATACGGAGTAAATAAAAATATCAGCGAAAGTCTTAAATTAATCCATTGGGTTCATAACACACAAGTCCCATAGGGATCCAAATAATCAGCAAGAAATTCTTCACAAGTTTAGGAAATAGCAAGCAAAGAAGAGTGCTTAAAATAAACCAGAAAGTTGTCCAATCATTCATGTTATATGCGCAAGTAACAAGTATGCAAATGTGATGCGATATCGCCCCGCCGTGCAGCCTTGATCTCACACACTGGTACCATGAACAGTGAATGTACCTAAGCCTGAAAAATGGTAAAAATAACGGTTTGAGATTACAAGAATCTCAGTAGGGTCACAGCATCATAAGATCTACAGAATCCCTAAACACAAATCTCCCAATTCACATAAGATCATCCCTAAACAACTAAAGGGATCACGCAATTCAACAATAAATCAAAAGAGGTTAAGGCCGAAGTTATGGCTGCGGGAGGACCACACTTCCGAAAGTTCAGAAGTACACAGGCAGGTAAAATACAACAAAATCGCTCTCAATGAAAAAGAAAAGGCCATCCCCTTCCACCTGTGTTGTCCAAGACTTACTGCACAAAGGGTAGATGGTTAACACACAAACTAATCAGTAAGCCTTTCACCTTATCCTCGCAAGGACAAATCGACTAGCCCCACATGGACAAGTCTTCCCTTAGCCGCAACTAGGGCATCCCCAAATCCTGCAAGATAAGGGCTTCCTGTCCCGCAAGACAGGGATCCAGCCCCGCAAGGACAGATATCCAGCGTGCACTTGCTGGTTCACCTCCCATACAACTCCCACAAATCGATAAGAACCTCTCCTCTCCCTAGGAGCATCAGTTCTTACCCTGCCTGGCCAGTGGAACAGGATCCTGACACATAAACACGTACAAGCACACACAGGCAAGTACAAAAGCATAATACCACAACAGGGTATTCTCAATCATGTCAGGAAACAATCAACACATCCAATTCATATAACAATAGCATCCCAAGCACTCAATTCCTAACTCAGGGGTTCGATATAGTCTAGGAGATTCATATCTCATTCCGGATTGCATATTCACACCCTACAATCCAATCACAAACAATACAACAAGGGCAGGTAACAAAAACATCAGATAAGAGCAGGGGTTTCTGGAGAAACCGATGAGGCATAGATTCTACCTCTCTTGTCTCTGAACAATAAGCTAATCCTTTTCCTTTATTAAGTAAATCTGAACCACTTAAATTATCACCAGGCAAAGACAAAACAAACTAAGCATGCATATTCAATAATCAATTGAATACCTTATTTCCTTACCAATACCACTTACCAAACCTATCAGAAAACCAGTGATCAGATGTTGCAGGTGCCTCCCCCTTGGATGTGTGATGTGATAGCCAGAAACTTAACAAGAATCAACCTGAATTTACCATTCCAATTAACTATGCAAAACCTGTCGCTAAAAGTAGGGCATAGGACGATTTCGTCTCATCCTAAAACAATGAAGTATTTACATCCAAGCTGAGATTTATATATGGATAGAAATAGAATGAAAATATCTTTCCAACGACATATTATTTGCAAGATTCTGACAAACGAGTAGAAAGTTATGCTATTTTGAAGTTTAAGATGATTTGGCGAAAACCTAATTCGGCCGCCGATTTTCAAAGTAACATTAGACAAAGAAATACTAACCTCCCGAAGCAAATCAAAAGATGGTTGGAAAGAGGATGAAGAGATCTTTCCAACAAGCTATTATTCGCAGAGATCCAATGAACGATGAGGGAGTTATGCTGGTTTAAAGTTTCTGCAAATTCTGACGGCTAAGGGGAGGTATAGGGTTTTAAGCCTATACGAAATTGGTAGGTTTTCTATGAATAATTCTTTGTGAGGTTGGCTTTCTATTTATAATGAATGGGTATAGAATTATGATTACTACTTTAATCACTTTATCTAAATAGGATAATTTACTAGATAACTAAACTCTAAACTCTTTAATTATCTTCCCCTATTTTTAGGGACTTTAATCTCTAAGGCAATTATCTATCTATAAGGATAATCTCTAAGGCAATTCTCAGCCAATAAGGACTTAGATCTAAAGGAATTTAAAACAAAATTAACTACTAAACAATCTTACCAATTTCGGCCATCACACATCCTTTCCTTCAGGAGCAAAATCGTCTTTTCACCTGCACTGGCTTCTGGACTTCTAGGACTCAAAATTCGGGGTCTTACACATTTGCATACGCGTAACATTTTGTTTTCAGAATCAATGTTTTGGTTTGAATGGAGGCATGACTTGAATTGTGTTTAACATTTTGTTAGAATCATAATTTGCTTGCCATGTTTGAATGCATCAACTGTATATTCAAAAGTTGAAGCATGCTGACTTGTTTGGTGTATACGAGTTTTCATACGTGTTTTGCAACCTCCCATACGATGTGATTTTTCATCTCCTTGTACATGTTTGTTATTGTGTCTGAATACTTTGAATATTATTTTGAGATGTTTGGCACCTGATTTACATGATGGAAATATTTAAATGCGTGCATGGAATA
Source organism: Passiflora organensis (assembly GCA_019739055.1). Classification (NCBI taxonomy): domain Eukaryota; kingdom Viridiplantae; phylum Streptophyta; class Magnoliopsida; order Malpighiales; family Passifloraceae; genus Passiflora; species Passiflora organensis. The sequence goes on along the minus strand of JAEPBF010000240.1, from coordinate 710,023 downwards.
TCCGATGAATTTTTAGATTTAATAACCCATACTTGATAACTTCCCTATTTGGTCACTAACCGGTCAAACTCTCTGATTTCCAGTAAGGACCTTGATGATGTTTATACCCTTTTGTACCACCTGGATGAGTGTTTTCAACCCCAGGGAGTCTTATTTTGAGTGTGATAAATTATGCTATGTGTTTATGCATTATGTTTTCAAAAAGAAAGGTGCCACATATAAGTGTTTTCTCGGCACTGTGCCGACTAGAAATGACGGTTACTGTTGGATCCAGTTAAGTAAGTATATGGAGTCCTTATAGAGAAGACAGTTGCTTACCTTGGAGAGGTATGGTTGGATATATTGATGTATGTTGAGTGCTGTGTGCACTATGAAGGGAAAGGCCTTATAAATGCTTCATATATATCTTACGACGTTATATTACGTGTGCACAAAATTGAATGTGATAGATTGTGTTTCTCGATTCAATTTTGGACAATGCTGATGGTGGGGTTTTGTTTATATATATGCTACAATTGAAAACCATCAGTAGGATTTTAGGTAACCCTTTAACGGGGTTACGTGAAAGTGGTTTGTGTCCACCTCGTTATGTTTTGGGCATAGTAACCAAAGATCAAAGCGGTGCTCTATGAATCTCTCGTATTTATTTCCTTATGCTGTTTGGTGTGTGCACATAGGATGGATACATAGAAGAACATGGATTGTAATGGTTTGAATAAATGCTTGACACTATGATTTGGTTTTGTCTCCATTCCACCGTTTATGCTTATGACGCGGTAACTTCCACTGAGGTCTTTGATCTCACCCCCTCTCTATTGTTTGTTTCAGGACTAAGTTGTGAGAGATAGCTGTTCAAATTCGAGGTTCTTATCCCGGTATTGGTAGTAGGGCTGGACAAATGCACATGCACATTTTTGGACTCAGCATCCTTCATATCTTCTTATATCTTTAACTATTTGTGCATTTTGCTAGTGCATATGTATACAATTCATGCTTGCATACTCTGATGTTTTTGATATATAAGAAATGGTGTTGTTTTGAGTTTCTGGGGACCTGCGAGTGTGGACTCGAGGCGTTGCATGCTTGAGGCTGTATGGCCCGTTGTATGTGATCTGATATTTTCACTGTGTGTGTTCGTTACTCCGTTGTTTGTAAGTTATACTGAGTATCAATTGATGCGTGCCATGTTTTGAAAAAAATAAGTCAAATATTGTGTGTTTATTATGATTAGCAAAACAAAATTGTACAGTCAAGCCTTGTGTAGTTTCGCTTGGTCCACCAGTTGGGACAATCGGGGCTGCACGGCGGTGAGGCTCCCGGTTACCGGGAACGTGTCCTCACATCTCCACACCACATTACTAGACCTGGAGAGCTCTCAAGGGTTGCATAAGTTACCCTATGCGGACTCTGTACTTTTCACATGCCAATATCGATTCTCGAATGCTCTCAAAACATTTTATGCTTTTCAATAGTCCAAGCATAGAAAAACAGGCACATTTATACAATGTATAGAATATCATGCTAACTATGGCATACTCGATGCACGATACGTTAGTTATCATGCTTAACGTAGTATCTTTTAAGCTCAGACACACGATTTCAATCATTCACAATATATTGTTTATATCTTCATACGCATGCTAGCAATTTAATGAATTAGAAAAGACTGTCCACTCATTGGTTTTTTAAGCTTAAATAGCACTCGATGGAGCTCCAGACTAGTTTCTTAAGGTCCTATCATTGAAGGAGTCCACATACGCACAAAGATCCTAAATCCTAAGTAATTCATACTAAATTACATAATATCACATAAAATAATGTATCTAACTCCTTAACTCAATGTGTTGCTACCTGACAATTGAACAGGGACCCAATCAGGTGATTTTTCTATTTTTTCTTAATTTTTGAATTTTTTTGATTTAATTGATCTATCTAATCAAGTTCAATTTATACAAATCTGATATCACTAGACTTCAAATTTAATCTACTATTTTCTATAATTTTTTCAGATATTTTCTTAATTTTATACTACTTTTTTAATTTTTTATTTAGTTTTTTGCTATTTCTAATATTTCTGGAATATAATTAATTTGGACCCACCAGGATGGACCATGTGGCAGCCCCAGGTGCCACTACACCTACACCCGACCCTCTTTTCGGACAACACATCGTTCGAGGTATGCTTGAACCATCTCTTACTCCAGGTGACCTCGGACGACAACACTTTCTCAAGTAGCATGAGTTGCAGGTTTTTGCCCAGAAACCCAGATCTCTTAATTCTCCACCACAATCAATATAAAATATACCTACACATAACTTTGTTAAATCCACTAAATTGTTCATGAAGAGAAAAAAAGTATCCAGTATTTTTCAAATTAAAACTGTCCCAAATCCGGTGATTCAAGGCTAAAATCGTGATGAGATGGGTCGGGAAGCACTCGGAGAAGGAAGGCGATTTAGTTGAGACCATTTTTCGAGGCTTGGCACATACTGAAAATGGATTTAAAGGAAATAGGATTTTATCACGTTGAGTCACTGGCCTCGGGCGGTGAGTGAGAAAGAGGAAGGCTAGGTTTCTCACTAAAATGACATCGTGTGTCCTTTGTATCAATATAGCGTTGTTCTTCCGAAATGACGGCCCCACTCTTGCTCCATCTCATAGAAACAACAAGGGCTATTGCCATTTTGACCATCCTCACTCAAAATGGCGAGGTGGCCCATTATTTTGGCTATTTTGTTATTATTATATATAATTTATAATATTATATTATATAATTAATATTAAATATATTTTTTTAATATAAAAAATCAATATTAAATTTATATTAAATTATATAAATTTCAGAAAATTACATCAAATATTTCTATTAAATTACTCATAAATAGTACTATCCATCAAATTAATAACCATATTTTTCTCGTAAATACATAATTTACCAGAAATTAAATATCCTTATATTTTCTTTACAAAATATCTTGATAATTATAAGTATACTTTCGAAAATTCTTCAAAAATATATATAACCTTAAATATATCCAATATATGATATTAGAATTCCAAAATTACAATTATAACTCTATTTATGATTTTTTCATTATAAATAAATAATTATAAAAATTCTCAAACTCAATATTTCTCTTTAAAATATTCCAAATTGTTGATTAATTTCATAAACTATTCTGATTGGTTGTCTATGGCCCATTAACGATACCAATCCTCAAATGGGTTTCTTGGCCCAAACAGCTTGAAATTTCTGGTATTTACAGTATGAGTAGCAAGCATGAACTTGCTATGGTTATTACTAATTTTTTTCTACAATTGATTTAGTGCATATGTGAGACTTTGAATTTTGAGTCTTACAAGTCCAGAAGCCAGTACAAATGAAAAAGATCATTTTGCTCCTGAAGAAAAAGATATATGATGGCCGAAATTGGTAAAGGATGTCTAGTAATTATTTCTGGTATTAATTCCTTTTAAATTGATTCTTTATTGGTTAATAATTATCTTAGGAAATAAAAATCCTAAGTTTAAGGGAGATAATTACAGAATTTAATTCTGATAATTATCTTATTTTAATTAAGCCTTTAAGGTAGGGATTTTAATTTCATAACCACCTTATATAAATAGGAAGTCAGCCACACAAAAATCATATACAGAAAACGCACAAAATTTATAAGACCTTAAAACCCTACACCTCCCAATTTCTGCTGAAATCCGCTGGAAATTTAAACAAGCATAACTCTCTCATCGTTTATTGGATTTCTGCGAATAATAGCTTGTTGGAAAGCTCTCTTTATCTTCTTTCCAACTATACTTAGTTTTTTGTTTGGAGGTTAGTTTTTTATTTGTTAAAAGTTAAATCCAATTTTGGCAGAATTGCCAAAATCTGCTTGAATTTCAAAATAGCATAACTCTTTAATCCTTTGTCAGATTCTTGTGAATAATTGCTTGTTGGAAAGATCTCTTCATCTTATTTCCAAAAAAATCTTTTTTTTTGTTTGGAGGTTAATTTTTTCTTTGTTAAAAGTTAAATCGAATTTCAGCGGAATTGCCAAAATCTGCTTGAACTTCAAAATAGCATAACTCTCTCATCCTTTGTCGGATTCTTGCAAATAATAACTTGTTGGAAAGCTCTCTTCATCATATTTTCAGCCATTGTTTTTTTCAGGAGGTTAGTTTTTCTATATCGTAAGATAAGTTAAATTTCGACTGGATTAGGGTTCAAGATTGTGTGATTCTGTCTTCAATTAATTTCTGTTGTTGTTTCTCTTGTTCGTATGATTGTTTGGCATTTATTCATGTTATAAAAATCATGAATTCATCTTTTGAATCTTTTCTATACATGAAATTAGTATGCCCTACCTTTGTCCTATTGTTGCCTATCTTGATTAATTGATGAACCTATTGGATTTCGATTTTGTTTCTTTTGATTATATAAGTTATAAACACTTAATCCCTCTATGTTAGCATGAAATTGCAACCCTCACACCTTGCTAACATGAAATCGCAAACTATCTTGTGTCCTATGCTTAGTGCCGAAATATACATAGTTAAATTGGATGGTAATTCAGGTTGAATCTTGTTAAGTTCTTGGCTATCACATCACAAATCAAAAGAGGAGGCACCTGCGACATCTGACCACTAGTTTCTGATAGGTTTGGTGAGTGAAATTGGTAAGGAAATAGGGTATTCAATTGGTTATTGAGTATGCATGCTTAGTTTGGTTTTTTCCTTGCCTTATGATACTATAGGTGGTTTGGAATTACTAAATAAAGGCAAATGAATAGCTTCTTGTTCAGAGACAAGAGAGGTAGGATCTTTTCCTTATCGGTTTCTCCAGAGGAATTCAGATACGTCCTGATTCTTGGGCTTATCTGAGTTTCACGGCGGTAATGGCTCTAGTCGGAGCAATTAATAATAGGTTAGGATTTGAGGTCGTTATATCATACCTATATTTCCCCGTAATTTTTTATGATGCGGTAACTCTCATTGAGGTTTTTATGATCTGACCCCATTTTGTTGTTATCTTTTAAGACTGAGTTTTAGTTTTTGTGTAGCTATATTTTTTGGAGGCCTAGGTTCTTATTTTTTTTCATTGAGCTTGATTATTATATATGACAGATTAGGATACTCGACATTCTCTTTTGCATTATGGATTTAGATATGCATGCTCGTTTTTATAATGGAAGATTGCTTATTGATTCAATGTGTAGTTCATAGTGAGCCTTAGTGCTTAATTAACACTAGACTGACATGTATTCTTTTTGGATTATGATATATATGAGATGAACATGGTGTCATAGGCACGTTCTTGATTCATTTGGGCTTATGGATATTGGACTTTCTTTGTGTTGCATGTTTGGGGTCATATGGTCCATTGTATGTTTAATTAAACCTTTCGTTCATTGTGTGTGTATTACTCTATTGCATAATATAAAGTGTTGAGATTTTCAATAAGATATATGCTTTTTTTTCAAAAAAAAATTATATATATTTTTACATATTTTGAAAAAAGAATTCTGTGGTTAAGCCTTGTGTGGGTTCGATTGGACCACAAGTTGGGCCTATTCAGACTACACGATGGTGAGCAGCCTACTTTTCAGGTTTGGGCTCTCACAAAGGTGGTAGCAAAGTGTGGTTGTTTATAGATGCAATATGTGCAAAATATTTTATTATTTGAAAGTGTATCATAATCACATTGCGCGTGTATAGTGCGACATAAGGTTTGTTTAGAGGTCTTGTTTTTTTTTTTAGGACTTATTATATATGTGTCTAAAGCTAGTTATTATGACCGATTGTAGGACTTGAGTTGCTATTAGAGGCCGTAAAGGCTGTGGAGGCTGCGGAGGCCGAGGAGGCTAGAGAGGCTGTAAAGACCGAGTGGGCCGGTAAGCACTGAGGCAGAGGATTTGGATGAGATTAGATGTCGATGACCAGCAATAAAAGTAGAGTAGCCATAGGTTGTACATCGGGTGTAGCTAAGAGCTCTAGTCACTTCTATTGCACAAGGAGATACAACTATATTATAGGAATTTCCATCCATTCAGATGGTCATTTAGGAGATATAGCCTATGATGCAGTAAGGAGCAGCCCAACAACCACAAGTCCATCCATTGTGAATTTTCAATCGTCGTTCGGGACCTTATCCTTTGAGGTCCTTTTATCCGAAGAGTAATGGCAATGATAGTGATTATAGAAAGAATTTCTCTGGTTCTAATTCTCATGATACACATGAAGTTCATAGCCACGACGATGCTACAATTGTGGAGAAGCAGGCCATATTCAGAGGGAGTGCCCTAAACCAAGACGTATTGCAGGCACACCTGATGCAAACCTTGGTAGTTATGCCAATCCCACTAAACTACCAGCCCATGCACCTACTGGACCACCTAGCGGATCGATATGCAAGGTGCAGCCCAGGCCCATGAGACTTTTCACACTTAGTGATGCCGAGGCAAGCCCAGATGTGATCTCAGTCTTTTCTCAAAATGTTAAAGTGTTATTAGAACCCGGATTGAATAGATCATTTGTGAGTCCAAGAATAACACTTAGCTTAGACTGGCTTCTATCTCCCCATCTCCTCCTATCATGGTTTTGAACCCCTTAGGTGAGAAATTGATTTGTGATATAGTTTACATAGGTTGTGTTGTACATATGGGATCTATTGTGCTTGAACTAGATCTGATTGCAATGGACATCCGATAGCTGAATGTGATCTTAGACATGGATTGTCTGGATAAATATCAAGCCTAAATGGAGTGTTTCACCAAGCATGTGTGGTTCAACCTACCAGAGGGTTCCAAATTCTATTTTGAATGTGATAGGCGAGTTGTTTCAACTTGCATGATTTCTTGGCTTGATGCGAGGCAACTGATCAGCAAAGAATGTACTGCATACCTTGCACATATGCATGACAATTCCAAATAATCTTCAGATCTGAATTTTGTCCCCGTAGTTTGTGAATTTCTAGATGTATTTCCTGAAGATGTAGCTGGTTTGCCACCCGCAAGAGAAGTTGAATTTTGCATTGAATTATTGCCCAGTATGAGTCCTATTTCCATTCGACCTTATCGTATGGCTCCTGCAGAAATGAAGGAATTAAAGACAGAAGTGGAAGATTTACTAGAACATGATTTCATTCGACTCAGAATAACCTTAGGGAGCACATGTCTTGTTCGTAAAAAAGAAAGATGGTTCTTTGCAATTCTGTATCAACTATTGGCAGATGAATCGTGTGACTATGTAGAACAAGTACCCCTAGCCATGTATTGATAACTTGTTCGACCAGCTCCAAGTTGCAGCCGTGTTTACCAAAATTGATCTTAGATCGGGATAACCACCATTTATGTGTTTGTGAAGCTGATGTTTTGAATACTGCATTCAGATAACGATATTGTCACTATGAATTTCTAGTTATGTCGTTCGGTTTGACCAATGCTCTAGTGGTGTTCATGCACTTGATGAATAGAGTATTCCGAGAATTCCTAGACAGATTGTTATTGTCTTCATCGACGACTTTCTGATCTATTCAAAATCAGAAGAAGAGCATACCGAGCATCTACGGATTGTACTGCATATTCTGAGAGATTGGCAGTTGTATGGAAAGTACTCCAAATGCGAATTTTGGTTAAGTGAAGTCGGTTTCCTTGGCCACATTGTTTCTGCCCATGGCATTCTTGTTGATCTAAAGAAGATTGAACTTGTTGTTGCTTGGGAACCCCCGCGGACCATATTTGAAGTTCGCAGTTTCCTTGGCCTAGCCGGATACTATTGTCGCTTTGTGGAGAATTTCTCATTGTTTGCTAGACCTTTGACGAAATTGATGCATAAAGGAGAGCCGCTTGTCTGGACCAAGAAATGCGAGCAAATTTTTGAAGAGCTGAAGACTATATTGGTTTCCACACCTATCCTTACTTTGCAGGTGATTGGAAAAGAGTATGTGGTGTACAGCGATACATCGAAATCTGACCTTGGATGTGTGCTGATGCAAGATGGGAAATTCGTTGCCTATGCCTCCTAACAGTTTCATCCGCATGAGAACAATTATCCTACACATGCTTTGGACCTTTCAGCCATAGTTTTGCATTGAAGATTTGGTGTCATTACTTCTATGGTGAGACATGCAGAATCTTCACTGATCACAAAAGCTTGAAGTTTCTCTTTACGCAGAAGGAGTTGAATACAAGACAACAAAGATGGACAGATCTGATTAAAGACTACGATTTGATTATCGAGTATCATCCCGGAAAGGCAAATGTGGTAGCTGATGCTTTAAGCCGGAAGACCTTTACTTCTTCTTCCTCTAATACCTATGTTGCTGGATTTGAGAGCTACATATGTGCATCTTGGCAGCAATTTTGCTGGTTAGTTGTTGGCCAGAATTGAAGTTTAGCCTACTTTGTTGGAAAAGATCTGAAATCAGCAATCCGAAGACCCAAGATTGGTTGGAATTTGACAGCAATTAACTGATGGTGCTAGTGCCACAGTTCCGGATTTCAGAATCTAAGATGATGGAGTCTTTGTTTTCAGAATCGGGTAGATGTGCCACAAGATGCTAATGTTCGCAATCGGATTTTGCTCGAAATGCGCAATTCAAAGTTTGCTATTCATCCGGGAAGTACCAAGATGTACAAAGTTTTGAAAGAACAATTCTGGTGGCTGAATATGAAGCACCACATTGCTAAGTTTATTGCACGATGCCTTGTATGCCAATAAGTGAAGATCGATCATCAAAGAACCGTTGGTTTACTTTAGTCTCTTTTGATTCCAGAATGGAAGTGGGAGCATGTCACGATGGACTTTGTGACCTGTTTGCCTAGATCTCAGCGAGGATTTGATGCTATTTGGGTGATATGGGATTGACCGATGAAATCTGCACATTTTCTTCTTGTTCATGTTACAGATACCCTCTAGAAATTGGTTGTTCGTTAATTGGATGAGATTGTTCAATTGCATGAAGTGCCAGTGTCTAGTATTTCTGATCGTGATCATCATTTCACTTTAAGATTTTGGTAGAAATTTCAGAATGCGTTGGGTTCGAGATTGACTTTCAGTACAGCTTTTCATCCTCAAACCGATGGGAATGTTAAAGGATTATTAAGACCGTTGAAGATATATTGCGTGCTTGTGTACTTGATCAAAATAATAGTTGGGATCGATGTTTTCCTTTGGCAGAATTTGCTTACAATAATAGTTTTCATGTAAGGATTGGAATGGCCCTTTATAAAGTGCTATATGGGAGAAGTTATAGAACTCCAGTTTGCTGGAATAAAGTAGGCGAGAGACACCTAGATAATCCAGAATTGATTGATCAAGCAACTAAACAATTGAATCTGATTCGACAAAGGTTGAAGATAGCACAATATCGACAAAAAAATTATACTGATAATCGATGAAGAGAGCTAGAATTTGCGGTAGGTGACAAAGTGTTTCTGAAAGTCTCCCCTTGAAAAGGTGTCCTTTATTTTCAGCAGCGAGGAAAGCTAGCACCTTGTTATATTAGTTCTTATGATATTGTTGAGAGAATCAGCCCAGTTGCATGTCAACTTGCCTTGCCCCTGATTATGGAGAGAACTCACAATGTGTTCCACGTTTCGATGTTGAGAAAGTATGATCGAGACTTGTCCTACCCTATACAGCCAGTTTCCATACTGGATCGGTCATTTTGTTAGCTCCATAGTCGGAATGTGCCTGTGGTTCGATTTGTTTGGTGTAATGGCCAAGTCGAGGAGCAGTCTTGAGAGACTAAGGAAACAATACGAGCAAGATTTCCTCACCTATTTTCTTAGGTAATTAAACTGAAAATTTTAGGACTAAATTTTTAAGAAAGGGAGGATTTGAGACCCTGATCTTTCCTAGATAGATATTCTAGAAGTCTAGGTACCGGTAGAGCTGAAATGACCATTTTTCCCTAGAAGAGATAGATGTGTGATAGCCAGAAATGATTGTGACTATTGTTTCCTATTTTTGTTCATTTTGTTTCTTTCCTGATTGGTTTCTTTCCTATGCTGAAAGTTTCTAGAAGATTTTTTCCAGGTTTTAATCAGAATTATCTCCTAATCATTATCTGAGGGTTTAAAAGTAGAGAAAATTAATCCGATAAAACCCTACAAATACAGATTCTGGCCTATCGTATTCCATACACCTAAACCTCCTTTATTCTTTTTCCAGAAATACACCCTTTATTTCCCCTAGTTATCGAAATTTCCCTTCTCCCTTACCCTAGCAAAAATTCTTCATCTTTCATTGGGTTTCTGCGTGTGATAGCTCGTTGGAATCCTCTTTTCGTGCTACCTTTTATTATTTTGAATTCATAAACAAAAGGTTGGTTCGTCTCTTTTATTATTTATGTCAAGTTCTCCTTGCCCTATATGTGAGGACCCGTACACGGTAACTGGGAGCCTCACCGCCGTGCAGTCCCGGTTGTCCCAACTGGTGGACCAAGCGGAACTACACAAGGCTAGACCGTAAAACTCTGTTACGCTAATCATACAAGAAGATGTGAAGAATACCGAGTCAAAAAAAAACGTGCATGTGCATTTGTCCAGCCCTACGACC